>JASPKZ010003428.1:0-355000 GCA_030220185.1 Diploptera punctata | reverse complement strand
GTCTGTCAGTCTGTCTCACTCTCCATCTGTCTCTCTCTCCGCCCGTCTCTCTCTCCGTCCGTCTCTCTCTCCGCTCGTCTCTCTCTCCGTCTGTCTCTCTCTCCGTCTGTCTCTCTCTCCGTCTGTCTCTCTCTCTCCGCCTGTCTCTCTCTCTCCGTCTGTCAGTCTGTCTCCGCCGGTCTCTCTCTCCGTCTGTCTCTATCTCCGCCTGTCTCTATCTCCGCCTGTCTCTCTCTCCCTCTGTCTCTCTCTCCGTCTGTTTCTCTCACTGCCTCTCTGTCTCTCTCTGTCTGTCTGTCTCTCTCTCTCTCTGTCTGTCTCTGTCTGTCTTCTCTCTCTCTCTCTCTCTCTCTCTCTGTCTCTCTCTGTCTGTCAGTCTGTCTCTCTCTGTCTGTCTGTCTGTCTGTCTGTCTCTCTCTCTCTCTGTCTCTCTCTCTGTTTCTCTCTCTGTCTCTCTCTGTCTCTCCCTGTCTTTCCCTATCTCTCTCTATCTCTCTCTGTCTCTCTCTGTGTTTTCAAAGTTCAAACTAGCTCCCGACGCTATGACATAAATTGGAGAACAAAATAATATACGTCATGTTTTAGTACGTGTAGAACTCACATTTTACGAATGTGCCAGAGCAGATAAATATACTTCATAACACGCAGAATGAAGTTATATACATATCTAAAGCCAGTTAGAACTTAAGAATGCTAATTAAGATTCAATATAAATACACAACGAGTGTACCTTGTTGTCCACCTCACGTTAAGAAGTTAATAGAGAGAAAATGTCTTCAGTTTCAGGACAGAGGTCGAAGAAAATTAAGACGAAAGTAGCATAACGTTGCTGAAAAAGGAAGAACTATGGGTAACTGAAATAAATGTCAAGTAATTTAAAGGAATTCTCAGAAATTATATAAGAAATAAGTTTTCTTTTTAGACAGAGAGTACTGCTAGACTGATATATAACTTAGAATTATATAAATTGTTTTGGCGTTTTTATCAAACACAGGAAATTTGAAAATGAATTTCGCACGCATGTAACCCAAAGTATAACTTTTGTGATCATCGATGTACGTATAAAATTCTAAAGTTTGTATACACTCGAGATCGAAGTAGTTGTAATAGTAGAGATGATCAAATTACTTCGTTCCACTCAAATTTATTGCAAACAAACTGGAAATAGTAATCATGACGTAACAATATCAAAAGATGAGTACAACACCTTTTACTCATCCAAGCACAGACTTAGTTTAAATCCATGTCATAAATTTACTGCTCGAGAAAATATTTCAAAACTGCATTAAGCGGTCTATAGCGAAATACATGGGGCTTTCTTGCACAAATTTATTTTGTACGTAATAATCTGAGTCATTAAATCGATGCTTTTTCTTTTCTTTTTCTACGCGAACTTACTATGTCCTTTTTTCCCCTCATGCATGTTAAGTTCTATGGTACTTATATTTCCTTATTTTATGTGCTTTCCATTTATTTGGATGTTTCTATTTATCCATCTGTTTCTTTTTAGACTAAACCTTGTAATTGTTTTGTTTTCAAATACCGGAAACATTTTCTCTTCCCGAAAAAAAGACACTTGGTTCCATATCCACATAACTGGAAGAATAACAGTTTTATTTCAATTTAACGTTTATTGAGAGAATTCGGGACCAGAAAAGCCTTGCATTGCAGCCTACGTTTAACTCCTCTCTGCATCTCGCCTCGGTCTTTATTTATTATTGTTCCGAGGGATATGAATTCTGCTACTTCTTAAAAATTTGCCTGATTTCTTTCTAAGTGTTTACTTCCATTTTGTAATATATATTTATATGTAACCATACATTCAGTTTTATTGATTTCCAGTTCCAATATCTAATGCCATTTAAAGAATCTGTTTGTTGTCTTTTAGCATTTTGTTTAATATAACTTCATAACATATTATAACAGCTTATACTAATGGCTGATTCCGAGAAATACTATTTTTTTACGCCTCCTTTACTCTCTACTTACTTACTCACTGGCACTATCGAACCCGTAGGTTCATGGCCGCGCGGACGTAAGCTCTCAATATACCCCTATCCTGAGCTGACGTCTTCGAATTATTCCCTGCATAATATACTTCCCTCAAATCATAGTTAATGTTGTTCTCCCACCTCATTCTAGGTCTACCAACTAGACGTTGTCCCTCTGGCTTTCCTACAAGAAGCTTCCATGCAAGTCTTTCATTCCCCATACGCGCAACATTTCCTGCCCATCGCAGTCTACGAGACTTAACTGTTCTTATTATATCTGGCTTCCTATAAAGACCATGTAGTTCATTGTTTTGTAGTCTTCTCCATTCACCTGTTTCTTCATCTCTCTTTGGTCCAAAAATTTCCCTAAGAACTTTATTCTCAAAAACTCGTAATCTCATGTCCTCCCTTAAAGTAAGAGTCCATGTTTCGCATCCATATAATATAACTGGTGGAATAATAGTTTTGTATATTTTCAGCTTAACGTTTTTGAAAGGAATTGGGACATCAAAAGTCTGTGCAATGCATACTCTCTAAAGTTCTTATTGTTTGTTCTAGTAAAATATTGGATTGCATCATCCTGCTTTAATCCATTGATAAATGAAAATGTATATGAAAACTGTTTACTTGTTCTTTGCGCCATTTAGACACATTCCTGTAACACTTACTGGCGTTATAGCAGGATGCTATACAATATTTCTTTTACCTGATTAAGTCGTATACATTTTTGAAGTCTACAAACAGTGTCAATGTATTCCCATGTATTTACTACAATCTCTCATATAAAATGTCTGATCTTTTATAGATCCATTTCCTCCTGTGTACATTCATGATCACTTATTATTTCGCCAATAAAAGTATATTCGTAATTGTTTGTATATTCATTAGAATTGTGTAAGATGCTGAAAGAGATTAGGTTGGCATACAGTTACTGTAACTCTCTTCTACTCCATTTGTTAGCAAGAGCCTCTGTTTCCGAAATCATATTAAGCAGTCTCGCCTTCCATATTCTGTTCTGCATTATATTACCTCTTATAGTCTCCCATTCTCTAATCATATCAGTTTTTTCATCATCTGAACTTGCACTATTTATCTGTTTGAAGTTTTTACACCTATCACTACTACCATTGATAATAATAATAATAATAATAATAATAATAATAATAGTAATAATAATAATAATAATAATAATAATAATAATAATAATAATAATAATAATGGGAATGTAATACTTGCATGGAAGCTTCTTGTAGGAAAGCCAGAAAAAAAAACACCCAGTTGGTAGACCAAGAATGAGGTGGGAGAATAACATTGACTATGATTTGAGGTAAGTAGATTATACAGGGAATGATTGGAAAGCATTATCTCAGAATAGGGATGTATGGAGAGCTTATGTCCGCGCGGCCATGAACCTACGGGTTCGAAAGTGTCAGTGAGTAAGTAAGTAATAATAATAATAATAATAATAATAATAATAATAATAATAATAATAAAACAACTATCTCTTTTCACATGCATTTTAATTCCGTCATATTCTATGCATAATGTAAAAATAAAAAAGTATTATCTCTGCTTTTATCTAAAGTTTTTGTTATCTTTTTTCTTCTCTGAAGTCAGGATTTTGCTTTTAGGAAATGCATGTTATATATTAGGCTTACACATTATTGTACCTATTGAAGAAGATATGAAGCAAAAAAAAAAAAAATGTTATGAATATTTAACGGTCAATATTAAAATCCTTTCAAATTTATAGGCAACAAGAATCTGCCTATATAAAACACTTCTACAACTTGTTGCAGTGAGGCATGGACGATAGGAAAGGCTGACGAAAAGAGATTACAAGCTGCCGAGGCAAGATTCATGAGGAAGTCTGTCGGACGCTCGTTACTCCAGGAAAGGAGAATTTGAGGCATTATTCAACAAGAATTGTAAATTCACCTCATTTTCCTCTATACAGTCGAAGGAACTCTTGGTGAGAAAGTCTTCCGAAAGTTGACCGAAACAAATTCTTATATATATTGCAAATAGACGTGGAACTTTGGAATACCCAAGTAGCGCTGGTGCCGGCACCACTAGGGTTAATACGTGAGGGAAGGTGGTGGTGATGGCATTTTGTTTACCAGTGTTAATATATTATTCGTTTTTAAACGTTGCCACGATTTTTGCAAATGGCGGCTTCTGTATAAAGAAGACTTTTTATTGGGAATTTAAACATTACATTTAGCCAGTAATGGTTCTTTCAATGTTTATATATTATTCGTTTTTAAACATCTTAATGATGGACAAATTACATTTGAAAAGAAAAATATACGCCTAGACCGGGGTTTGAACTCAGGACCTTTGACTCTCTATGTCAATTCTCTTCCATCTGAGCTACCTAGGCCTCCAATCTAAACGCGAATTTTTCTGTAATATATACTTATTCCCTAACCCCAAATGCTACGAGCCGTTGCTATGATTTTTGCAAATGGCGGCTTCTTTATTAAGGATACCTTTTATTGGGAATTTAGATTGGAGGCCTAGGTAGCTCAGATGGAAGAGCATTGACATAGAGTGTCAAAGGTCCTGGGTTCAGACCCCGTACTAGGCGTATATTTTTCTTTTCAAATATAATTTGTCCATCATTAAGATGTTTAAAAACTAATAATATTAACATTGAAAGAAGCACTACTGGCTTTATAAGTAATGTTTAAATTCCCAATAAAAAGTCTTCTTAATAAAGAAGCTGCCATTTGCAAAAATCGGAGCAACGGCTCGTAGCATTTGGGGTTAGGGAATTAACTATGTATAAGAGAAAAATACGCGTTTAGATTGGAGGCCTAGGTAGCTCAAATGGAAGAGCATTGACATAGAGAGTCAAAGGTCCTGGGTTCAAACCCCGGTCTAGACGTATATTTTTCTTTTCAAATATAATTTTGTTTACCGTCAATCTTGCATAGTGAACAGTAAATGCATTAGGATGTTTGAATAAATATTTTATTCCGCATCTCACACCGGATATAAATTTAATTAGTCTTGGAGTTAATTGTTGAGAAATGAAATGAAGATGCTGTCATCTCCGTGCAGTAAGTAGCAACTGTTGAACGTCATCCAAGGTGTTACGTAATAATTAAAAGCGCTGATGATTTGTTTTTGTTTAAAATAAAACTGTTTTCTCTCGAAACTTCTTCTCGAATACAAACTGTAAGCTAATAAACTGTCAAATTGAATTATACCTGCATTGACTCTCTCATAACCCGGTACGTGTTCGTTGACTAACAAAGAGACATCTGTATATGAGAGTATATTTTACTCTTTCGCAAGGAAACAAATTACAAGTTTAAATGGGATTTTGCAAGTTGTCAAGTCTCTGTTTAGCTTAAATTCAAGGTGATTTACAATTCTAACAAGTGACTCTGACAATTATAATGGGATTATAAAATATTATTCTTTTCTTTTTTCATTTCACGGCTTAGGTTCAAGGCCTGTTTCGTCATCACAGAAGTACATCAATATTTTAAAACACGGTTGTTAATAAGTTCTCAATGTGCGAAAAGGCGGTCCCCTTTTGTTAACCGCATACAGGTGCACTCCCAATGAAACAACACAACTGACAAGAAATGTCTTACCTTTTTAGCCTACCCGACGTAAGAGGCGGGACAGTTTCCTCACGGTTTACTTTGAATTAACCAATATTTAAAAAAAAACTTACGATTGCTGATATATGTTACACCTAACATTGAAGCTATAATCATAATATATAATCTGCTACAAGTATACAACATTCCCAAACGTATTTTTCGCTTTAATTCAGTATAAACACTGACCACGGACCACTCGAAAATTGTAGTTTTTCTATACGAAAACAAGTGTAACTAAATTAGTATGGATAACATACATCCCTGTTGGGGGAGAGCGCCTAAATATCTGTTAAGGGAAATATGGGCTTACAAGAAGAAGATAACCACTTATATGACAGGATATTTTTAAATTACTTGTGTAATCTAACCAATATGCACCATTCAATTTAGTTATATACATGGATTTGTTCTAAACTTTAGCCCAGTAAATAATGTTCCATTGTCTTGTGATGCATTTTTTTAGCGGTTTCTTCGAGAATTGACGATACAACTAACCTATCCATCTTCATAAGTAATGCCACGAGTGATTTCCAATTTATCTAGATAATTTGGAAATCAAGAGTGGCATTTGTTAGGACTATTTAACGAATACAATTAAGCTGTTTACTCACAAATCTTTACTTAAATATAATTATTTAAAAATATTTATGTATTTAATGTAAACGGCGATGTTTGAAAACAAATGAGGAACGATTGGTCCGCTTCATTTGCTTCTTTTGTTCGTCACTGCAACCAGATCATATTATTTATTGGCAAAGGATCGCAATATTGTAAGAATGCACTCTAGTGGAGAACAAAACGCATCAAACTGTATAGTAATTCATTTCTGATGTCCCATGATGTAAATATGACAATTATATTTTTCTAGGAAAAATTACATTTAAGAAAGTGCAACAGTGGTTTCTTTTTTTTTTGGTGGTATAATTAAATGCTACAAATGTTTTTATTAACTCCCGCATGCGCTATGTGTTGACAATGTGTTCATGCAATATATATACACAATCTGGTAGCCGTATTACTTACGGAGTCAGTCACTGCAAAATAATGCTATAACCTATTCAGAATATTAAAAATGAGGTGCTTTCTTTATTATGGTAAACTTTAGTTGGTAAATTCTAGGCGACAAAGACTATGATTGGATGTAAATAAAAAATAATTGTAATGTAATTGGTCATTCACTCCCATTTGGGGCATGAGTTAAATAGTCTAGAGAACTTGGAAATCAAGAGTGACATTTGTTATTTAACGAATAAAATTAAGCTGTTTACTCACCAATCATTATTTAAATATAGTTATTTAAAAATATTTATATATTTAATGTAAACGGCGATGTTTGAAAACAAAAGAGAAACGATTGGTACGCTTCATCTGCTTCTTTTGTTCATCACTACAACCAGATCATATTATTTATTGCCAAAGGAACGCAATATTGTAAGAATGCACTCTAGCGGAGTGAAAAATGAAACACATCAAACTGTATATTAATTAATTTCTGATGTCCTATGATGTAAATATGACAATTATATTTTTCTGGAATGTTATTACCTGGGAAAAAATACATTTAAGAAAGTGCAAACAGTGGTTTCTTTTTTGGTGGTATAATCAATTGCTACGAATGTGTTTATATTAACTCCCGCATGCGCTACGTGTTGACATGCATGCACTATATATTACTATACATACAATCTGATAGCCGTATTTCTTTGAGAGTCAGTCACTGCAAATCAATGCTATGATCTATTTAGAATATTAAAAAGGAGATGTTTTCTTTATTATGATAAACTTTAGTTGGTAAATTCTAGGCGAAACACGACTGTGATTGGTTTTAAATAAAAAATCATTGAAATGTGATTGGTGATTGACTGCCATTCGGGGCATGAGATAACCTTTACACTGCTACGAACGGGTATATCCGTTGGCAAAGAAAATGCTTGCCGTGCTATGGGTGTGTATATCCATTCTCAAGTCCAAACGCCTGCTAGTTATATAATACGTATTGCATTGCTTTCAAACTAAGCAGACATATACTGCCATCTCTTATGAATCTAAATAAACTTTTTCCATATTTCTCCCTGCATTGAGCAAGGAGGGTTTTAAAGGCTGGAAATATCTCAGCAGTGAAAAGGTTAAATAGTCACTATAAACAATGTTCACTTAATCTCGTTCTTTGTGTTATGTGCACGTATATAAAATAATGCTCTTATTGATACATATGCACCACTGCATGCATGTTTACAGCAGACCAACAAATGTTCTGTTAACATATCAGACAAATGATCACAATAGAATTTACTGGCCAATTTTCACTCACTGCCCATTGTCAGTTTCAGATAGTACGCTGATAATCCAATATTGGACACTTGCACAAGAGATAATGCATCTTTAAAGAATTTGTGTGCTTTCCAGAGATCCCTAGTAGAGTATTAATTTGCATATTCGTGCAGTGTTCTCATCATTTTCAAGTAAAATGTAGCTTAATGCTATCCATAATTATTAATTAAATAAAAATAAAACGTAGTTTTATTTGATTTTCATATTTATTATATAATTCAGTGACAGCTGTTTCGGTACACTGTACCTTCTTCAGACATGTTAACATAATTTGTCACTGAATTATATAATAAATATGAAAATCAAATAAAACTACGTTTTATTTTTATTTAATTAATAAATATGGATTTTCATCAAGTAAACACCAACTCAATTGACTATCCATAATTTGTGTGTGCTTAACTTTTCCATATATCATGCGGTTTTTGTATTGTTAAAAATCATTCTAATGGGGTTCCTTATAATTGAAAGAAAAGGCTGTCTAATATCGAATATATATGTTCTATATTACGTAATATTGAAAACAGATACACCCTATATTACATTTAATTAAGGTGCTAGTGTTGTAAAGGGAAGTTCAGTACCAACAAAGAAACATAAATTTATATACTTGCGTGCCTCTACCTTACCGCTCATTTAATCCCATTGCATGACTTAATTTCTATGTCTTCTGTGGATCGATGCACCGTTAGCAGACAGTGTACAATGCTATCCTTTGAATTATTTTATCAAAAGCGAATTAATTAATGGACTGACCAGTTGTGATTGCAGAAGCCTTCTCGAGTAATCTTATTTTCTTGTATTGTTATTCGAACCTTTGTCCAACCCAGTCTCTTCGACTGCTTTCTATTTGTGATGATTGAAGTGATATTGAATTATAATACAATCTAGAATGTATTGTACACAGAGAAAGCATCGCCTCTTGCTTGTCTCTGTTATTTTTGTAATTCTGGAGAATTCTCAGGTATTTAATAAATTAAATTTTTCATTTTACACATCTTTTTGTTTGTTAATTCAAAACACGTCTAGAACAATTCTAAGTAACGAATACCATGTTTCACTTACAATTATTATAAACACCTTCTGTTTTTATTATTGTATAGATGTTTAATTAAAAAACGATAGTTTTTCTCAGACAAAAGAGAAACAACATCCCGAAACTTGATTTCCATATATCCATGCCAATATAAAGTGAGATCAGTAGAGCGTTGAACAGCAGACGCGGGATTTGTGCTGTGGGATGACGAAGGCTTACACGTGCAGGTACGGGACTTGAAATGTGCGCTGACTCAGCCCTTTACGAGTACATCCCACGCATGCACGTAGCAGTCAGATTGTAAGCTTCGAATGGATAAGGAGCTCGCTCGCTTTTCCCTGTGAACTGAATGACGTGTACATACGTATAAACTGAATGGCGTGTGATGAGTGTAAAGGGTGTAATGACTAATATTTTTTCTACGGAACAACGTCTGCCAGCCAAATACGAAGACTTTTTGAGACAGGATTCCCGGGTGTAAAAATGCCATCAAATTCAACAGTCCATAATCTGTACAACACATTTCATGCTATGGGAATTGCCGAGACTAAGTAGCCAACAAGCCGCGTTGTGTTCACACAAAAGAAACAATAGATGGCATCTGTTATCGATTGGAACAGTCTCCTGGAAAATCACTTAGGCGCCTTTTGAAACAAGTAGGAATATATTAAGGCTATGTGCTAAAGATACTAAATTGTTAAAATTGCATGCATATAAAGTAGTAGTAGTAGGAGTTTATTAGACAAAAAGTAAGATATTTACAATATTATTTACAGATATGGGTCGCACGGGCAGTACGCCGTACGTGCTTTTGACAGTCTGTTACAATAAAGTAATAATTGGTACTAGTGTAAAGAAAAATAACAAAAAAAGCAATAACATTACACTTACATAAAGAAAACACAATAATATTACAATTAAATAATAACACAATAGCATTATACACTAAAAGCATTAACATTACAATTACATAAAGAAAACAATAATATTACTATTAAATAATAACACAATAGCATTATAAACTAAACAACATTAATATTACAATTACATAAAGGAAACACAATAATATTACAATTAAATAATAACAAAATAGCATTATGCACTAATTAATTTATATATAATTGTTAATAATTAATGGTTTGCATTTTGATAACATAGACTATATTTATTCATGAATGAGTGTTGTCCTTATTTTGCGCGTTTTGTCCAGAAATTTAATCAAGACACGTGCTCTTCAACCGGGTGAACCAGTTCCAGCACCTGCGTCAATAAATTTGTTAAGTACGATAATTTGTAAAATAGTTACGAAAATGTGTGTGGTTGTATCACCGCGATCCTACGCTGTCCGTTACCCGCCGCGAGTGCATCAGCAGTGTACAGTGAAATCTCGCGACTGCTGTCCAAAGCTATACTGATCACACTGTAGTTTAGTCTAATGGAAACTAACATTTCTTATTAAATTATATACATTTTGTAATGTGTACAAACTAAATATTTTTATACAATTTAAGTGAAACCATAAGTGTATAATGAGCGGTTTACTAAAGACATAGAGTGACTGTCGGTAAAATATATTAATTTTCGCTGCTTCTCTTCTAGGATGTAGTCACTGCTATCAATTATATTTAATATTTACTGCTCTATGGTTCAGAAGCCTGGATACATAAAAAACAAGATCTAAGTAGGATAACGGCGGCAGAAATGAAATTTTTGAGATCTGTTAAAGGGTGCACTAAGGAAGACAGAATCAAGAACACAGAAATAAGACAGGAACTTGAAATATTTGCAATAACTGATAAAATAGATACATATAGACAAAAATGGAAGCAGCATATAGACAGAATGAATGAAGATAGATATCCAAAACAAATAACAAAATACAAACCTAAAGGCACCCGAGATGTGGGCAGACCTAGAAAGAGATGGGCTGAAGTCGGAACGGGTCAACAGACCTAATCCATGAATGCAGATGATGATGATGATTTAATTTAACTTTAAGAAATGATACGACGGATCTTCTTATATGGAGCAGATTCACGAAGGCAATTAAAGTACGATATTAAACTAAATATTGACAAGAATTTTTGGGTATGTACGAGTAAAATTTCAAGCTACTGAAATACGCAGCGTAGTGGTTAAGACACTGAGCTACAAGCCGGAGGGTTGAGGGTTCAAGTCCCGTTGGGTTCAGGATTTTTAAACTGACACAAACCCTCTGGCGGCACTATGGCCCTGGGGTCGACTCAGCCTCTAACGGAAATGAGTACCAGACGCTTGGTCTGGGGGTAAAGGCGGCCGTCACGCAGGGCTGACAACCCGGCTGACATAAAGTGCCGATTGTCTAGAAAAAGTGGGAACCTTAACTTCCTACTACCCCAAGGGCCTTCGGGCCTGTTGTGGGATCACTTTACTTTACTGAAATACGCGATTCTGCTGTACATTGTATCTTTTATCAAATACCTGAACAGGTACCGGCAAGAATATTCCACTGGTTGGGACATATTGGAAGAATGTATGAATGTAAGTGTGTGAAGAAATCCAGGAGGATGGAGAAGCCCGTGATGCATTAGCACAATGTGTGTTTGGAGGTTGTGAATATCAACAAGTTTGTGATAAGAGCTGTAGCAGAGAGACAGGTCATGGATTGTAGCGCTACAGAGTAACAAATATCGTGTTACAGTGATGGAAACTGCATACTTTTTACTTACGCTTTTCATTATCTTCTGCGTTAAATATTGTGCGATCAAAACAAACTTTAATTAAAGAATTCGATACTTTTCCTCAAATAAATGAGCGCCCATATCATAAAATTCGAAATTTCGTTTTGTTCTATTTTGTGACATTATAAATAATTTAATTTTTATCATCAACCATGCAAGTATTAGGGCGTGTGTCCCACGATGGAAGGACGTCACGATACCCCGGACCTCTAGTGAATGAACACGCAACAAGCTACCAGCTTTCATGCGTAGAGGAAGAAGAAGAAGATCATCATCCATGCAAGTATTAGGCCGTGTGGCCTGTTACGGTCTCAAAGTGGAATTTTCCATCCAGCGCTTTCTTGGACGTTCTTGGACGTCCCAGCGATCGTTTTCCTTGCGGGTCAGTAACGAAGCATGGCTTTTGAAATTCTATGATACGGCATTCGTTGAAGATGGGCTTTCCAGTTGTTCTGGTAGTTTTGCATATGGTGAAGAATGGATTCTACATCCAACTCGTCCATAATTTCCTCATTTCTTTTATGGTCCCACTTTGTTTTGCCTGCTGTAGGGCTCATAAATCGCATCTCATTTGCTGTTATTCGGCTTTCATCTCTTCTTCGTATTGTCCATGCTTCACTACCATATCTTAAAACTGGTCTTGCGAGAACCTTATAAAGCCGTAATCTTGTGTTCTTCTGTACTAAAGATGGTTTCATTATACTGTTAATTATCCCCGTTGTTTTTGTAAAATTTGTGATTTTCTTTGATATATCAGTTTCATCTTGAAATGTTAAATTATAACCCAAATAATTAAATTTGTTTACTCGTTCTAAAATTTCATCATCCAAAACAATTTTGCTAGGTATAGGGTATTTCCCACAAAAGGCCATCACTTTAGTTTGTATTGATTTCCACATTAACGAATATAATTTTAATCGGATATGAAGTTACATTCGTTACGAAATCACACTAATGTTTTTAATAAGACTATTTAACTCGTGTCCCAAATGACCAATCGCGTTGCAATGACTTTTCATTTACAATCAATCACAGTCCTTTTCACCTCGATTTTATCATTTTTATCTAATCGCTTTCATTTTATCAAATGGCTCCCAGATTGTATATTTAGTGCACGAATGTAACCAGATTCTGCTTTCGAGACATAATAGAACAATATTCGTAGCAATTGAGCATACCACAAAAAAAATAAGGAACCCTGTTTGTACTTCCTTAAACGTATTATTTCCCAGGTTTTAACGTTGCAGAAAAATATAATTGACATATTTACATCATAGGACATGAGAAATTAATCAATAATCTCTAATTATGTGTTTCATTTTTTCTCCACTAGTGTGCATTCTTACAATATTGCGATTCTTATTTGGCAATAAATATGATCTAGTAGCAGTGATGAACAAATGAAACAATGTTTTTATTTGTTTTGAAACATCGCCGTTTACATTAAACGTATAAATATTTTAAAATAACTATATTTAAATAATGATTTGTGAGGAAACAGCTTAATTTTATTTGTTAAATAGTCCTAACAAATGCCACTCTTGATTTCCAAATTCTGTAGATAAATTGGAAATCACTCGTGGCGGCGTTACTTACGATAAAATAATACATTTTTAGTTACATGATGTGTGTCTACATATTGTTTAATTAACAATGAAGAACTCGATGAAATTTGCCGGAAATAAATGTTACTTATAACCGCTTGCCTTCTGGATAGTCATTGCTGTTAAGAGGATCTGATGTAGTATATAAGAAAAATATATGTTTGTGTTGGAATACTTGGGTAGCTCAGGTCGTTAGAGTGCTAAATGTACCGAGTTTAGAGATTCGGGTTCAAATCCCGACTGGAGCATTTATTTTTCTTTTTATATCATATCATATATGTTATATTGTAGATTTTCGCGGATATAAGTATAAATAAGAAAGTTTTCTTGGGTTTTCCGAATCATGGATTGAAGGTCGGTCGCTAGCCAGTGATTCCGACCTTTCAGCATGATCACACATGCCATTATCAAGGAATGATAATTCCTTGACCAGAGGCCGACCTTGAATCCATGACGCGGACAACCCGAGGAAACGTTCTTAATCATATATGAATATGTGTATATATATATATATATATATATATATATATGTGTGTGTGTGTGTGTGTGTGTGTGTGTGGAAAGCAACGGGAAGCTACCACACCTACACAATTCCCTAGTAAAGCTGCAAGCATAGCATGAAAATGCTATGATTGCAGTGAAGGACCTGCCTTCGGGCAGAATTACTATGGATGGATATATATATATATATATATATATATATATTCTTCTTCCTTTCATGTGATAGACCTAGTGGTCTGTTACGGTCTCAATCCAACGTTTGAAAAGGGTCTGCCCAAAGATCTTTTTCCTGGTGGCTGGTAATTTATGATCTGACGTGGTATTCTTGTTCTGCTCATTCTTCTTACGTGAGATTTCCAGTTGTTTCTGTATTTTTGTACATATTCTATGACTGATTCTGTTTGTAATTCTTTGAGAATGTCAGAATTCCTTTTATGGTCTGTCCTTGAATAGCCCGCAGTACGTCTCATAAATTTCATTTCTGCCGCGGTTAGTCTTCGTTCATCTACACTGCGAATTGTCCAGGCCTCATTGCCGTAACATAATATGGGTCTGGCCAGTGTTTTATAAATTCTAGTTCGTGTGTGTTGCTGTACTGTGTTTGGCTTGAAAATATTATTTATAATTCCTGTTACTCTGTTAAATTTTATAATTTTTTGACTAAAATCTTTTTCTTCTTCGTATATAACTTGGTATCCGAGATAGTTAAATGTATTGGTTGTTCTAATATTTTATTATTAATAACAATTTTGTTGCGAACTGGGTCTATTCCTAGGAAAGCCATGATTTTAGATTCGAACCCGGATCTCTGAGTCTGTACCTCAGTGTGATATCCATTACACTACAAGGCGAATCCAATTCAAACACTTATTTTTCTTATATATGTATTATACTCTCCATTATTACTAGATGTCGCGAGAACTCGGTCTTCACCGCCATCTAGCAGCTGACTATATCAAGTAAGCAAATTAAAGAGAATATTTTTACCTTATAGCAGTGACGCTTTATATACATATATAAGAAAAATAAGTGTTTGGATTGGATTCGCCTGGTAGTGTAATGGATATCACACTGAGGTACAGACTCAGAGATCCGGGTTCGAATCCCGTCCAGGCATTTATTTTTCTTATCATTCCATATTAAGCTTGCATTGCTCAATGTTAAACATTTAATTATAACATATATATATATATATATATATATATATATATATAGGGGCTTCATCTCATCTCATGCCTCGACCTGACACTGAGCTGGACACGAGTTGAGGATGTTAATGATATTTTGATCCATGAAAGGACTGATACTCTCTGCTTTGAACATAAAATGAATCACTGCAATAACGGTACTACAAATGTGCCCTTGAAACTGATGAGGCGAGTTATAAACATGAGGGTGAAAGTTGTGTAACATTGTAGTGTACAACGCACCAAGTTTACTTTCGAAGGGCGTACAATGGTGATTATAGAATCCTTAAATAAATGTATGATTGAATATCAATATTTTTACAATGAAAATGTAATATTTTATGTAAACTACAATAATTAAGAAATATAAACGGAGTTAAACCGTTAAGGTGATAAGTTAGCGCATTTAACGCACTTCCTTGGCATTGGTACTACTTTCTTACTCCGACACTTCTTTCTTCACTTTTCTTCTCACAAAAATAAAATAAAAAACCAGAAACGTGTCAAGTATCTTAATGAAACCATTTCCAGAATTAAGTCCTTAAAATAAAACCCTACCAAAAAGTGAATTCTAGTTAGAAATTATTAAACAAGATGAAGTTAAAGGTATTTGAAAAGTAAGATTGCCCGCCAGGATTATTTACTTCAGTCATATTTTCCTCAGTTTATCCTGTACATTTTAAGCACATTTTTTCACCTCGCACCTCCTGGTCTTCCAGATATACGGTCTGTTAAAGGAGGTTTTTAAAATGCGGATATTATTTATATAGATTTTGATGAACACAATGCGTACATTAAGAGTTTTCACCAGTCGTTTGTAACTGTGATGACAGGTTGAGTTCTGCTTTTGCATATCATTAGGTGATACTTGGAGCATGACTCGTACATCTGCAATCCTCCTCGGGGTCGTGGTATGGCGGATTCTCTGGCATATCTTCCCGTGGAAATCATGCGCAGCGAAGCGTGTGTATAGGTGACGAAGTTGGAAGTTCGGACCTTTCCACACATCAGTTTTCATGGTTTGTGTCCATTATTCCCATCGGTATTGCATTGGCTTTGTTTTGTGTCTCTCTCTGGTGGCGTCTTTATATGACTGGGTTTCTGGTAGATTGAAGCGGAGCTTGATGTCCTGAATGATGCGGATATTATAAATACATATTTGAACACACAAGGATATGGAGCGTCCCCGAATAACTGATCGGGTCAATACCAGAGCCACCTCCTAGACAACACGAGCCTTCAAACAGAACACACTATTCAGTGATGCATTCCTCCTAAGAAGGCGAATATGACAAGATGATCATATCAAGAAACGATTTTCAGAAAGTATTTGTGTCGTATACGTTCCACATACTTATGTTATAACTAAGAAGAAACAAGAAAAAAAAAACCAAATAAACTTTCCATGACCGACTTTCCATTTGGGGAAATTTCCTCTGAATGTATGTGGAATTTTCAGGATAGAGTCAGATGACAAGTGAATACGATTTCGCAATCTAAATTAACCATATATTGTGGGACTCCCTATGTTATAAATGCAGCCATATGCATGCCTTGTCTTACACGCTCGTGATAGCACTTATATTTTCTCGTTATTGGTCTACTCAATAATCTGTGAGAAAATATGCAGATGTATCGTATGGGATCCAGGGTTAGGAACAATATTCTCCTCTAGAGGTCGGTAGCGGTGGTGAGGTAAATATATCTGCCAAAGAAGACGTTAAATTAAAAAAAGGAAGATCGTGTTCAATATAAACTATTGAATCACTTTTTGCTTATAATGTTTTAGCTGCAGATATTTGCCCTACATTTGTTTAATTACAGTTTTACCAGTGAATTTCTGTCTCCAAAACATTTTTGTCAATCACCCATTTTCCATTAATAATGCATTACGGTTAGTTTTAAATTCTTATTACATTTCCATGGTTACTCTTACTAATGTTCATTAAACTTGAGACATGTTGTGTTTTTAATGTTTAATCGTGGGAAACTGAATCCATGTTACCCGAGTGACTATACTGAACATTAATAACCGAGCGTTTTGAGAGAAGAAATTACAGCGGTTCGTACACCACAAAGTTATACGCGGAAGAGAGAATATATTTTTTGCGAATTCCGATGTAATATAGCTGTTGAAGTTGTTCGTTTGTATCTTCATTAATCCTACTTACCAGGTAACATCAGAGTCAATATATTAGAATAACTTATAAATAATAATAATAACAGTGGAATGCAGGCTTTCACGGCCGGTAATCATGGTAGTAAAAGATTCCGGGCTATGTGGCCGTGGTCTATAACTGGCGTTTCTTCCAGACGTTTCACCCTCAACTGCGGAGGGCATCTTCAGTGGCGAGCGCTTCAAGCTGTTGTTTCCCTGTCGTAGACTCGACTGCGACATTCGACAGGGAAACAAACAGCTTGAAGCGCTCGCCACTGAAGATGCCCTCCGCAGTTGAGGGTGAAACGTCTGGAAGAAACGCCAGTTATAGACCACGGCCACATAGCCCGGAATCTTTTACTACCAATAATAATAATTCCATTCAACATTTTTTTCACATCTTCATTAGCCACATTTTCGACTTTTTATACCTTGCGTTATGTTTGGCTGTACACTAATATTTTTTTTTTTTTGGTGTAGCATTTAATTGTAGAATTTGGAGAATCGGTAATTATAACATATCTGTCCATCCCTAGCAATTCTTCCCGAGGCCTGGTCTTTCACTGCAATCATACCATTTTCATGCTATGCTTTACAGCTTTACTAGGGAATTATAGGTGTGGTAGCTTCGCACTGCTTTTCAGACCGGTGAAGGATGATGATGATAATGATAAGGATGATTTTCGGGGACCGTTGGGCCGTAAGCGTCCAGACATTTGTCTAACAGGTGAGGAAAAAACCCGGGGAAAAAATATATCACCCAGGAGCCTGTTTCGACCGGGAATAGAACCCGGGCCCGCTGCGTGACAAGTCAGCACGCTACCTCGAGACTACAGCGCTGAAGTATATATATATATATATATATGTGTGTGTGTGTGTGTGTGTGTGTGTAGTCCACCGCTGTGGTCTGACGTAGCGTGCTGCCTTGTCACGCAGCGGGCCCGGGTACGATCCCCGGTCGGGGCAGTTTTTCTGGGTCAGATTTCTATCGGGGTTTTTCCTCACCTGTAAGACAAATGTTAGGAAAACTTTAAGGTCCAAACGGTCCCCAAAATCATATGGCCACCATCATCATCCTTATCATTATCATCATCCTTCACCGGTGTGGAAAGCAACGGGAAGATACCACACCTACAATTCCCTAGTAAAGCTACAAGCATAGCATGAAAATGCTATGATTACAGTGAAGGACCTGCCTTCGGGCAGAATTACAATGGATGGATATGTATGTGTGTGGGTGAGTGTATGTACCTGTATCATATCTTGCAATTTGTTATTGTTCATCAATTAATTCCGAACTATGCGTTTCAAATAAAACCATTTTCCTAAAATCAGAGAAATCACATAAGTAAAAAATCAGATAAGTAAGAATTGGGGTTAACCAGAAAGAAAACAGTTTAATAATTACACTGGACAACACATTTTAGTTACGGATTTGAAATGACCAGATTTCGATTTATTTTTTCATGCTGAACACGAAAATGACAATGAAATAGTCAGCAGTGGTCCAGGTTGTTCGTAATTTTGAGAACTATTTTGAGTAAACATTTTTCCCTCCTTATATCTGGTAATATTAAGACTTCCTTACCTCAGTTAAGGGCGTCTCCAATTATATTGTCTGCTGTAATGGACCTTGCGAACATCTCTCACCACTGACCAACATTAGTCGGCTAGCATAGATGTATTCTATTTGCCTTAGCATCGTGTTTCAAATGATGAGATTGTCTGGTAAAAATACTCTCCATGTTCATCAGAAACTGCACCTCAGTTTTCCGGGATAAAGTCCAGATGAGTGTGGAGAAAATGGATTTTAATGACATATTACACCCCATTTCATGATAGGCTAGTAACATATAGTCAACACATTGTCTGTAGTTTGGGGCACTGTAGTTCCCCAAGAATTCTAAGGCAACTGTTCTGAATGATTCCCACACACTTTTTTCTGTTATTTTCAAAAGTTCCGAAAAGTGTTTATTCTTGAGGAGTTCTCTGGTCTAGGAACCAAAAAAGTACCTTCCTTAATTTTAGTTGTACTTAGTCTCAGAAATTTTGTAACTACCTAAATATACTCCCATAAGTAACACTGCCTTAAGACTGAACTTAGATGAATTTAAATATAGTCGCCACTCTTCTGGTCTGTGATGGATGTTATAGCAGACATTAGACCTTGTACACTGTTGCAGAATACAATATAATTTTTTTTAAATTGCTCAAGTGGCTTCTGGCGTATTCTATGTGCAGAGGCCTCTACATTCTGGCCAAGACACTTAAACTGTCTAACTTGCGAAGCCAGGAGCTCTACTTTGGCCTTAGAGAGTTCTAAGTCTCAGACATGAAAATGTAATTCCTCTTGAGTCATTCTGTGTAACTGAGTTGGATTTTCAGGATTGAAGTCGGGATCATAGGATGTGGATGATGTGGTTATTTCTTCCAAAGTGCTGGATTTTGTTTCAAAGTCGGAATCAAAATCATAGGAGTCTGGTAGTACTGAAATAAGAAGGTCTTTAGAGTGGACGAATAGCTGATGGTATGTTGGGATAATTCACGGCTGACCTATTCTTCTTTGAAAGAAACTTAACTGGTGGGACCATTCAGAAAGGACAATCACTTACATGATTAGTTTGTTCTCTCCTCATCATGGAGATTTCTTCTTTCCTTTCAACCAATCGCTAAGATTTGCAGAACATGTCATTGTAACAAATATGTGGAGCAAAATGTTTGTCAAGATCCTCTATTTTGCACCCGAAATAAAAATTAGTACGCTTTCTTAATAAATGGAGTTATGTCACATTTTCGATGCATACGTCACTTTTTCGCAAAAATAACAAAAGTTTTATGGATTATACACACAGTGACGTGGCATTTTACCTTTTGTTACACTGCAATCTGATCTCTGCGCGTAATTTTAAAAATGTGTCTCAGAAAATATAGACATATCACACATGTGTTCTACACCACAAAACTGCACATCTATATACCTTATACAACAAGGCACAAACCATTAGGCCCTATGCACTCACGAAATTCCACTTCAACTGATTTCACAACCTGTTGGGGTAAACAGCTAACCTTTAAGATAAATCGTATCTTTATTATACAGCTGTCACTGTCTCCCTTCCTCTAAGGGTGTTTCCGTTATCTTCACACTGACTACAATAATCACAGCATACGCAGTAACACTAGGCATGCTGATAATTTAAAAAAACCAAACCACTGCTATCATTTTAATTGTCATATTCGTAATAGGAGTTTCATATTAATATAAAATCGCCAGTTTTATTTCCGTAACTTTTTGGCTGTTGTCCAGTGTTATCAGCTTTATGGAGGCTGCAATTTTTTTTTTTTCGCAACAGAAATGAATTATCATCTGAAGACCAGGACGTCCACTCAAGAAGACTTTTGGATGGTGTTTCTCTTGAGGCCAAAACATGCCAGACAAATGGCCTGAATTCGTGAATGTACTATGATGAAATTAATTATCACAAGAATGACGTATACATTAAAACAGCGAAATTGACCCGAGATTTAATCGGTGAACTATGAACCCTCGGATCGAGAGACGAGTGATTGAATCACTGGTACAGTAAACGATTAGGATTAAAATATATATTGTAATCCCTTGTGGAAATTAAAATAGAATCGCACAACAAAAGCTATAAATCTTTATCTCTGTTGGTGGAACAAAAATATTACAAAAAATATCAATTCATTACAAAAAAGATAAAATCAAAAATCTATCGAACATAGTTCAGAGCGTTTTAACATATGGTGCTGAAAGTTGGAAAAAATTCCTACCAGGAAAATAAAAACAATTTTAAGTACAGTAGTGGATGTTTTAAGATCGGCTGGAAAATCTATATGGATAGAATACCGAAAATAAAACCCAACCTGAACCAGTAATTTTTTTTGGACATAAATCCTTCTTCAAAATGTTACTACAACATCGGGCATGAAGAGAATTACTGTTTCAAAATGTCACCACAAAGTGGGACAACAAAATACTTCTTCAATACTCAGCTAATATTTCGAATTATTGCCTAGATAGTTGTCCAAATCTTATTCTCGACCTACCTACTGGTGTTTCGCCTCAAAGGTCCCTTCAGACAAGAAGAGCGTTTCTCTTTGTGACGTCTTAGCTCGATACTGGGTGGTTTCTTTTAGGAAATTATTTTGACGGGCGCTCGAAATAGTCCGACATTAATTTTGCCAGAGTTGATTCATTTGACGGAGAATGGGTTATACGATACTGTAATGTTCATTTAACGGGAATTTATTAAGATAGTGAATTAGTACACTGAGAGATGATATGAAAAAATATTATTAAAAACAGACTCATAATTATTTAGACAATCGGCACAATATATCAGCCGGGTTGTGAGCTCTACGTGACAGCCGCCTTTAATCCGAACAAGCGTCTGTTACACATTTCCTGGCTAAGTACATCCCAGGGCAGTTTAAAATTCCTGACTCCACCGGAACTCGAACCCCTGACCTTCCGACTTGTAGCATATTGCCTTAACCAAGTACGCTGCGTCATATCTCCTCTAAAGGAAGCGCTATGTTTTAATTTATTTGTGAAGTTTGAAGCTAGACTTCGCTGTTTCTCTTGAAATAAATATTGAGTCATTTTCTAACATTGTTAACTGATAGCCTGCGGTAATGTTGTGTTGCAACCTCAGTTTTTTTATGAATTCGCTCTCCCATTTATGAAAACATCTGAGTGTGTTATCAGAGCCCCCGGTGCAATAATTAACCTAACACAAGCACAAGCACAAGTTTTGTTACATTTTGTGAATAAACCCAGCATCAAAATCGCACGTGCGTAATTATATTAAAGTTATTTTAAAACATCTCCATACCTGGAGAGAGATTCAAACTTCTTAGCGCAAAAATAGTCTGCTGGCCACACATCTACATGTGCAATAATTGAGTATGTATACAGCTGACACGTGTTCATCTTCTATCCTTCTTCCACTTCTACCTCCTAAAACCACACTGCTCGTCTTGTATTACAATTCAATTTAGATATTTAAAAATGTGCATAGGCTATAGATTAAATGCTCTAGATAAAAATATTATATCTCTATAACTTCATACTGTTCTTATATGTAATAACTAGAGCTAGGAATTTTAGGTGCTGCACTTTTTTTTGTTACTATAATGTTCAAATTAGCTAGTATTGCAAAGAAAACATTAAATAAATACCCCTAACCGTGTTTTAGTTGCATCTTTTTGCACGTTTATTCAATGCTAGCTCCTTTTTGCAATTTTTCTTTAATGGAAGCACATTTTGCACCTTTTCAAAACCTAATTTATTCAAATACGATTTCAAGGGTTGGTAACGATGTGTGGTATCAGTGCACATCACATTACTTCCACTTCAGTGCAATCCCGTTAGGCTATTCCTTTTAAATCAGTTTGCGCCTCATTGCACCACACAGTTATGCGAAAGCTATTGTTCAAGCAAGGAAGGTTGTTGAGTGCGTGAATAAATGTTTCAGTTTTAAATAATATTTGACTAGTGCGGTCTGCTATTTTCCTGAGTTGCCAGTATACAGTATGCTGAAACCGAAAGTGAACTCCTATAAACTACGTGATATTGTTAAAACGTTTAGTGCAGATGGAATTCAGAGTGACGGATCTGTTATCAGCTGCATTCTTTGTGATATTTCAATAATAATTGATGAAAAACATCAATGCATTCGTGTTACGCAGCACATAAGTACTTACACACAGACTCTTTAATATAAGACAACACGCGTGAATTTTGTGTCGTTAGTTACTTGTGGTAATTGGTTTTGGTAATCTTTAATGATTATTTACATGGGAAATTGAATATATTTATTTTTAAAAATTGCACCTCTTTTGGACCTTCTTCTGCTAAATTAAAGCACCTTTTTTGTACCATTTCATCACCAACATTTTGCACCTAAAATTCCTAGCTCTAGTAATATCAATCGAATCCAAGTGTCAATCCTGTGAAATTCTTTTAAATTCCATATACTTTGTTAAATAAACACAACATTTGTATTTTCGGTTTATATCCTTCTTTCATAAACGAATCAGTGTTCAAATCACCCAGCCTTCGATTTTTATGTGAGATACACACTTAGTAACTTTATCTTATTACTCTTTATTATTATTGACTCTACGTTCTTGATTTCCGCTATTTCTTCACATTTAACTCAATTCTGCAACTACTACTACTACTACTAACTACTAACTACTACTACTACTACTACTACTACTACTACTACTACTACTACACAATACCGCTAACCCACCACCACCATCCACCACCCAGTACCATTACCATCACACAACATCACCCAACACCACCCAACACCACCACCAATCCATCACCACAACCCACCAACACCGCCCACCATCAGCACCATCCACCACTACCACCTAACGCCACTCACCACTAACACCACCCATCACCACCACCAATCACCACACACCACCTCCACACACCACCCACCACCCACACACCACCACTTACCACCACAAGACACCACCGACCACACCCAACTCCACCACCACCAATCCATCACCACCCCCACCAACACCCCGCCAACCATCAGCAACCACCATCCACCACTACCACCTACCACCACTAACAAACACCACCACCAATCACCACAACACCTTCACACTCCACCCACCACCCAACACCCACCACCTACCACCACAAGACACCACCGACCACACCCAACTCCACCACCACCAATCCATCACCACCACCTACCAACACCGCCCACCATTCAGCACCATCCACCACTACCACCTACCACACCACTAACACCACTCACCACTAACACCATCCATCACCACCACCAATCACCACAACACCTCCACACACCACCCACCACCCAACACCACCACCTACCACCACAAGACACCACCGACCACACCCAACTCCACCAACCACCAATCCATCACCACCACCTACCAACACCGCCCACCATCAGCACCATCCACCACTACCACCTACCACCACTAACACCACTCACCACTAACACCACTCACCACTAACACCACTCACCACTAACACCACTCACCACTAACACCACCCATCACCACCACCAATCACCACAACACCTCCACACAACACCTCCACACACCACCCGCCACCCAACACCACCACCTACCACCACAAGACACCACCGACCACACCCAACTCCACCAACCACCAATCCATCACCCACACTACCAACACCGCCCACCATCAGCACCGTCCACCATCAGCACCATCCACCACTAACACCACTCACCACTAACACCACCCATCACCACCACCAATCACCACAACACCTCCACACAACACCTCCACACACCACCCACCACCCAACACCACCACCTACCACCACAAGACACCACCGACCACACCCAACTCCACCAACCATTAATCCATCACCAAAACTTACCAACACCGCCCTCCATCAGCACCATCCACCACCACCACCCAACACCACCACCAACGCCCAACACCACCATCCACCACCACCACCGACCACACCCAGCTCCACCAACCACCAATCCATCACCACCACCTACCAACACCGCCCACCATCAGCACCATCCACCACTACCACCTACCACCACTAACACCACTCACCACTAACACCACCCATCACCACCACCAATCACCACAACACCTCCACACAACACCTCCACACACCACCACCACCCAAACACCACCACCCAACACAAACACCACCACCACACCCAACATCACCACCACCACACCCAACCACCAACACACCAACCATCACACCACCACCTATCAACACCACCCACCATCAGCACCGTCCACCATAAGCACCATCCACCACTAACACAACACCACTCCCACCACCACCCATCACCACCACCAATCACCACAACACCTCCACACAACACCTACACCACCACCCACACACCCAACACCACCACCAACCACCACAAGACACCACCGACCACACCCAACTCCACCAACCATTAATCCATCACCAAAACTTACCAACACCGCCCTCCATCAGCACCATCCACCACCACCACCCAACACCACCACCCAACACCACCACCAACGCCCAACACCACCACCACCGACCACACCCAGCTCCACCAACCACCAATCCATCACCACCACCTACCAACACCGCCCACCATCAGCACCATCCACCACTACCACCTACCACCACTAACACCACTCACCACTAACACCACCCATCACCACCACCAATCACCACAACACCTCCACACAACACCTCCACACACCACCCACCACCCAACACCACCACCTACAACCACAAGACACCATCGACCACACCCAACTCCACCAACCACCAATCCATCACCACCACCTACCAACACCGCCCACCATCAGCACCATCCACCGCCACTAACATCCGCCACCAGTATTCGTTGTAATCGTAATGTAATTTATGCTGACTATTTAACTCACGCCCCAACTGGGAGTCAATGACTAATCACATTTCCATTATTTTTTATTTGCAACCAATCACAGTTCAGTTTCGCCTCGAATTTACCAACTAAAGTTTATCATAAGTAATGCCACGAGTGATTTCCAATTTATCTAGAGAATTTGGAAATCAAGAGTGGCATTTGTTAGGACTATTTAATGAATAAAATTAAGCTGTTTACTCACAAATCATTATTTAACGACAGTTATTTAAAATATTTATATATTTAATGTAATCAGCGATGTTTGAAAACAAATGAGAAACGATAGGTACGCTTCATCTGCTTCTTTTGTTTATCACTGCAACCAGATCATACTATTTATTGCCAAAGGAACACAATGCTGTAAGAATGCTCTCTAGTGGAGAAAAAATATAACACATCAAACTGTATATTAATTCATTTCTGATTTCGTATGATGTAAATATGACAATTATATTTTTCTGGATTATTACCTGGGAAAAATACATTTAAGAAAGTGCAATCAGTGGTTTCTTTTTTTGGTGGTATAATCAATTGCTACAAATGTTATTATATTAACTCTGCAAGCGCTATGTGTTGACATCTATGCACTATATATATACAATCTGGTAGCCGTATTTCTTATAGGCTGTCACTGCAAAATAATGGTCAGACCTGTTCAGAATATTAAAAAGGAGGAGTTTTCTTTAATATGGTAAATATAACACTGATGAATATTTCGTGAAACACGACTCTGATTGGTTGTAAAACAGAAATAATTGAAAACTGATTAGTCATTGACTCCCATTTGGGGCGTGAGTTAAATAGTCATAATAAACAAAGCTCCTCGTTTTTGACATTGTGAATAAGTCATAGCATTATTTTGCACTGACTGACTCTCTAAGAAATATGGCTACCAGATTGTATATATAGTGCATGAATGTCAACATATGGCGCATGCGGGAGTTAATATAAAACATTTGTAGCAATTGATTATACCACCTAAAAAATAAACCACTCTTTGCACCTTCTTAAATGTATTTTATTCAGGTAATAACGTTCCAGAAAAATATAATTGTTATAGGACATCAGAAATAAATTAATATACAGTTTGATGTGTTTTATTTTTTCTCCACTAGAGTGAATATTACAGTATTTCGTCCCTTTGGTAATAAATAATATGATCTGGTTTCAGTGATGAACAAAAGAACCAAATGAAGCGTACCAATCGTTTCTCATTTGTTTTCAAACATCGCCGTTTACATCAAGTATATAAATATTTTAAAATAACTATATTTAAATAATGATTTGTGAGTAAACAACTTAATTTTATTCGTTAAATAGTCCTACCAACTAACAATCACTTAGCCCCAATTGAGAGTCAATGACCAATCACGTTTCAATGAATTTTGTTTTACAACCAATGAGGGTCGAGTTTCACTACGCTATTTATATGTTTACCAAAATAAAGAAATTTCCTCCTTTTTAATATTGTGAACAAGTCTGGGCCTTGTTTTGCAGTGCGATGAATATAGCAAATAATGAACAGATTCCTTGCAACTACACAGTTCATAATTGTGTTCAATAGATGTTTCTTTAAATAATTATTTTACTGACTTGTTTCATAAAAACATTAATTGATAACTTATAATGTTGGTGATTATACAGTTTCATTTGTTTCATTTTTTCTCGACCGGGCTGTATTCTTACAATATTGCGATCCTATTTGGCAATAAGTAATACAATCGAGTTGCAGTGGATGAACAAATGATACCCAGGTAAACATTATTATTTTTTAAATTATTTTCAATCATCGCCGTTAATATTAAATATGTAAATATTTTAAAATTACTAAACTTAAATAATGATTTGTGAGTAACCAGCTTAATTTGATTCGTTAAATAGTCCTAACAAATGCCACACTTGATTTCCAAATCCTCTGGATAATTTGGAAAAACTTTGTGGCATTATTTATGCTAAAAATAAGAATATGAATGGCATTAACTTGGTAAACAATAAAGTGTGCACTGATGGGTAGCGCACAGCGGTGTTCAAATGTTTTATATTTACACAGTTCCCGCGAGTAATTTACATACTGCAGCCCGTGTGACGGGATATTTTTATATAATTTGCATGTCATAAATTTGTCTGTCGGAACTTGACACCTTTTCGAGTGCATTCTGCGTTGAAAATGGTGGTTCATTCATGCGTTACTTCACATTGTGTTAGAAGTGTTCACATAATACATATAGTTACTTTTCACGTACTTCAGAGAAGTAAAATGAACTCTGAATATTGAAGATATATTGAGATCATGCAATTATATTTGATTTAAAAATGGCGAATCCGAATTGTTGATCAATATGAATTACTTTTTCCATTAATTTCTACATTTTTATTTCGTCCCTATGTATATAGATATTACCTATTCGCTTCAGGTTTAAATCCAGAATGCATATTCCCAGAAACCGGATTTAAGTTAGCGTATATTATATTGTGTATTTTCAAAACAAACAAAATATAACGGTACTTGAGATTACAATAAGGTTGAAGACAAAAACCCATTCCTGTACTCTATTTGAAGACGTTACAAACTATTACATTACGAAAACATCTAATACAAAAATTAAAAAAAATTAATAATAAGATGAATTTGTTTTTCATAATTTGTCAAACTTTAGAGCCTTTGCGTGATCGGATGATGTCAGCAGATTTTGATAATTTTTTTCTTTTTTTCTTTCTATATAATTCGTAACTTTTCCGCGCTATTACAACTTTGAAATAAAAAATGAGTTTTTTCGGTCCTCCTAACAGACACATGTGATTGTGTAGGTGGAGTGCAAGAGGACTAATGTATAAACAAAAGAATGTTTTCCCCGGTTGGTGTTGCACCGTCTTTTACGTGTCACGACACTTTCTTGCATTAACTTTGCATTCACCTGCACAAAATTCTTACTTGCTGAGCCCAGTCTATAGCGCGAACTGACTTTTTTGGGGGGGGGACGCGTAGCTTAGCTAAGCGCTATGTTAAATTGCCCCAAAACTTGACATTTCTGTAATAGAAGGTAGAAGCCGAGGAAACACAGTTATCATATGGAATGTCTCCAAAATATATTTATGAGAGAAATAATCTGTATGCGTAAAAGTGCGTATAAACTTTAATGGAAAACGTGAAGCTGTTTTTTATGAGTGGAAAATGCGACATTTGGAAGTAACACATTACCTACTTCTGTTGCTAACAGAATCACTTTCTCTACAGTAACGCAACATAAAATGTAAAAAAAAAAGTCTATACATAAAATAAATAAAGAAAAAAAAAAATAAGAGAGAGAGAGAGGGGGGGAGGGAGGGAGGTTCTACATTCACGTGTTTCTATATATTTGTTCTCGTACAATGTTATTATGAACTAAATAGCTTGAGTCTCGTTTGAAATACAGTGTGATATATAAAGTCCCAGTACATTTTGTGGATAACGTAGCGCAAATAAAACAAAAATTATAAGGTAGTATCTAGTATGAAGTTAGTGTTCAACATAACCTCCATCAATCTCAAAACATGTTTCCCAACGACGCGCCGTCGCCCGGAAAACATGGACCAACATATCCTCTGTAATCATTTCACTCGCTTGGCGTATGCGTTCTTTCAGCACTTGCAGATTAGGAAACTTGGTTCTGTACACCTGTTGCTTGATGAACCCCAAGCAAAAAAGTCCAGGGGTGCGAGTTCTGGCGAACGAGGTGCCCAGATACGAGGAGATGCCCTTCCAATCCACCTCTTGGGAAACCTGTCATTGAGATACCCGCGTTTGCCAGAGCAAAGTGTGGTGGTGCTTCATCTTGTTGCAACACCACTGTATCAATGATACCATCTTGCTGAACTGTGGCTGTAAGAAAAGTTACAACATACCAAGATACACGTCTCCCGTGAGGGTTTCCTTTGGAATCTGTCTCTAACTTCCTCGTACGACTGGCCTCTTAAACGCGCAGCAACAATCTCTATCCGCTTTTCAATGGTGAACATATTTGTATCTTTCGAATGGCTGTAACAGAAATATGATATGTAAGCGATTTCTGTAAAATGTACTGTGACTTTATAATCACACTGTTGTAGCGTTTATGTTTTAATTTTGTTTCATACTTTCCATTGTATCGGTTCTCCATTGAGACGGTTTTACACAAGACATACTGTACTTTCACTTCACTACATACATAATTCTGTATTCATAAATGTATTATCTACTTAAAAAATTAAAATCTGAAAATTGTTTTAAGAGTAAAATATAAATATTTCTTCTAGCGTAACTCGCATTAAAATAATTGTACTTTTATTTTACGCATTATTTATAAACCAAAACATGCAAAATTATAATTTTCCATTAATGCTAATTTAAAACAGTTGAATGTTTCTGTAATTACGTAATATATTATTTATAACCCTGGTTGACTTCTCTCACCACAATCAAATCTGTGGCCTCTAATGAGCGAGATTTTTTTGCACGGAAGACTTTCAAGTTTTCAGGTTAATTTCGTTTGCATGAATTTACAACACGGATCTCACCACTGTATTTCACATCTGAAGGAATCAATTATTATAATATTTACGCTAGAAAATACAGATTGTGATCGGAAATTAATCGGCGAAATTTGAAACAAGAGTTGAACATGGTACATATGCATACAGAGGACCACTGTGGTGTACTATTTAAGGCAAGCCTAATTTTGCTTGGACCGGCTGCAGATTATTACAGTAGCGTATCGGACTTAGAATTCTTTTACTGCATCCAATTGGTTGTATACTGTTAATTCATGTTTTCTTGTGGAAGTGCTAATTTTGTTACAGGTGGTGACCATGCTGTAATATATCCTGTTAGTGAGATTCCAACTGAGCATTATCATTGATTAATGATTAAAACCATTAATGTACTCGATTCCCAGTCGAACACACAAATTCATCGTCGTGAAGGCACAATCTATTCAATCCTATGTTTCCGATATACCGTTTCCGAAACTCTCCGCCAACGATTAATGCCACAAAAATATTAACAAAAAAACATTTTACATAACACATATTTATATTGAAATTATAGTAAAAGAGTTAATAATAAATCGCCTGCAATTGTGCTAGCTAATTGAGGAAATACATTTTTATCGTTTGAATATACAGGGTGCATCATAAATCAGTTAACCGAAAATGCATTTTCTGTAGCATTCAACTTCTATACAAAAAACAACTACCGAACATTCTCAAAGTGACCTGCATTGTTGTTTAAGCAGTAGTGTTTGAGATTAAATTCTGAAGGTCCCTTATTCAAACCCCAGTTTCAACCAATCTGATTTTTCCCGCAACCATGTGCAGTGGTTTGCCGCACCATGTATACCGTAAATAGTAAGCAAATTAGAATTCTCTGATCATCTGGACCAGGATCAAATCTACTGCCTCCACGTGCACCACCAGTTCAGTGATGATTTAGAATATTGGAGACGTCAGTTATTACCGGAAAGATTTCTAAATTCAGATCGGGAAAGATTGGCTGCTACGAGTTAGTGGTAAATCCAAGAAATTGGATAAACTTGGGTAAATTTCTGGACAAAACACGGAAAATAAGGACAACACTCATTCATGAATAAATATATGTTATCAAAATGCAATACCATTAATTCTTAACAATTATACATAACTTAATCAGTGTATAATACTATTGCATTTTTATGTAATTGTAATGTTATTGTGTTTTCTTTATGTAATTGTAATGTTATTATTTTTTTCTTTACACTAGCACCAATTATTACTTTATTGTAACGGACTGTCAACAGCACGTACGGCTTACTGCCCGTGCGACCCATATTTGTAAATAATATTGTAAATATCTTACTTTTTGTCTAATAAAGTCCTACTACTACTACTACTAGTCACACTCACACTCACTCACTGGCACTATCGAACCCGTAGGTTCATGGCCGCGCGGACATAAGCTCTCCATATATCCCTATCCTGAGCAATGATTTCCAATCATCCCCTGTGTAATCTACTTCCCTCAAATCATAGTTAATATTATTCTCCCATCTTATTTTAGGTCTACCAACTGGGCGTTTTCCTATAAGAAACTTCGATGCACGTCTTTCATTCCCCATTCGTGCCACATGTCCTGCCCATCGCAGTCTACGAGACTTAATTGTTCTCATTATATCTGGCTTCCTATAAAGACCATGTAATTCACTGTTACGTAGTCTTCTCCATTCACCAGTCTGTTCATGTCTCTTTGGTCCAAGAATTTTCCTAAGAACTTTATTCTCAAATACTCGTAATATAATTTTCTCCCTATAAGTAAGAGTCCATGTTTCGAATCCATATAATATAACTGGTATAATAATAGTTTTATGTATTTTTAGTTTAACGTTTTTAAAGGAGTTGTAATGCATAATAGCACGCATTTCCAGAATTGAGCCTATGTTTAATTTCCTTGTGCATCTTATTCCTGTTTGTGATTAATGTTCCTGGGTATTTGAATTCAGCCACTTACTCAAAATTTCCCTCATTTGTTATTAGCTGTCCATTTCCATTATATATTGAATTTCTATGTGTGACGATAAGTACTTAGGACAATTTTTGGACCAAAGAGAGATGAACAAACAGGTGAATGGAGAAGTCTCATAACAATGAACTACATGGTCTGTATAGGAAGCCAGATATAATAAGAACAGTTAAGTCTCGTAGACTGCGATGGGCAGGACATGTTGCGTGTATGGGGAATGAAAGACGTGCATGGAAGCTTCTTGTAGGAAAGCCAGAGGGAAAACGCCCAGTTGGTAGACCAAGAATGAGGTGGGAGAACAACATTAACTATGATTTGAGGGAAGTAGATTATACAGGAAATGATTGGAAAGCATTAGCTCAGGATAGGGATGTATGGAGAGCTTATGTCCGCGCGGCCATGAACCTACGTGTTCGATATTGCCAGTGAGTAAGTAAGTAAGTATGACAATCTCTGAAAGTAAAAGTTAAAAAATTAAAATGTACCTGTTAGCAGGTGCCGTCGTCCTCAACTTTGTTAAAATTGTTTATATAAAATTAACATTTTAACTTATAATTTTTATCTTATGACTATTCACCTCAACGGAATTTGATGTGAATTTTATGGGTATTGACTCTGAGAGTGAATGACATTCAACGGGAAAGACCAGATGAGGTGCAAAATCATAATTAATATCAGTACAATACAACAGGCGAACAATTTTAATTTTTTAGGAAGCAACGTATCAAACTGTCAGAAGGAAGGTGTTAATATTAAATTTAATCAGTTTTATAGAATGTGTGGCGCTATAAAACAGACACTGAAAAATAAAACTTTGAGAAGTACACAATTAAAATTTATAAAATTATGGCAGTGCCTGTCTTAACACATGCAAGTGAAAATTGGATTCTTAACCGTTCGGACAGAAGAAAAATAGAAACTACAGGAATTAAGTTCTTACGTTCAGTAGCAGGAGTGACAATTTTGGACAGAAAAATAAATTAAGACATTTGAAAAGATTTAAATTATTTTTAATTTAACAAATATAATTGACAACATAAGAAACAACTGGTATGAACGTGTTAAAATAATGCCTACAGATAGAATCCCTCAGCTGTTATTAAAGTACAAACCAATAGGACATAAAAGTGTTGAACGCCCATTTACTAGATGGGAAGATTCATTAAATCCCACTTGATGTGAAAACAGGTCAAAATGCCTAATTTCATGATGCAGAAGAAGAAGAAGAAATAATATAATAATTTAAAATAATTACAAATTAGTTAATATTATTTATATTTAGGATTTTGATTTGTTTACTACTATAATGTAATTTGGACATAGTAGAAAAGAAAATAATTGAGAGTCGCGAATAGTATTTTAATCATCATCATCATAGTACATTCACGAATTTAGGCCATTTGTTGACCTGTTTCGGTCTCAAGAGAAACACCATCCAAAAGTCTTTTGAGTGGACGTCCTAGTCTTCTTCTTCCTGCAGGTTGATATCTTAACATTTGTTGCTTAGATCAATTGGAACACAGTTCATAATTTGTTAACATGTCTAAAGAAGGTACAGTGTACCGAAACAGCTGTCACTGAATTATATAATAAATATGAAAATCAAATAAAACTACGTTTTATTTTTATTTAATTAATCTTAACATTTGTTTGAGTATCCTGTGATCTTCCATTCGATGAACATGTTGCATCCATCTTGACTCATAATCAGAAATTTTTGTTTTCTAAAGATTCCATGTGTAATTCTTCTAAGATGTCTTCATTTTTTTGTGATCTAGTAGTGTGTATCCTGCAGTCCTCCGAAGGCATCTCATTTCAGCAGATCTAAGTCTGAGTATATCCTTCTGTTTCAACGTCCATACTTCGCTACCATACAAGAGAGTTGGAAGGGCCAGTGTTTTATACACTTTAATCTTGAATGCTTTTGGACTAACTGTGGCTTGAAGATAGAATTAACATATTTCAATTCCTTCTGGATTTTTTCATGTTGAGACTTGAAAGTAGTTTTGAAGTTCCTTAGGACAGGTTACTGGCCCGACGCTAAGTAGTCCAGTGGTAGGGCTGCTACCTTTTAGTCTCTGGACAGACATTAGGATACTGCATTTACTCAGTACCTGATGGAACGGTTATACAGCCGTGACTCGGTAGTATGTTAATAATATCATTTATTTCACGATTAATGTTGTATAAATAAACTCAGCCACTTGGATCTGTGAAGTAAGAATTGTTTTATATAAGTTAATGTTCAACATGATGTGGAATTACATCTACCAAAAAATGGTTCTGTGCACAAAGTACAAAATATGAGCTATTAGTTTAGGGTGTTAGGTTATACCTTATGGATCAATTATTGAATTGTGTTGTTAAATTTAATATAAAGTTAGTATCCAATTACACGAGGGATTAAAACTGAAATTGCTTCAATTTAAATCTGTTTCATTACGCAAATATAATATTTACTGTTTTGTCAACGAAGCGCCCGGATACTTATAAATAATTCGCTGCTCGATCCAAGTTCAGCCGCTTCCGTGTAAATCCTACTAAGTTTATTAGCTACTTGTGGCGCCTCTCCCCAGTGCATTAGTCAACTTCTTCCCATACCTACTCGTCAGCACTTTGAATTACGTTTTACTCGGCGTGAAGCTTCCCAAAGATGTACTTATTACTGTCGTTCTACGGATCTACAACATACCCCACATAAATCTCTTAGACATAACAATTCTGACAAACTTAACGTTACTTACTTACTCACTGGCACTATCGAACCCGGAGGTCCATGGCTGCGCGGACATAAGCTCTCCATACATCCCTATCCTCAGCTAATGTTTTCCAATCATTTCCTGTGTAATCTACTTCCGTCAAATCGTAGTTAATGTTGTTCCAAACTTAACGTTATTAAATTAATTTATGAAGCTAGTTGTGAAGATTTCTACATCTTCCATTATTTTTATTTTGGACAGAATTTAAGTCTAGGTCCATATTTTGATAAATTGTACGGTGTTATGCATCATTCGGCTAAGCGACATTAAAAAAGGATGATGTCTTCTGTTGCACTGGCTCATTGAGTAAGTGTACGCACACAATTAGCGTCGAACCTTTGAATATAGTCTTATTATTAAATAAAAATGTAAACGCCATCAGTCCTGTCAGAGATCAGACATTCAACAAACTGCTATGAAACTATATATTTATAAATATTTAATCTAAATTTTGCATCATGCAGCTTAGCGGAAAATTTTTCCGCTCATATGCTGTTGATGCACAACTGAGTATTGTTGTCTTGGCGATACAATATATAGTGAAGATTGTCAACGCAGTTTGAAGTTTTATTATTATAACGACATCCAGAGCTCAGAAAATGTTAGATATGGTTTTCCTGAAAATGGAAAGTCATCTTCTGTCTCACTGCAGGTATGTAAGAGTTTTATTCATTATGTGAATATTATATTTTTCTGACATGAAGTCATATACTCCTGTTTTTTTAACATAAAGATAAAAAAATCAGGCAATGGAGTCAGGAGATCCACTGTTCATTAATTTGTAAAATTCGCTCTCATATATATTTTTTGTAAGATAATGTAGTGCGCAAGGTAATGGACGTCTATCAACATTCTATTCTATGCAATAAAAATTGATTTCACAAAATTGTTACAGCATGCCTTTTTTTTTCGTATGTACTGTATTTGTATGAAAAATTGGATTTATTTAGAAAATCATTATCCATTTTAACACGCGCATTTTATAATGTAATATGCATGAATTATTACAAAATATATATAGGGTGTCCCAAAATTAGATCGACAAACTTTGGGAGCTGAGAGATAGCATTATTTTAAGCAACTTTTGTCAAGGAAGATTTTTTGCTGCGGTGCTTCGTTTAAGCGCTGGACAAGTTAATGTCATTACTGCCTCCCACCCAGTTGGTTTAGATACGTAAATTATATTTGTGTACAGTATGTAAACAAAGACGCTTCAATTCGGTTAGCATGTTTATTTTCTGAGCTCATTGTTGTGTTTCCTTGACATTGTGAGTTATTTTCCTAGAATGGCTGCTGTATACTAGTTCATTTAGAACATGGAAAAGTACACGAGCAGTGAGATGACGGACATGATGTTGGTGCATGGCAAAGCTGGTTCGGGTCGTGCGGCTGCAAGCCTTTACCAAGAACAGTTCCGAAACCGTAGAGTTCCTCATCACACTACAATTTGCCTGCATTGAACGTAGACTACGTGAAAGAGGCTCATAAGTTCAAGGACGGCCACGTTCTATACGGATTCCTGAGAACGGGGAAGATGTGTTGCGGTGCATCTTGCAGCTAGTCCTCGCACCATCGCTCGGCAATTGCACCTATGTGGGAAGAATTCTGCAGGAAATGTTGTTGCACCCTTTTCATCTTGAAAAGGTCCAAGCAATGAGGCCTCAAGACTGTCCTCTGCGACAGCAATTTTGACAGTGGTATCTGTTTGCATCCCATGTCATGTTCACAGATGAAGCATGTTTCTCACGTGAGCAGTTGTTTAACAGCCGGAATTCACATGTTTAGGCCTTAGAAAATCTCCTTGCTACATTTCAGAGGTCACATCAACTGAGATGTAGTGTTAATGTGTGGGTCGGTATTGTGGGTAACTTCTTATTCGGACCATACATTTTGCCCAACCGACTCAATGCTTACAATTACTTAATATTTCTGGAACAAGTTTTACCTGATCTAATGGAAAAAGTTCCCTTCATATCAGACAGGGCATGTGGTTTTCAACATGATGGGGCACCAGCTCACTTTGGTGCTGAAGAACGTCGTCATCTTACGGCTACATACGGCAATCACTGGATATCCAGAGGTGCAAGAATCATTCTTAAGTAAAAAAAAAGAATCTAATCAACCCCCTGTTGATTCTATAAAAAAGTTAAATTATTATTATCGTAAAGGTACATAATCCCCACTGGCCGGCACGATCCCCTGACCTTACTCCACTTGAATTCTTTTTGTTTGAAAGATCTGTTGAATCTGAAGAGGACATTGGGGCACGAATAACCTGCGCAGCTGGCGAAATCAGAGAAATGGCCGATGTCTTTGTGGGTGGGAGGCAGTAATGACATTAACTCGTTCAGCGCTTAAACGGAGCACCGCAACAAAGAAACTTCTTGCTTTCTCAAGGTCATTAAATAATATGTGGAAAGATTGTCAATATTGCATTTTCATTTTTATTACCTGAGTAATGCAAAATAAATTGTCGATTGTGGAACGACCTGTTCTAAATACTGATCGTTCCTCTAATTCCATATCACTATAGTTTTTTTTCCAAATAATATTTTAGCTTACATCCATAGGGTCTACTCATAGTACTTGTTACTGATATACCTCTATAATTTTCACATTGGTCTTTTTTTTCATTTTTTATGGATTGTTGAAATGTATCTTAGTTTTCATTCTTCAGGATAATTCATAAATGTTGTAAATAATTATGTCAATCGTTCGGATCCACGTAGAGATTATGTCAAATGTAGAGATTAGTATCTGATCATATTACCTTTTATTATATATAATTGATGTGCTCCCGTTCTCTAAACTATCCAAGTTGTAGATAAGTCACGATAATTATCCTCTTCATGTCAAATTTTACTTAGCCTCTCATTTTTACTTTGGATTGGAAATATTATTTTTGCATTCAATAAGTAATGATCACTTCCGCATGATAATCCTCTACATGCCCTTACATCCTGGGTCTTTAAAATTGAATGCTTCTTAATTACTACAAAATCTATCATCGATTGTAGATTAAGAAAACCTTGGTGCCACGTATACTTATGAATATCCCTGTGTCAGCAAAATCCCTCTAGGATTTTAAGTGAATGTTATTCACAAATACCAATTAATCTTTTACCATTGTCATTTTTCCATTTCTGCATATGGACCATCTATATAATTATCTATATCTTTGCCGATTCAGCTGTTAAAATCGCCAGCTAATACAATTCCTATTGAGGTCCCGATCTCATCCATAAGAGAATTTAATGTACTATAAAATTGATGTTTTATTAAGTAACATAGAGCATCATGTACCAAAAATACATATATATTAATTTTAATTAAGTTTTAATTTATTGCTTCCCAGTTTGTGATATATCTCTTATATTTCTTCTTGATAAGTATTGAAACCTCTCTTTTATCCCCTTTCATTCTTCGTAACTCCACTGTCAATATGTACAATGATCCTTCCTTCTCCTTCCTTCTTTGTTTCTGTAAGTATGATGACGTCTGTTTCAAAGTTTCTATTTGTTTAACAATTACATGCCTTGTACGTTCCATGTTCCAATTAGCAGAGTTCGTTTCCGTAGCTTGATTCGTCTTCCTTTTAATCTAAAATGTTTATCTCTATTAAAATATTTAGCATTGTATTTTGTTCTGATGGGAGGGACTGGCCTACTGCATCAGCCTCCAACCTGGGGGACTAGGTTTTTTTTTTCTTCAGTTGTCCATCGTAATAAAATATCCCATACTAACATGCATCGACAGTGTAAACGCCGACTTTCGGCGCTTAAACCCATTGATTCAGGACGATAATGACTTTCTCATTATGTCTGAGTGCAACATTGAACGTTAAAATAAATATCATCATCATAGTACATTCACGAATTTAGGCCATTTGTTGATCTGCTTTAGCAGCAAGTTAAGCCTCGTAGACTGCGATGGGCACGACATGTTTCACGTATGGGGAATGAAAGACTTGCATGGAAGCTTCTTGTAGGAAAGCCAGAAGGAAAACGCCCAGTTGGTAGACCAACAATGAGGTGGGAGAACAACATTAACTATGATTTGAGGGAAGTAGATTGTACAGGGAATGATTGGAAAGCATTGGCTCAGGATAGGGATGTATGGAGAGCTTATGTCCGCGCGGCCATAAACCTACGGGTTCGATAGTGCCAGTGAGTAAGTTAGTTAGTTTTAGCAGCAAGCGAAACACTATCCAAAAGTCTTTTGAGTGGACGTCCTGATCTTCTTCTTTCTGCTGGTTGTTAGCTTAACATTTGTTTGGGTATCCTGTGATCATGCTGCATCCATCTTCATTTGTTTTTTTAAACGTTACATAACAAATATAAATTACTTTTATTCATACCGTATGAGTCAGTATATACAATATTGTCATCTAAGTGATTACCAAGTCAGAAACAATTAAATAGTTCTTGCTAGAGTTTAAAATGTAAAAACAAAACGTTAAACGCATTTTTCTCTGAACTTAAGTAATGGCGCATAGCCGGTTGTCACGTAACGCCGTTCAATTCATAGTTTACATTTTATTGTTATAACTGAGGATATTTCACATCGACAGATTGTTTCTATGATAATAATATCTGCTTTTAAAATCACGTCATCAATGTGCAACCAAATGTATGTAAACTCGATTCATTGTATTTATATAGTTGCAATCCTATTTCACATCATCATCATCATCATAGTGCGTTCACGAATTTAGGCCATTTGTTGACCTGTTTCGGCCTCAAGAGAAACACCATCCAGAAGTCTTTTTATTTCATATCACATGCACATTATTGCACTTGTTTATAAAATACTCGTGAATAGATGAAGTGTACCATTCCATACTGTGAGCTCTTTCACTAACTAACAACGGTGAACTGTTTAAACATTATTTGCATGTAAACAGTTGTTAATACTGAAATCACTTTAAATTATACGGGCAATTTCTCTTCAGTTATTTGAGAATAATTTTCTTAATTTTAAATTAAGAGTCCTTGTAATACGTAATAGCACGCATTTCCAGAATTGAGCCTATGTTTTAATTTCTTTGTGCATCTCATTCCTGTTTGTAATCATTGTTCCTAACTAGGCCTACTTGTTGAAATCAGCCTTACTCTTACTTACTCACTGGCACTATCGAACCCGAAGGTTCATGGCCGCGCGGACATGAGCTCTCCATACATCCCCACTTCTTCAAAATTTTCTTCATTTGTCATTAGTTGTCCATTTCCATTATATAACGCATTTCTACGTGTGAACATATATTTAGTTTTATCGATGTTTGCTTCCAGTCCCAGTTTCTTAGTGTTACTCAATAGAATGTGCGTATGGCTAATAGGCCCTACTAATACTACTAACAACCTGGTAATACCATTGAGGTGTAGGCCTTCTTCATTCTCCAAATATGTGATGGTATGCTGTAATACAAAATTGAATAGTACAGGAGAAAGTGTGCATTCTTCCTTTAACCCATTGTGAATTTCTAAAGTATCCCAAAACTGCCTACAAGCATTGTGCCATTGTGCACACTACTCTTTGTGCCATTTAGAAACATTCATATAAATCAAACGTTTTAAAATTGCGGACAGCAGAAACAGGCTATGTAACTTTTTCCTCTTAATTGAATTATATGCCTTTTTTAAGTCTACGTATAGTTGATGTACACTGTCATTATATTTCCATTTTTTTCTAAAATATGTCTTATACTAAAAATCTGATCTGTTTTAGATCTGTTTCTTCTAAATCCACATTGATGACCTCTTAGAATGTAATGCATTTAGCGAGTAAGTCTGATTATTAATATATTTGTTAGAATTTTATACGAAGTTGAGAGAAATGAGAAACCCCTGTTGTAGTTGCAATCAGTTTTATCTCCTTTCTTACTCATGAAATGTATTCAGATGGTTATTTTCATAAAAAAAATGTCCCACTAATTTGGTGGACTAATCTTCCTAAGTCTGGAGAAGGTAAACTCTGTTTTCTTTAACAAAATATTCAAAATGTTTTCACTGATTCCTGCCAGAGGATGAGAGGCCCAATATTCTCATTTTCCCGGTCCATCGACCAATCATTGACCGCCATACTTAAAACAAGATTAAGACTTAGTTCAATATTAACAGTAAACAGAACACACTTCCGCCAGAAAAATACATGATAAAAACACTATATGTAGTACCCACAACCACACCTTGATGACACAAACATAAGATGTTTGTAAAATAATATTTTCAATTATATAAACATTAAAAATCACTACAGTTCACTGTTTATCGAGCACAAGACTCGGTAGAAGTTAGCTGCAAGCCTTCTTTGGCCAATGACAGCAGCTGTTATTCTGACCAATAGCACCGCACTTTATTTCTATCAATCGCCGTACACCAATTGTATAGATACAGTTTCAATGTTTTTGCGTCCTCACAGTATGAGGTTTTTGATCGATCATACCATTGCTGTCACTTTGTTATCTAAACCTGTAATGAGATTGATGGCCACCTGCTGGCCAGTGTTTTTAAGCCTCCAAAACGTATGTCAGTTACGCGACACTATGTACTGCATCCAAAAAAAGCAGGGAAATAGAGAAAAAAGAACAGAGTAAGGAAGAGAATTTACAAATGTGGAGTAGGACTGCACCGGGCCCCATTCACCGGGAACGAGCGCTGAAGCTAATTCCGCTTACCAACAAGTGCTGTAGTGAAAATCATAGAGCGCTCTGTATTTTAGAATAAACAATTTAATCATAATTTTCTACCTTAAACTTTGACTGTGTAGTTGTCATCCTTTCTGAATTTGTTTAATTATATTTATCAATGTTCCCTGAGAACACCTTCTTCACAATGAGACGGTATTAATGTGAAATGTCGCTCCTCGTTAGACTTAATGAGAGCTGAGTGCAGGCGTCCTCACTTAGTCTCAGTTCGCGCGCGTCCAAACCTTTGTATTTCCAGTAACTTTTTGTTCTTGTTATAGACGCCTCCACACTTAACGTTATATAGCTTCCAGCAACTCTAATTACATCCGACAGGCTGCGTGTGTGTGCGTGTGTAATTATTTTTGTGTGGAAGACCATATTAAAGTATAATAAATGGTGTTATAATGTAATAAATATAATGAAATAGATTGTTCCTGGAAATAAAGTTACATTTAGTACTTTCCTGAACGATTAAAGAAAAATACAAATACTCAGTCTCTTTGATAAGCACTGGAGGTATTGAGTCAATTCGTTCGTTCCAATAAATTTTGTAACCGAATTGTTTCATATTTATCCTATAACTTGTGACAAGAAATAAATTATTAATTAAGAGCAGTTTTAGAAAATACATGATGAACGTGCCTTCTACACTTACGTTTTTCTACGAATAAAGCTAATGACTACATTGATTCCGTCCAGGATTTCCAAAGTCTTGAATGTGCTAAATGTATACTTCTTTGTTTAAATAAAGGCTGTAAAATAAAAACTATGAATTGTTTGAATGCAGGCTTTCATGGCCGGTAATCATAATGTTGAGTGATTCAGGGCTATGTGGTCGTGGTCTATTTTGGTGTTCCTACCAGACATCTAGGCCCTTCCCCCACCCCTTGGGATACCTCGGTCACCATAACCATACTCCCAAGTCCTAGATTTCTTGTCCTCCCTAGCCTATGTTCGCGTCCACGTTCAAGTTCTCGGCTTTGAAACCAACACCCCTAGGGAGAGGGTGTTGAAGTTGCAAATTCTGGGAATTGCTGAGCTTCGTAGTCGTCAGGTCGCTCATTCCTGACGACCCCACAGTTGGTCCACGGGCTCCATGAGCCTAGCCGGGAGGACTGCTGTCGGAGATCCACTGACCGTTCCCCTGTTCTGCCCCCTGGGACGTATTCTGCAGCCGTTGTGAGACCGGCTAGGGCTTGAGTCCACAAGCCCCATAGTGCGAGACATTAGTACATCCAGGTGCTCATCTTCTGGCGACCCCACAGTTCGTCGACGAGCACGTAGGCTGAGCCAGGAACCAGTACAGTTGGTCCTACAAGACATCTAGGCCCTTCCCCCACCCCTTGGGATACCTCGGTCATCATAACCATACTCCCAAGTCCTCGAGTGGGTGTTATCCCTATCCTATGTTCACGTCCACGTTCAAGTTCACGGTCTTAAATCCAACACCCCTAGGGAGAGGGGTGTTGGAGTTGCAACTTCTGGGAATTGCTGAGGCTTCGTAGTCGCCAGGTCGCTCATTCCTGACGACCCCACAGTTGGTCCACTGGCTCCATGAGCCTAGCCTGGAGGACTGCTGTCGCAGATCCACCGACCATTCCCCTCTTCTGCCTCCAGGGACGTGTCCTGCAGCCGTTGTGAGACCGGCTAGGCCTTGAGTCCACAAGCCCCACAGTGTGAGACTTTAAAACATCCAGGTGCTCATCTCCTGGCGACCCCACAGTTTGTCGACGTGCCCGTAGGCTGAGCCAGGAACCAGTACAGTTTCTCCCCTCTGTACTGGTCCGAGCCGAGCCCTGGTATGCCTCCAGGGACGTGTTCTGCAGCCGTTGTGAGACCGGCTAGGGTTTGAGTCCACAAGCCCCACAGTGTGAGACTTTAGTACATCCAGGTGCTCATCTCCTGGCGACCCCACAGTTTGTCCACGAGCCCGTAGGCTGAGCCAGGAACCAGTACAGTTGCTCCCCTCTGTACTGGTCCGAGCCGAGCCCTGGTATGCCTCCAGGGACGCATTCTGCTGCTGTTGTGGGCCAGCACGGAGCTCGTATGCTCCAACAGATGAGCAAATGGTACGACAAGGCGCTCAACTACTGCCGACCCCACTCATGATTCACGAGTCCCTTGGACTTGACCGGGAGGACTGTCAAGCAGATCCACCAACCTTTCCCCCAGTGCACCAGCTGGGGACGTGTTTTGTTGCTGAAGTGGGTCCAGCCTGAGCATTAGTACGTCAGGTCGCTCAACTCCTGACGACCTCACAGATTGTCCTTGGGTCACTCGGTCCCAGAGTCGGCGCTAAGTCCCATGGTCCTACCAGACATCTATGCCCATCCGTCCACCCCTTGGGATACCTCGGTCGTCATGACCATACTCCGAAGTCTAGTTCTAGTCCTACCTTTCCTATGTTCACGTCCACGTTCAAGTTCACGGTCCTTAAACCAACACCCCAGGGAGAGGGTGTTGGAGTTTGCAGTTCTTGGGAATTGCTGAGCTACATAGTACATCAGGTCGCTCCTTCCTCATGACCCCACAGTTGGTCCACGGGCTCCATGAGCCTAGCCGGGAGGACTGCTGTTCGCAGATCCACGGGCTCCATGAGCCTAGCCGGGAGGACTGCTGTCGCAGATCCACCGACCATTCCCCTGTTCTGCCTCCAGGGACGTGTCCTGCAGCCGTTGTGAGACCGGCTAGGGCTAGAAGCCCAACAGTGTGAGACTTTTAGTACATCCAGGTGCTCATCTCCTGGCGACCCCACAGTTTGTCCACGAGCCCGTAGGCTGAGCCAGGAACCAGTACAGTTGCTCCCCTCTGTACTGGTCCGAGCCGAGCCCTGGTATGCCTCCAGGGACGCCTTCTGCTGCTGTTTGGGCCAGCACGGAGCTCGTATGCTCCAACAGATGAGCAAATGGTACGACAAGGCGCTCAACTACTGCCGACCCCACTCATGATTCACGAGTCCCTTGGACTTGACCGGGAGGACTGTCAAGCAGATACACCAACCTTTCCCCCAGTGCACCAGCTGGGGACGTGTTTGGTTGCTGAAGTGGGTCCAGCCTGAGCATTAGTACGTCAGGTCGCTCACTCAACTCCTGACGACCTCACAGATTGTCCTTGGGTCACTCGGTCCCAGAGTCGGAGCTAAGTCCCACAGACCAAAAGACCGCGCTTCCTCCTTTCCCGAGCTTATTGACTTGGTGGTAATTCCAAGCATTACGCCCGGTATTGTCCCAACCAGCCCGTTCGCAAGACTAAGCCTAGTCGTGTAGCTGCTGTGAGGCAGCCCTCTGAGCAATGTAGGCATACAGGGTGCTCATCTCTCATGGTGCCCCCACAGATGGTCTCGGGTTCCATTGAGCCAAGAGAAAGGGGCTACTGATCCCCAGTCTCCCACCGCTCCATCAACAGCGGCCCATGCTCCCGCTTGTGGACCGGGACGTTCAGGCTTGACAGCAGGCCCCTTTTATAAATTTTCCTGCTGACCCCACTCATGGTCCGCGAGTCCATCGGACTTGGAAGGGAGGACTGACTAGCAGATCCACCGACCTTTTCCCCACTACGCCACCGAGGGACGCGTTTTGCTGCTGGAGTGGGCGCAGCACGAGCTTTATAGTACGTCAGGTCGCTCGAGACCTGACGACCCCACAAATGGCCCGCGGGTCCGGACTGGACCTACCGGGAGGAATGCAAGCAAACCACCGACCGTTCCCCTATCCGCCACCCGGGGACGCGCCCTGTTTCTGTTGTGAGCACAGCTGGGGCCCGACGGACCCCCAGGCGGTCCTACCAGACACTTCTCCCTCAACTGCGGAGGGCTTCTTCTGGGCGTGTATTTTACAGTCCAGCCTCCGACCAGAAACCAACACCTAGAAATACTCACCACTGAAAATGCCTCCACAGTTGAGGGAAAAACATCTGGTAGTAATGGACTACGGCCACAAAGCCCGGAATCGCTCAACATTATTAAAAACTGTGAATTCCATATCAAGTCAAATGTTTTTTTTGATTTTGGTTCTTAAGGGAATTTAAAAGCGTGTATCGGTTAGTTTCTATCATAAGTAATGGTCGATTTTCAATGTCATGTGTATCTGATAAATTTTGAAAGCGTTATTCAATGACAGTTCCAAAACGGGCTTGCAGCCATCCGGATATTTATTCTCAACAACCGGAAAGATTTCACTAAATTCTGAGGGTTGCTGCTTCAAACCCGAGCGGATCCCGTACTGCAAGAACAACCATAGCCATGGAAAATTTCTTGAGTGGAATTTCGCAGACATTGGAAATTATCTCACTGAAATATTATGATGATCTCTACTTTGAATAGTAGTTCAATTTCTCGTCATAACATATTTGAAATGAAACTTTGTTAAAAAATATATTACTTATGACCATTTAACTCATACCCCAAATGGGAGTCAGTAACCAATCACGAATCGATGATTTTTTATTTACAACCAATCACAGTCGTGTTTCGCCTAGAATTTAACAACTAAAGTTTATCATAATAAAGAAAGAACCTCCTTTTTAACATTCTGAATAGGCCATAGCATTATTTTGTATTGACTGACTCCCCAAGAAATACGGCTACCATATTGTATATATAGTTCATGAATGTAAACACATGCCGCATGCAGGAGTTAATATAAAAACATTTGTAGCAATTAATTATACCACCAAAAAAAGAAACCATTGTTTACACTTTGTTAAATGTATTTTTTTCCCAGGTAATATTCCAGGAAAATAAAATTGTCATATTTACATCATAGAACATTAGAAATGAATTAATATACAGTTTGATGTGTTTCATGTTTTCTCCACTTGAGAACATTCTTACAATATTGCGTTCCTTTGGCAATAAATAGTATGATCTGGCTGCAGTGATAAAACAAAAGAAGCAGTTGAAGCGTACCAATCGTTTCTGATTTGTTTTCAAACATCGCCATTTACATTGAATATATAAATATTTTAAAATAACTATATTTAAATAATGATTTGTGAGTAAAGAGCTTAATTTTATTCGTTAAATAGTCCTAACAAATGTCACTCTTGATTTCCAAATTCTCTACATAAATTCACTCCTCACTTCGTGAGTCGTGAATTTATCGATAATTTTGAAATCACTCGTGGCGTTACTTATGAGAAAGTGCCCACAGGTATGCTATGAGATAACACGCATGGCGACCGCTAAAACTAATTTAAAAGCAAGCGTTTCATGTAAACCCACACGCGAAACGTTCAGAGTTTGCTCACTTTTTCTCGTATTTTAACAGAATTATTTATGTGGAGTTTAATTGCGAAATATGACATTTGCGGATCATAAAGCGAATTTTAATTTCAACTTCAAGCTAATCTCGTATACTGTGACCGGAATCTCCATCTTATTATTTATAATGTATTATTGCTAAATGGCGTGTTTGGTTCAGAAAAAAAATGCGACTTCAAAACATTAACAAAACCACGTTCACGGACGTACGCATGTGTGTACATATTGCTCTCTTGGTCAGTTTCAGTTGAGTACTAGATAGGACGTCCTTCCTCATGTGGGCTCCCATTTATGCATTATTCACAGCTCAGTGCCAAGGCATTGCGACCTGTACCACTCAGCTACAGCACATGGCACGTTAATAACACAGAGCAATAAAAAATAAAGTTTTTTTTTGTCTCAGAGAGAAAACTATGTGAATCTGATAGTATTTTTCCTCCTGTGTTCAAACATGATACAGGTTTTCTCCATCACGCAAGGTTTCCGAGAGACAGGAATTTATAATTTCAAGCAATTTAATATTTTCTAAATTCGTAACTACACAATATTCGAACATTCGGACTCACCTAGGAAGTAAGAAGTGACGATTTTCTGCTATATTTCGCCTGTGGAGCATCCCTCTTCATGGTCCAACAATAATCGGCCAGCATATTAGGATTCCACTTGCCCTGATATCTCTTTTTCATAGCTGAAATCTCCTGATGAATGTGTTCCCCGTTTTGTTTTACAATGGACAAATGGACGAAAGAAACGTTTATTAAAAATAATTATTTAAATCCATTAATTGAAATTGAAATAAAAAAACTGTGGGTGATGGAGAAATTCCGAATACGTATTTGAAAACACGATAACAAAACTGCATTAAGTACAACTATTGGCACTCAAAACACAAAAATCATGTTGACCAGTGTAATATATAAACATATACAATGACTTTAAAAGTCACATTTTTTAATTTTTTTTATTTCCCGAAAATATAGTAAAAACTGGTTGAAAACAAAGTATGCAGCAATATGAATTTACAAAAAATGTATCCCTAAATATGTGAAATGCAAAATAAATTTGACATATCTGCTCTGAAAAACTTTCCGAGATGTAACAAATGCTCTTACTGTTTTCTTCGTAAAAATGTATTGGTTATTATTCCAACATAAGGATATTCATAAAAACACCTAGACGTCTCCAGTCGGTGAAACGCAAACCAGATCATGTATTAACAGATAACGCTGACACAATAACATCATCGTAGTTAGATCCTTTAGAGGGTCAGACTTGAATTCAGATCATCATCTGGTCACGGTGTATATGGAAATGATTTATCACTTATGAGAGGAACAAACACGAAAAGGGATTCTGAAAAAAAATTGAATTAACAAATCTGGGAAATGATGAAATGAGGGAAGAATACCAGATCACAATTATTAATATATTTGTAATGCAGGAAACTGTAAATGCAAATTCGGGAATCGAAGATGAAACTGATAAAAATAGAGAATGGGAAACTCTGAGAGATACTCTTATATGATCAGCATCTGAAAGCCTGGGTCGTTTTAAGAACGAAGACAATATAAGAAATGTTTTGATGATTAATGTGGCGTCATTGTAAAGAAGAGAGAGGTAGGAAAATAAATTGGTTACAGGAGCCAAATTAAATAAATTAGAAACATAGGGTAACACAGAGGTGACAAGTAGTTATGTTCGTAAAGAGTAAAAAGAGAGAATATTGCGAGGATGGATAAATCATCTGGAAACATGTGAAACAAATTAGGAACATCAGAGAATTATATCAGGCATAAAGACATGAAGGAAAGAATTTCAGATTAGAGAAAACAATGTAATTAGTATGGAGCGGATTTTTATGTTCTAAACGTTAAGATTGCAACATAGCATAGCGATAACATTAATGTAACAAGTCTTTATATGCAATCAACTGATTGTTTCGTAATATAACTTACAAAAAACATTTCTCAGTACTTTGTGTGGGATCTATTAATATCACATTTATATCACACGTCTTGTTTTTAAATTAAAAATAAATAGAACATTATGTATTTTAATTTAAAACAAAGTTGTGTAATAAATAACAGGCCTACAAGGCCCTTCGCCTACCAACCGGCTGCTGGCCTCACATCCACATGTGTCAATCACAGAGGTAGATGTTCATCCAGCCTGTGTAGGGGTAATATATGATCAGTATGTCGAGTCCCCCAGCCGTTATAGCTGGAGAATCTAAGAATGACCTCATTAACAGAGGATTTAATTTAAATGATGATGGTATGATGGTAATGATAGAACAGTAAAATGTGAAGTTAAATGTCTATTTATTAATCTATTGTCCGTAACTAATTTGCACGCCACTGCTTCTTTATTATTGACTTCATTATGTTAGTCTATATGTTGGATTTGTCATACGGAATATCAGGTAGATGTCTTGCGCGTGTGTGTGTGTCATCACTTTCTGTCAGAAAAACTTCAACATATCATCATCATTATATTTCCCACAGGAAATCGTTTATGTTAAAAATCATTGATGTTATTAGTATATTTGTTTTGTATCGCAGCTCTTTAGAAGATCATACACAGGTTACAGGGGGAACATGTAAAAGTAAATCATTTAATCATAAGTAATGCCACGAGTGATTTCAGTGAGGAGTGAATTTATCTAGAGATTTGAAAATCATGAGTGGCATTTGTTAGGAATATTTAACAAATAAAATTAAGCTGTTTACTCACAGATCATTATTTAACTGTAGTTCTTTTAAAAATACGTACTTATATGTTTAATGTAAACGGCGATGTTTGAAAATAAATGAGAAACTTTATGTTTCGTTTGTTCGTCACTGCAACCATTTTTTTTATTGCCAAATTGAATCGCAATATTATAAGAATGAACCCTAGTGGATAAAAAATGGAAACACATGATTACAGGTTAATAATTAATTTGTCATGTCCTATGATATAAATATGTCAATTATATTCTTCGGCAACGTTAATTCTTGGGAAATAATACGTTTAAGAAAGTGCAAAAATGTTTTTTTTTGCAGTACAATCATTTGCTACGAATGTTTTTCTATTATATCTCGCAAGCAGAATCTGGTTACATTCGTGCACTATATATACAATCTGGGAGTCACTTAATAAAATGAAAGCTAAAAAATGAAAGTGATAAAATCGAGGTGAAAAACGAGTTTTAATTAAAACATATAGCCTACGTGGAATTGATATAGAAAAATAATTACCAGTGTATCAGAATAAACTTCTTAAGAAATTTTTTGTATAAAAAAGACGGACGTACTGGTGAATGGAGGTGCCTACATAATAATGAGCTAAATGATAATAATGTGAAGTGTAAGTCTCATACACTGGGATGGCAACTCCTTTTAAGAAAAAACAGAGGGAAAGTTGCTAGTAGGTAGACAACGATTGAGGAGGGAGAATAAAGTTTACAAGATTTGAAGGAATTCAATTATACTCGTAAGTATTGGAAAACAGCTCAGAATAGGGTATGCGGAGCTGCCATGAACATAGGGGGTTCGTTAATGGCAGCGAGTTGGTTGGTGATACACGAAAAATATTTGTCTGCATATAAATAAAGTTGAAAACAGAAAACAGCCAAATGAACTGTTGATATGGACGCTAAATGAGAAGATCTGTAAAGGAAGACCAAATAGATACTTGCTAAATGGAACAAGAAGTTGCTGAAACTGGAAGCCCCACAAGACACAGAGCGTTTGATAGGGAATAATAGCGAGATAAGATTAACTGCAAAACATTTTCTCTACAGCACTATCTGTAATGTATTTTAAGGAAAAAATACTGCAAGATAAAATCCTAAATAAACAAACAAATATACAGAGTGTCCCTTTCAAACCTCACACGTTTTAATTAATCATAACTCTCAAAGTATTAAGAATTATGAAATGAGGTTGGTATTAAAAGAAAAATAAACTCAAAGAATGTTTGTTTTCATTGTTGCAGTTAATTCGTCTGTCGCATGTTGGACAATAATGGCATTAAACAAAATGGCGTCTCCTCAGCAACGAGCACAAAACTGTTTTTTCTAGTCTGTAAAAGACCGTGTGTTTGCGACTCCAGTACAAGATCTTCATGATTTACGAACCCGTATCCTTGACACAATTGCAACAGTACCAATGGACATGTTGGACAGAACGTGGCACGAATCGAATACAGACTTGATATGGTTCGTGCTACTAATGGTGCACACATAGAGGTGTTTTAGTTTGTGGCAATGAAAATTCTTTGAGTTTCTGTTACATTTAATACCGGCTTAATTTCATAATTCTTCATACTTTGTTATTACGATTAATTAAAATGTGGGAGCTTTGAATGGGACACCCTGTATATTTGTGTTTACTGCTATTAACAGTATTACTAGTTCCTCTGCCAGCAAGACAAGCACAAGTCTAACTGAGACAAATAATAACTCATTGTAGGTGATACAAACATTTTATTTTGAAACTGGCATTTGTAAACCCCCTTCGCATGAGTTAACACATTTTGCGCACTGTATTGACGTCACGTATAATTCTCATCGGATGTTAAGTGAATAAATGAATTTTTCTACCTGTAAGAGTCCATACATCCAGCTTGATGTGTGAGCTGCTGCGAGATTGTAAAAACTATTTGCTGAGTGCTTTATCCCCACCGACAGACTCATATTTTGTCAGCTTTAATTTGCTCGCAGAGAAAAGCGTTCGGCTGAAAATGAAAACCTTGATAACTCTATGAAGGGAACAGACAACCAATTTGCTTAACAAAACAAGTGCTTAACATGTATGTAACATGCATTTCATGTTAACGTGATGGACTCTGTATCCGTGTCAGAAAAAACAGCTACTCAACTGGCTGCTGTAGCAGAACTGATTTACAATTTGTTTACTTGCTGTCTGTCATCTGATGATTATATTGCGTTTCGCATTCGATGAAATATTTATTTCCTGAAGTTTTTTAATCATCATCGTCATCAACAACATCAACAATCGCGGATTAAGTCCATGTCACTTGTTCCGGTCTCATAGATTCTCGTTCAAAAAGTTGAATCCATCTATTTTTCGGTCTACCAACATTCCTGTCTCCTTTTGGTTTGTAATTAAGTATACATTTTGGTATGCGTTCATCTTTCATTCTTTGAACACACCCACTCCAGGTTTTTACTAGATTGTTTTATTTTATCTAAAAGTTTAAAAATATTTAGCTTATTTGAAATTTCTCCACTTCTTCTTTTATCTAGAAGTTTGCAGCCTGCTGCACTTCTCGGAAATATCATTTCAGCTGCTTCAATGATCTTCTCTTTTAGATAAAACCCAAAATTCACTACCATACAAAAGTAAGGGGACTGCCACTGCTTTATAAAATTTCAGTTTTGTTTCCTTTCTTGTGTTCTTAAATATACTCTGAATTGTGTCACGTACATAATTAGATTTATTTAGTTTTTTAACAGATTTTCATCTTTAAAATAGTAATTTTTAAATCCCAGGTATTTAAAATTGTTCACTTGCTCAAACAGTGTTCCTTTAAAATGTATTTTGCTCTTACGGTATCTGTTCCTTTAAAAGCTACAATTTTCGTTTTACTTATTGATATTTTTTAATTATAATTTTGATTAATGTTATTTGATTGAAAGAGTAATTTCTGTAAACCACCTTCTGAGCTAGATATTAGAACTTGGTGGTCTGCAAAAAGTAAGGTGTCTAACATCTTATTTCTTATTTTGAAACGTGAGTCCAAATTTATCTGCCAATTATTATGATATCTTACTTACTTACTTACTTACTTACTTACTCACTGGTATTATCGAACCCGTAGGTTCATGGCCGCGCGGACATAAGCTCTCCATACATCCCTATCCTGAGTTAATGCTTTCAAATCATTCCCTGTATAATCTACATCCCTCAAAGTATAGTTAATGTTATTCTCCCACCTCATTGTTCGTCTACCAACTGGGCGTTTTCCCTCTGGCTTTCCAACAAGAAGCTTCCATGCAAGTCTTTCATTCCCCATACGTGCCACATGTCCTGCCCATCGCAGTCTACGAGACTTAACTGTTCTTATTACTCTGGCTTCCTACAAAGACCATATAGTTCATTGTTATGTAGTCTTCTCCATTCACCTGTTTGTTCATCTCTCTTTGGTACAAAATGTTCCTAAGTACTTTATTCTCAAATACTTGTAATATCCTTTCCTCCCTTAAAGTAAGAGTCCATGTTTCGCACCCATATAATATAAATGGTAGAATAATAGTTTTATATATTTTCAGTTTAACGTTTTTTGAAAGGTGTTTTGACATCAAGAGTCTCTGCAATGCATAATAGCATGCATTTCCAGGATTGAGCCTATGTTTAATTTCTTTGTGCATCTCATTCCTATTTGTGATTATTGTTCCTAGGCATTTCAATTCAGCCACTTCCACAAAATTTCCCTCATTTGTCATTAGCTGTCCATTTCCATTATATAATGTATTTAGTTTTATTGATATTTACTTCCAGTCCTAATTTATTAGTGTTACTCAATAGTGTGTGCGTGTTATCCTTTAGTATTTCCTCGCTATCGGCCAATAGTACTACACCATCAGCATAAACTAACAGCTTATTAATACCATTGAGTTGTAGGCCTTCCTCATTTTCTAAAGATTTAATGGCATGCTCTAGTACAAAATAAAATAATAGAAGGGATAGTGCATCTCCTTGCTTCAACCCATTCTGGATTTCAAAATATCCGAAAACTGTTTTGCCTACACGCACCCTACTCTTTGTGTCATTTAGACACATTCGTATAAGTCTAACTAACTTTTTAGGAATTCCAAACTCCAACATGATACTATATAACTTCTCCCTTTTAATTGAATCATATGCTTTTTTGAAATTTACGTATAGTTGATGTATGTACCATCATATTCCCATTTCTTTTCTAATATCTGTCTTATACTAAAAACCTCATCTGTTGTAGACCTGTTTCTTCTAAATGCACATTGATGATCTCCTAGAATGTCATCAATATAGGGAGTAAGTTTGCTGACTAATATATTTGTTAGAATTTTGTACGAAGTTGAAAATAATGAGATGCCCCTGTAGTTGTTGCAATCAATTGTATCTCCTTTCTTATAAATTGGTACGATAATTGATTCTTTCCATTCATCTGGAAGAGCTTCATTTCCCAAATCATACTAAGCAACCAGCATATCTTCTCCATCAATTGTTATTTCTTGTCCACCAATTGTTCTCTCCTTGATTTATCAGTTCTGCTGGGATCTCATTTGAGCCTGATGCTTTATACATCTTCAATTTTTCAATCGCCATTTCAACCTCTAATGCACTTGGTTCTGCGACTAGCATTTCCGCTGTCTGTAAATTATCCTCCTCAATGTACTGTTCTGTATGTACATTTAATAGCTGATTAAAGTAACTTTTCCATCTATTTAATATACACTTGGAATCTGCAATCATATCCCCATTTTCATTCCGAATTATGTTTGTTCTAGCCTGAAATCCATTCTTCTCTATGCTAATTCGCTGATATAATTCTCTAATGTTCCTATTTTTTGCGATCATTTGAAGATCATTAATCTTCTCTCTCTAATATTCCCTCTTTTTCTCCTTGGTAACTTGGTGGTTTCCCGTCTAATACTACCCAATTGCTCTAAATTTACCTCATTTGGCTCGTGTAACCATTTAATTTTTGCTAGCTTTCTTTTCTTTACAATGTCGGCACATTCCTCATCAAACCATTTCTTGTTTTGCCTCTTTTTTAAACAACCAATGCGTTCTGATGCTGACAATTTAATAGTATCTCTTATAGCCTCCCATTCTTTATTTATATCAGTTTCTTCTTTGTTTGCCGCATTGTCATCTGAAGATCCAGTACTTCAAATCTATTAATAATTTTGATTTGATATTCTTGCCGCATTTCATCATTTTTCAAGTTTTTTAATTCAAATTTACAGAATCATCTTTAGCATTTCTTCCTCTCATTAGCGATAGCCGTTGTCTGATTTTCACTCTGACCAGATGGTGATCCGAATTGCAGTCTATCCCTCTAACTAATCTAACATCGATGATGCTACTGTGCCAGCGTTTGTCCACTAATACATGATCTATTTGGTTCCGATTTTCGCCATCTGGAAACGTCCAGGTGTATTTATGAATATCCTTATGCTGAAATGTTGTGCTTTTAACAATGAGATTCTTTGATGTGGCGAAGGTAAGCCCATTGTCGTTATTATCTTCATGAAGACTGAATTCGCCTATTGTTGGTTTGAATATATCTTCCCGCCCCACTTCTGCATTAAAATCTCCTAAGACAATTTTCATATTATATCGTGAAAGGCTATCAAATAAGCATTCTAATTCTTCATAGAACTCATCCTTGATCTTGTCATCTTTATCTTCTGTGAGGGCATGTACATTTGCAATTATAAAATCATGTTGTTTACCATTTAGAATTATGTATTATATCCTATCACTAACAAACTTAATATCTCGGATAGCGCGATAGGATCCTCCTTCTGACTGAAAAACCTATTCCAAATGCAGGTCTTTCTGCCCCCCGTAGTATAATGCAAAGCTTCCTGATTCCTGACCACCTTCTCCTGGCCACCTAACTTCCTGTAAAGCGACTATATCCAAGGGCGATATATCTAATTCCCGCGTTAATATCTCTAGTGCCCCGCTATTGTATAAAGTCCTAACATTCCATGTTCCTAGGAACATGTACCTGTGTTTGAGCCTTTGGCATGGGTTCCCTGAAGTGTCCCCGCCCGGAGAACCGAATGGGGTACTATTTGACGTCCGGAAAATTTTACCCCAGTTGAACCCATGTCCGCATTTCTTGACGGTTGTATTGTTACGGTGAAAGATCGTCGCTCTTATGACCAAGGTACTTTTTTCGTCTGGTTTATCACCTTCGACCAGTCCGGCATGGGTAACCCTATCGGCAGCAATGCTACCGCCGGCATAGCTCTCAGGATCATTTAAGCACGCAAGCCACTCCACCACGACAAGGTAAAGGTATCATGGAGGGATTATTATGATATCGTCAATATAAGAAGGGAGGATGAAAGCGGACAACCCTGTCTTACATCTCTATTTATTATTATTATTATTATTATTATTCACTCCATGGTATCTTTACCTTGTCGTGGTGGAGTGGCTTGCGTGCTTAAATGATCCTGAGAGCTATGCCGGCGGTAGCATTGCTGCCGATAGGGTTACCCATGCCGGACTGGTCGAAGGTGATAAGCCAGACGAAATAAGTGCCTTGGGCGAAAGAGTGACGATCTTTCACCGTAAAAAATACAACCGTCAAGAAATGCGGACATGGGTTCAACTGGAGTAAAATTTTCCGCAGGTCAAATAGTCCCCCATTCGGTTCTCCGGGCGGGGACTACTTCAGGGAACCCATGCCAAAGGCTCAAACACAGGGACATGTTCCTAGGAACATGGAATGTTAGGACTTTATACAGTAGCGGGGCACTAGAGATATTAACGCGGGAACTAGATAAATCGCCCTTGGATATAGTCGCTTTACAGGAAGTTAGGTGGCCAGGAGAAGGTAGTCAGGAATCAGGAAGCTTTGCATTATACTATGGGGGTGCAGAAAGACCTGCATTTGGAACGGGTTTTTTAGTCAGAAGGAGGATCCTATCCGCTATCCGAGATATTAAGTTTGTTAGTGATAGGATATCATACATAATTCTAAAGGGTAAACGACATGATTTTATAATTGTAAATGTACATGCCCCCACAGAAGATAAAGATGACAAGATCAAGGATGAGTTCTATGAAGAATTAGAATGCTTATTTGATAGCCTTTCACGGTATCATATGAAAATTGTCTTAGGAGATTTTAATGCAAAAGTGGGGCGGGAAGATATATTCAAACCAACAATAGGCAAATTCAGTCTTCATGAAGATAGTAACGACAACGGGGTTAGATTAGTCACATTTGCCACATCAAAGAATCTCATTGTTAAGAGCACAACATTTCAGCATAAGGATATTCATAAATACACCTGGACGTCCCCAGATGGAGAAACTCGGAACCAGATAGATCATGTATTAGTGGATAAACGCTGGCACAGTAGCATCATTGATGTTAGATCAGTTAGAGGGACAGACTGCAATTCAGATCATCATCTGGTCAGGGTGAAAATCAGACAACGGCTATCGCTTATGAGAGGAACAAACGCTAAAGATGATTCTGTAAAATATGAATTAAAAAACTTGAAAAATGATGAAATGCAGCAAGAATACCAAATCAAAATTGCTAATAGATTTGAAGTACTGGAATCTTCAGATGACAATGTGGCAAACGAAGAAGAAACTGATATAAATAAGGAATGGGAGGCTATAAGAGATACTATTAAATTGTCAGCATCAGAAAGCATTGGTTGTTTAAAAAAGAGGCAAAACAAGAAATGGTTTGATGAGGAATGTGCCGACATTGTAAAGAAAAGAAAGCTAGCAAAAATTAAATGGTTACACGAGCCAAATGAGGTAAATTTAGAGCAATTGGGTAGTGTTAGACGGGAAACCACCAAGTTACTAAAGAGTAAAAAGAGGGAATATTTGAGAGAGAAGATTAATGATCTTGAAATGAATGCAAAAAATAGGAACATTAGAGAATTATATCAGGGAATTAGTATAGAGAAGAAAGGGTTTCAGGCTAGAACAAACATAATTCGGAATGAAAATGGGGATATGATTGCAGATTCCAAGAGTATATTAAATAGATGGAAAAGTTATTTTAATCAGCTATTAAATGTACATACAGAACAGGACATTGAGGAGGATAAGTTACAGACAGCAGAAATGCTAGTCGCAGAGCCAAGTGCATTAGAGGTTGAAATGGCAATTGAAAAATTGAAGATGTATAAAGCATCAGGTTCAGATGAGATCCCAGCAGAACTGATAAAATCAGGGGGAGAAAAATTGATGGACAAGATACGCTGTTTGCTTAGTATGATTTGGGAAAAAGAAGCTCTTCCAGATGAATGGAAGGAATCAATTATCGTACCAATTTATAAGAAAGGAGATAAAACTGATTGCAACAACTACAGGGGCATCTCATTACTTTCAACTTCGTACAAAATTCTAACAAATATATTAGTCAGCAGACTTACTCCCTATATTGATGACATTCTAGGAGATCATCAATGTGCATTTAGAAGAAACAGGTCTACAACAGATCAGATTTTTAGTATAAGACAGATTTTAGAAAAGAAATGGGAATATAATGGTACTGTACATCAACTATACGTAGACTTCCAAAAAGCATATGATTCAATTAAGAGGGAGAAGTTATATAGTATCCTGCTGGAGTTTGGAATTCCTAAAAAGTTAGTTAGACTTATACGAATGTGTCTAAATGGCTCAACGAGTAGGGTGCGTGTAGGCAAACAGTTTTCAGACACTTTTGAAATCCAGAATGGGTTGAAGCAAGGAGATGCACTATCTCCTCTACTATTTAATTTTGTACTAGAGCATGCCATTAAATCTTTAGAGAATGAGGAAGGCTTACAACTGAATGGTATTAATAAGCTGTTAGTTTATGCTGATGATGTAGTACTACTGGCCGATAGCGAGGAGATACTAAAGGCCAACACGCACACACTATTGAGTAACACTAAGAAATTAGGACTGGAAGTAAATATCAGTAAAACTAAATATATGGTCTCACGTAGAAATACATTATATAATGGAAATGGACAGCTAATGACAAATGAGGGAAATTTTGAGGAATTGGCTGAATTCAAATACCTAGGAACAATAATCACAAATAGGAATGAGATGCACAAAGAAATTAAACATAGGCTCAATTCTGGAAATGCATGCTATTATGCATTGCAGAGACTTTTGATGTCCCAACTCCTTTCAAAAAACGTTAAGCTGAAAATATATAAAACTATTGTTCTACCAGTTATATTATATGGGTGCGAAACATGGACTCTTACTTTAAGGGAGGAAAGGAGATTACGAGTATTTGAGAATAAAGTTCTTAGGAAAATTTTTGGACCAAAGAGAGATGAACAGACAGGTGAATGGAGAAGACTACATAACAATGAACTACATGGTCTTTATAGGAAGCCAGATATAATAAGAACAGTTAAGTCCCGTAGACTGCGATGGGCAGGACATGTTGCGCGTATGGGGAATGAAAGACGTGCATGGAAACTTCTTGTAGGAAAGCCAGAAGGAAAACGCCCAGTTGGTAGACCAAGAATGAGGTGGGAGAACAACATTAACTATGATTTGAGGGAAGTAGATTATACAGGGAATGATTGGAAGGCATTAGCTCGGGATAGGGATGTATGGAGAGCTTATGTCCGTGCGGCCATGAACCTACGGGTTCGATAGTGCCAGTGAGTAAGTAAGTAAGTAAGTATTATATTCTTCTTATTTTTACTCCTCTTTCTTTTGTTATTTAATTTCCCTACATAGATACTTTTTATCGCAGTTATTAAGTACACCTATCTGTTTCATTATATTCCAAAGTTTATTTCTCTTAACTTTGTCAAACGCCTTTTCAAGATCTATAAATGCCATAAAAGTGGGTAGATTATATTCTCTACGTTTTTCAATTATTTAGGTGATAATGAAAATACAATCTGAACAGAATCTGCCCTTCCTCAATCCATTTCGAACTTCTAGAATAATAATTTCCATAATTGTATTTAACCGCTTTTTCAATATAGATGCATACATTTTATAACAGGTAACAAATGCATGTATGCCTCTATAATTTTCACAGTTCTCCTTTTTATAAATGGGATATATTTTGGCTATCTTCCATTCTTCTGTGGAATGACCAGATTCCCAGCAGCATATATTCAACAATTATAAGAGACGTTCTTTTATTTGAATTGAGTCATATTTTATTAGTTCATTGTTAATATTATCAATATCAGTTTGTTTTTACAATGATTGATAACAGTTATTAATTCTTCCAAAGAAATAGGATCTATAATTTCATCAATTAATGATAAATGCATTTCCTCAACATCTGATTGTTCTGTCCAATGATGTTTAAAATAAGATATCCATTTTATCCTCGGAAATTGTGTTCAATTTGAGTATACCTACTTCTGATTATTAATGCGTTTTAAAATCTTGTAGGCCTTATCTTGTTGTCCGCGTAAATCATGTTCCAGGTCACCAATATAATATTTTTCCCACAAACACCTTTTCATTCTTCTAATTTCTTTACGGGCATTTATTTGTTGTATTCAGTTAGGTTTTCATCTGTTCTCATATTCACGTACCTCAAGTATGCATCCTTCTTTTCTTTAACCAGTTTTGCTATTTCATCGTTCCAAGTTTTTAATATTTTATTAATATATTTTTTATTTCTGATTCAGAAATTCATATATAAAAGAACAAAAATGCAGGTACAATATTCAATATTAGATTTTATAAAGAAGAAACAATTACATTGGTACGGACACATTAGAAGAATGGAAGAAGGAAGACTACCTAAGATAATCATGGATTGGGAACCACAGGGAAGGAAAAAGAAAGGTAGATCAACTATTACATGGATTCAGGGAATCAATGAAGCTAAGAGGGAATGGGAAATAGAAGAAGATATATGGATGAACAGACAAGAATGGAAAAATGTGTTGAAACAAATGTGCAGTTAACTGTGAACATGGGTACCGGAAAAATGTATATTCATTGTAAAAGTCGGAATAATAATAAAAAAATATATTTGATTTAATTAATAATAAGTTTGAGTTTGGTATCTTTCACAAACCATCTCATACTGATACCACTATCCATAGTTCTTCTCTTCACCCATATACTCATAAGATGGCAGCCTTTAATAGTTACATTCATAGACTTTTAAATATCCCTCTTTCACCCTTGGAATATAATAATGAATTGAATATTATTAAACAATTGGCTGTTAATAATGGATACGACCCTGAAATTATAGAATGTTTAATTAAGAAGATTAATTACAAAAAAGCAATTAACAAAGTTTTTCCTGTACCCAAAGAAAACAATAAGAAATATGTCGTACTGTCATACATAGGCCCACTTTCAAATAAAATATCTAAACACTTTAAAAAGTTGAACATTAATGTGGCATTTAAAACTAATAAAACTCTACCAAATATAATAAAAAACAATAAAACCAAAACAAAAAAAAAATTATCAGGTGTATATAAATTGAAGTGTGGCACATGTGACAATGTCTATATAGGACAAACTGGTAGACATTTTATATCTCGGATAAAGGAACACGTGAGAGCATATAACAGAAATTTAGAAAATTCAAACTATGCTAACCACCTATTCCAATTTAATCATTGTTTCGATCCAAATTTTGAAATTTTACATATTTGTGATAAGGGTAAGAAGTTAGATCTTTTGGAGGCTGTAGAAATTAATAAGTTTAAAAGTAGTAAAAAACTGTTAAATTCTCAACTTGATTTGAATGAATCCCCTTTGTTAAATTTAAAAATTTAAATAAATATTGTTGTATTGTTGCTTAGATCAGTTGGAACACAATTCATAATTTGTTAACATGTATGAAGAAGGTACAGTGTACCGAAACAGCTGTCACTGAATTATATAATAAATATGAAAATCAAATAAAACTACGTTTTATTTTTATTTAATTAATATATTTGATTTTATTTCTAGTTCCAAGTGATTCAGAAGTAGCATGTATTATATTATTTTTTTTAATTCTTCCTATTATATAACAATATTTCTACTTATAATTTTTTTATTTATATCCAGATGTAGTCGTTGCTGGTATAAATTTCCAATTGATTCATATTAAGTAGGTGTACTTTAAAAGTTTTTGCGTTTGTTTTCTTTGTCGTATTAATTTTACTTCTTTTCCAGTTTGCTGGTATTGCTAATTAGAAGGTAATGGTCAGAACCAATATCACATCCTCTAAATATTCTTGTATCAAGCACTAAGTTAGAACATTTTCCATTATCTATAGTGTAGTCTCTTATGCTTCTTTGTCCTCTTGTGTGTTTATGTTTGTCTCGTTGTGGAAGAAAATATATTTGTTAATCTTAAATGATTAAAATTTGCAAAATCAACTAGAAGTTTTCCATTTTTGTTTTGGGTTGTTTCTCTTTGTTTTCCTATTATATTTACAATAGGTTTATTGCCTACTCTGGCACTACGCGTAATCTCCAGCTATTATTAAATAGTCATTTGGATTAACTTTAATAATGTTTTCTGGAGATTTTCGTAAAATTGTGTACAATTCTCTAATTTACCTTCAACTGGATTTTAAACACCTATTATTTATTAGTCACACGTAGAAATACATTATATAATGGAAATGGACAGCTAATGACAAATGAGGGAAATTTTGAGGAAGTGGCTGAATTCAAATACCTAGGAACAATAATCACAAATAAGAATCAGATGCACAAACAAATTAAACATAAGCTCAATTCTGGAAATGCGTGCTATTATGCATTGCAGAGACTTTTGATGTTTCAACTCCTTTCAAAAAACGTTAAACTGAAAATATATAAAACTATTATTCTACCAGTTATATTATATGGGTGCGAAATATGGACTCTTACTTTAAGGGAGGAAAGGAGATTACAGGTATTTGAGAATAAAGTACTAAGCAACATTTTTGGACCAAAGAGAGATGAACAGACAGGTGAATGGAGAAGACTTACATAACAATGAATTACATGGTCTTTATAGGAAGCCAGATATAATAAGAACAGTTAAGTTTCGTAGACTGCGATGGGCAGGACATGTTGCGCGTATGGGGACTTAAAGACGTGCATGGAAACTTCTTGTAGGAAAACCAGTAGGAAAACGCCCAGTTGGTAGACCAAGAATGAGGTGGGAGAACAACATTAACTATGATTTGAGGGAAGTAGATTATACAGGGAATGATTGGAAAGCTTTGGCTCGGGATAGGGATGTATGGAGAGCTTATGTCCGCGCGGCCATGAACCGACGGGTTCGATAGTGCCAGTGAGTAAGTATTATTTATAGTTACATAATTTGTCACAGTTTGTAACCTTATTTTTTATTATTCTTTCACTGAAGTACTGATAATTGGGAATTGTATTCTTGCATTATCATAAGTAATGCTACGAGTGATTTCCAATTTATATAGAGAATTTGGAAATCAAGAGTGACATTTGTTGGGACTATTTTACGAATAAAATTAAGCTGTTTACTCACAAATCATTATTTAACTATAGTTAATTTAAAATATTTATATATTTAATGTAAACGGCGATGTTTGAAAACAAATGAGAAACGACAGGTACGCTTCATCTGCTTCTTTTGTTTATCACTGCAACCAGATTATACTATTTATTGCCAAAGGAACGCAATATTGTAAGAATGCTCTCTAGTGGAGAAAAAATGAAACACATCAAACTGTATATTAATTAATTTCTGATGTCGTATGACGTAAATATGACAAGTATATTTTTCTGGATTATTACCTGGGGAAAAAAAATACATTTAAGAAAGTGCAAACAGTGGTTTCTTTTTTTGGTGGTATAATCAATTACTACAAATGTTTTTATATTAACTCCCGCATGCGATAATGATAGAGTCCCTCAGCTGTTATTAAAGTACAAACCAATAGGACATAGAAATGTTGGACGCCCATTTACTAGATGGGAAGGTTCATTAAATCCCACTTGATGTAAAAACAGGTCAAAAGGCCTAATTTCATGAAGATATTACAATTAAATAACATATAAATAATTTTACTTATAAATTCACCGCTGTGGTTTCGAGGTAGCGTGCTGCCGTGACACGCAATCGGGCCCGAGTTCGATCCTCACCTTTCCTGGGTGAGTTTTTTTTTCGTAATTTTTCCGCGCCTGTTAGGATAAATGTCAGGACCCAAACATCATCTCACCATCATTTCATTTCCAGAATTGAGCCTATGTTTAATTTCTTTGTGCATCTCATTCCTATTTGTGATTGTTGTTCCTAGGTATTTGAATTCAGCCACTTCCTCAAAATTTCCCTCATTTGTCATTAGCTGTCCATTTCCATTATTTAATAAATTTCTACGTATGACCATATATTTAGTTTTATTGATATTTACTTCAAGTTCTAATTTCGGTGCCATTGAATATATAATTAAATTTTTTATTTATACAAAAGTGAATTATTTTTAAAGTGTGGAACACATGTTACACCTGCAGCTTATTAATGTATGGATCGTGTCTCCTGTGATGCGAGTCTTTAGAACAAGGGTAATGTGGTTAAATGATGTTCAGTTCAACACATCCGCCTTACATCCAGGAAACTACGGACCCCGGACCCATTACATCCTAGGACGTGACGCAATATTTAAATTTGCTACAAATATACCTTTATTGTGGTAATATTTCCACTTCACTGCTTTTCCTGAAGCGAACTTTACTTTTTCGTTCCACTCCTCCAATCATTTTCCAACCCACATCTTCCAATTTTTTCTGTTTCGTCTTATTCAACCATATCCACTTGTTTACTTTGTTAAGTCTGCCCTCTGGCTCTCAGTGAATTGATATTTTGAATGTCTCTCTGTATTCTATTCTTCTCACACGCACGTACAATCTGAATTGGATTTTTCCAGTTCCCTTTATATCATTCTTCTCAAACATTTGTTCTCTGATGCTGTCGTATCTCACTCGGTCTCTTCTTCAAATCCAGGCTGCTCTTATCCACTGGGACAATTTGCTCAATTCACAATTAAGTTTCCATTTTTCTGGATCGAACAATAATGTATCCAAGTTTTTAAATATTTATTTCAATACATGTCGGCCGCGGTGGAGTAGTGGTTATGCTCCTTGCCTCTGGTCCCAAGGGTCGCGGGTTCAAACCCGGCCGGGGTCGATGGGTTTTTTTAGGACGGAAAAATCCAAGGAGCAAGTCATCCGGGAGGGACTTTAAGCCGTGGATCCCGAGTCTCAAGATTTTCAGGCTGGTAAAAAATCCTTAAGCCTGAATAAAAAGGCCTCTAAGCAAAATTTACCGAATTTTCCCGTCCTAGTACTACCTTGGTTCCCTAGATGTCAGTATCAGGCGGAACGCTGACCACGTACCACTCAAAATGACATCTATACGAAAACAAGTGTAACTAAATTAGTATGGTTAAAATTCTTCCTTGTAGGGGGAGAGCGCCTAAATCTCTGTAAAGGGAAAACATAGGCTTACAATACAATACAATACAATACAATACAATTTCAATACATTTGAATTATTTGTTATTTCGGTAAAGTTATTAAAATCTTCAAGCAGTGTAAGATACGTGGTCAGTTACATAACTCTTTGACCTTGAATGTGTCAAATAAAGCAAGTAGAGATATTCATAAAAGTAGTTGTAATGTATTTTGATAAATAACCTGAAATTTGCCATCATTACCTTCAGCTGTCTGTGAAATTAGTACTCTCAGCTGCGCATTTCATTATCTGATATTGATGCTGTTTTAATAATTGTTGTAGGTAGCATATTAAAAAAATGTTCCTAGCTCTTCCTTCTAACTTTCTCCCAAATCACGTGACTGAACACGTGGCCGAAACAAAAATACAGTGCTACCATTGATTTTAAAAATCAATGATATCTCTGCCTCATTATTTTATAAACTTTATGGTTTGTTTTCACGTATGTCCATTTTCACCTTTATAATCGCCTTCGGAACCACGTCTTCAGTCCGATGGTGTCACTTTGGGCAAAAAGATACGAGTATTTACAATAATTGTGTAGTTTTCAGCTGTAGGCGTACAAACCACCTCACACATCACTCTTGTGGCACATTCCCTATGTGGTGTGGTGTATGGAAACAACTGATATTATATGTTTGAATTGCATTTCTCTGTGCGTGCCAATTGGGAATGTGTTACAAGGTTACCACAACAACAGTTTGTGTCACTAGAATAAAATAAATGAGGAAGGTACATTCGAAGTTCTCTTTAGCTAATACATTAAACTGTCAATTTGGGTAGTAAGATGCTCTCTAAATATTTTATAAATTCACAAATATGAAGTTGAAATTTTCAACAATTACCTTTCAGTGACTTACCTTATGTAACTTTATATATATATATATATATATATATATGAAGACAGAATTCATTATTTCCTTGCATTCGACCTTGATTCTTCCGGCAGAGAGGAACAAGGGAAAGTCGCTGGAATTCTACAAGTGACGAATTTTCTTTGTTACAAAGTTGAAAAAGATTTGTCAGCACATTATTTCGATAATTTGACTAATTTTGGAGTGTAAAAATCGTTAGGTAGAAGTAGTAAAATGAACAGGTGTAGGAGATTATCCCACCCTCTATCATTACAACTGTAACATAAATTGACGATACATTAGCTAGGTCTGCTCAGCCTTTTCATGAGAACTGAACAGTTATTATTTTATTTAACATAGGTTTGTAGCAGTTAAAGAATTTAAATATGTTTTCCGTTATTTAATCTCAAATGAAATATCGATGTATTGGTTTAAAAACAGTTCATGTCCAATATACTATCCTTGTGAAAGCGTGCTATGTTTTATGAAGCCTAATGAAGATCTGGATGTTTTGAAAAGGCACTGGAAAAGTGCGGCAAACGAAATGCCAAAAATATTACAAATATAAGTGAAGAAGAAGATAGTGACGGTACCAGTAGCGCGGAATAATGGTGATATATTATCTGGTTGTATTACTGACACCGTGAAAATGTTTATTGTGACAGTTCTGACCCAAAATAACGGAATAAATATTAGCTTGTAAAGGTTTTTTTTTTTGTGATAGAGAAAACAAATAACTACATTGCTACTTAAACTCATTTTGAAGTTCTTCTTCTTTATTTACTAATCCTCTAACGTTCCAAGTTGCAGTTCTCAACTTTTCCACAAATTCTAAACGTCTTGCTGTCTTAGGTTGATCTGTCCGGTCACTCACTGGATGATTATGAGTAATGTAAATGTTAGGAGCGTTGCGCAGGTCAAGTCTAGTGGTGGGGCTGCCACCTTAGAGCCTCTGGACATGCTCATCTGTGTATAATCCACGCAGAAAGGGCTCTTCCTTCCGACTTTAGGTCGTTGAAGACTTCTCTCCTGTTACCCCGATTATGGACTCCTTTTAAACTCTGGAGAAAGAGTTGTCACTTGTGCCAGTTCCGCCGAGTTGAAATATTTTGCTCGTTTAACGCTTAATTTGGAAATGATTCATTTGTTTAAATTACCGGCATTTAAAAGACTAATATGAGAAGGAGTAGGTACGTAACAAATTTGTTTAAAATAGCGCGATATACAGTTAAACAGGGTGTAGTTTTAACTGCGGTCCGAAACATTTAAATAAGCTCCACGAGAAATTCGTGTTTCGACAATTAAGGGGTTGAGAACTGAATTTCTAGGCCGTTATTGGGTCGTTAAACTGTTCCATGTTTAAATATCATTAACAAAGCTATTGTTATTATTGTTACTATTTTTATCATTATTAATATTAATATTATTATTAGTATTATTATTATTATTAGTATTATTATTATTATTATTAGCATTACTAATATTGTTATTAGAACTTAATGTTGTTACTTATATTGTCACTTAATAGCATTATCGATAAAAATTTGTTGCCATGTTGGCAAAAAGTATATAAATATAAGGACGCAATAATTGGGATAAAATATTTTAAAAACATACAAATCAATATGGTAGTATGTGAAAAATGACGTAAGGAATATATATATATATATATATATATATATATATATATAATAATAATAATAATACTTCATTTATTCTGGCAGAGTTAAGGCCATAAGGCCCTCTCTTCCACTCAACCAGCACAAATACAAATAAATATTCGACAAATATAGATATACACTATACTAATTATAAACAGTTAAAGATACAATAAATGTAACAATGTAAATGTCATGTACAAACAACATTTTATAGGGTAATAACAATAATGATACGATGATAATAATAATAATAATAATATAAATATGATACATTATACGGGAAACACCAATTAATATATATATATATATATATATATATATATATATATATATATATATATATATTACACTGGATAATAATGAAGTCGAGTTTAGAGCAAATATAAATTTAGATTTCTTTTAAAAGATGTCAATGTCCGGCAGCCCCTTATTTCTTGTGGTAGGGAATTCCAGTTGCGAGAAGTGGAGATGGTATATGACATGGAGTGATGTGATGTCCTATGTTGCGGTATATTAAGTAGAGACTATGTTGTGATCTTGTGTTTATATATGAATAAGAAAGTTTTCTTGGGTTTTCCGCGTCTTGAATTCAAGTTCGGCCTTTGACCACTGATTCCGACGTTTCGGCATGATCCCAGACTTCATTATCATTCCTTATAATGACATGTGGGATCATGCCGAAATGTCGGAATCAGTGGCCAAAGGCCGAACTTGAATCCAAGATGCGGAAAACCCAAGAAAACGTTCTTATTCATAATTATATCCGCGAAAATCTGCAATATGACATATATATATGTCCACCGCTGTGGTCTCGAGGTAGCGTGCTGCCTTGTCACGCAGCGGGCCCGGGTTAGATCCCCGGTCGGGGCAGTTTTTCTGGGTGAGGTTTTTATCGGGGTTTCTCCTCACCTGTAAGACAAATGTCAGAAAAACTTTAAGGCCCAAACGGTCCCCGAAATCATATGGCCATCATATTCATCCTTATCATTATCATCATCATCATCATCATCACCACCCTTCACCAGTGTGGAAAGCAACGGGAAGCTACCACACCTACAATTCTCTAGTAAAGCTGTAAGCATAACATGATAATGCCATGACTGCAGTGAAGGACCCGCCTTCGGGCAGAATTACTATGGGTGGATGGAGATTATATATATATATAATATATATATATATATATATGTGTGTATGTGTGTGTGTGTGTGTGTGTGCAGAATACGTAAAGTTCCTGATAATGTATAATTAACCTAGAGTTGCCACATTTACTACATGTAACGTTGGAATGTAGCTATTAATTATAAGATGAGTAATATAACCAACTTACAGGAACGCGCTAAAAAGAAAATAATAACTAGTATCAGTGAAAAACACAAACATGACTCGCGCTAACCTTATATTTGTCCGTTTTGTATTTTTAAATGTTATTGTGCACGAGAGAAAGTGATGTATATTGTTTATCTGGCTTAACTTAGCAAACAAAGATGGAGATATAGGGGCAGATCCTTGACTGCTTTCGACCAGTTACAAAAGAAAGAACCCACTCTGTTGTCAGTTTTCGTCTTCCCCCTTCCCCCTATTAACATTTGGTGAAGGAACTCCGACAACTCTGGTGCGAGTGAGAGATGTGAGCACAGCTCTCTTTCTGCAAATTTCTTGCCAAGCCAAGCCACACGAATAATACCAATAGTCTAGAAACCTTGTTGATAAATATCTCGTTACACCAACGCACTGCAAAGAGAAACATATATATATATAATTATTGACTACTTCAGTTACAAGATTCATAGACTGTCATTTCAACTATAAGATACACTATTTGAACCGACAGTTTCCATGGAATTCCATACATTATATCACGTAGTATATAAACAATACGCGCTTCGCAGTTGTAGTGTTAGGACGTTGTTCACATGCTACAATAATTTGAGCCTTTTTACACGCTTTATATTAGCTTGACCTGTATCTATGTAACGGAATCTTTCAACACGATTTTCAGCCACTTGAAATCATTCAATCGACTTGAAACTTTGTATACTTGTAAAGGAATAATGACAATACAATAATTTCATAATTGTTTTCTAAAATTCTGGCCAGAATCATCAGAAAATTAAAAAACAGTGTCTGTGTAATTATGTAACGGAATCTTTCAACACGATTTTCAGCCACTTGAAATCATTCAATCGACTTGAAACTTTGTATACTTGTAAAGGAATAATGACAATACAATAATTTCATAATTGTTTTCTAAAATTCTGGCCAGAATCATCAGAAAATTAAAAAACAGTGTCTGTGTAATTATGTAACGGAATCTTTCAACACGATTTTCAGCCACTTGAAATCATTCAATCGACTTGAAACTTTGTATACTTGTAAAGGAATAATGACAATAATTTCATAATTGTTTTCTAAAATTCTGGCCAGAATCATCAGAAAATTAAAAAACAGTGTCTGTGTAATTATGTAACGGAATCTTTCAACACGATTTTCAGCCACTTGAAATCATTCAATCGACTTGAAACTTTGTATACTTGTAAAGGAATAATGACAATACAATAATTTCATAATTGTTTTCTAAAATTCTGGCCAGAATCATCAGAAAATTAAAAAAACAGTGTCGTGTGTAATTATGTAACGGAATCTTTCAACACGATTTTCAGCCACTTGAAATCATTCAATCGACTTGAAACTTTGTATACTTGTAAAGGAATAATGACAATACAATAATTTCATAATTGTTTTCTAAAATTCTGACCAGAATCATCAGAAAATTAAAAAACAGTGTCTGTGTAATTATGTAACGGAATCTTTCAACACGATTTCAGCCACTTGAAATCATTCAATCGACTTGAAACTTTGTATAACTTGTAAAGGAATAATGACAATACCAATAATTTCATAATTGTTTTCTAAAATTCTGGCCAGAATCATCAGAAAATTAAAAAACAGTGTCTGTGTAATTATGTAACGGAATCTTTCAACACGATTTTCAGCCACTTGAAATCATTCAATCGACTTGAAACTTTGTATACTTGTAAAGGAATAATGACAATACAATAATTTCATAATTGTTTTCTAAAATTCTGGCCAGAATCATCAGAAAATTAAAAAACAGTGTCTGTGTAATTATGTAACGGAATCTTTCAACACGATTTTCAGCCACTTGAAATCATTCAATCGACTTGAAACTTTGTATACTTGTAAAGGAATAATGACAATAATTTCATAATTGTTTTCTAAAATTCTGGCCAGAATCATCAGAAAATTAAAAAACAGTGTCTGTGTAATTATGTAACGGAATCTTTCAACACGATTTTCAGCCACTTGAAATCATTCAATCGACTTGAAACTTTGTATACTTGTAAAGGAATAATGACAATACAATAATTTCATAATTGTTTTCTAAAATTCTGGCCAGAATCATCAGAAAATTAAAAAACAGTGTCGTGTATTGTAGTAATTTGTAACGGAATCTTTCAACACGATTTTCAGCCACTTGAAATCATTCAATCGACTTGAAACTTTGTATACTTGTAAAGGAATAATGACAATAATTTCATAATTGTTTTCTAAAATTCTGGCCAGAATCATCAGAAAATTAAAAAACAGTGTCTGTGTAATTATGTAACGGAATCTTTCAACACGATTTTCAGCCACTTGAAATCATTGAATCGTCTTGAAACTTTGTATTCTTCTAAAGGACCAATGACAATACAATAATTTCATAAATGGTTTCTAAAATCCGGGCCAGAATCAGCAGAAAGTCAACTAAATAAAAACCGGTATAATAGGTTGCGGACTTATCAACTTTTTAGTCAATCATTAAAAGAGCTCAGTTGGTAAAGCGGTAAACTGTAGTGGTATATAATTTCAGCAATCCATAGGTCGCTGGTTCAAATCTGGCCCGGAGGATTTTATTAGAAGAGTATTACCTTTAGCTCATACTACAATAGTATCGAATTTAAAGATATTTACATTTTTATCTTATTCTGTAAAATATTAAAACTAAAAAATAAATAATAGTTTTAAAAAACTAAAACAACACGCTTTATTTGAAAACCAAACTAAAAATAAAAAATAAATATGGTTTTAAAAGACTAAAACAACACGCTTTATTAGAAAACCGAACTAAAAATGAAAAATAATTTTAATTTCCAACACGCTTGGGATACAATTAAAGTGGTCAACAAAAAATAATCTCCAACACATTTAGAATGAAATTAGAGTTATCTACAAAAATATAATTTTACCATCAAAAGCGTGGGGTGCTCTATATGAATTAATATATTTGATAATAAACAGATATTGTTACAAGTAAAGTCTCTAAGAAGAACATGTAAAAATCATAAAAAACACCCCACGCTTTTGATGGTAAAATTATATTTTTGTAGATAACTCTAATTTCATTCTAAATGTGTTGGAGATTATTTTTTGTTGACCACATTAATTTTATCCCGAGCGTGTTGGAAATTAAAATTATTTTTCATTTTTTAGTTCGGTTTTCTAATAAAGCGTGTTGTTTTCGTTTTTTAAAACTATAATTTATTTTACAATGGACAAATGGACGAAAAAGTCTATTAAAAATAATTATTTAAATTCATTAATTGAAATTGAAATAAAAAAATGTAGATGCTGGATAAATTCCGAATACATGTTTGAAAACACGATAACAAACTGCATTAAGTACAACTATTGGTACTCATGAGACAAAAATCATGTTGACCAATGTAATGTATAGTATTTTATGTATGCCTGAGTACGTAACAGTAGAGTAGATAATTCTCACTTATTTCCTAGTGTTATCTTATGTAATTGTTAATATTTGTTGGCAAATACTTTAGATATAATATTTGCTTTGTCTTCAATTATTTGGAATTACATAAATATTACAAAATGCAGCTTCAATCTTTGTTTAGTAGGTACTTTTATCTATGTTTCTCAATAAGTGCGACACGGTATGTATTAAAATAATAATAATAATAATGATATCATCATCATCATAGTACATTCACGAATTTAGGCCATTTGTTGACCTGTTTCGGCCTCAAGAGAAACACCATCCAGAAGTCTTTTGAGTGGACGTCCTGGTCTTCTTCTTCCTGCAGGTTGATATCTTAACATTAGTTTGGGTATTCTGTGTCATTGTGCCGTTTTCAATTCCTTCTGGCTTTTTTCGTGTTGAGACTTGAAAGTAGTTTTGAAGTTCCTTAGGACAGGTTACTGGCCCGACGCTAAGTAGTCCAGTGGTAGGGCTGCTACCTTTTAGTCTCTGGACAGACATTAGGATACCGCATTTACTCAGTACCTGATGGAACGGTTATACCGCCGTGACTCGGTCCTCAGATCCTCGTTTGTGAAAACAGGTTGTACCACGAGAAGGTGAGGATGAGAATTGGGTACGAGAGGTTATACACACGTCACTACCCCTTACAACCCATAATAATAATAATAATAATAATAATAATAATAATAATAATAATAATAATAATAATAATAATAATAATAATACTTTATTTATTCTGGCAGAGTTAAGGCCATAAGGCCCTCTCTTCCACTCAACCAGCACAAATACAAATAAATATTTGACAAATATAGATATACACTATACTAATTATAAACAGTTAAAGATACAATAATGTAGCAATGTAGATGTCATTAAGACTATTTTTTTGTTTGTATTTTTTTAAACCTGGTTGAGTGGTAGACAAGGCCTTAAGGTCTTAACTCTGCCAGGTAAAATAAAGCTATTATTATTATTATTATTATTATTATTATTATGTACAAACAATATTTTATAGGATAATAACAATAATAATACTTACGATAATAATAATAATAATAATAATTATTATTATTATTATTATTATTTTTAAATAAATATGATACATTATACGAGAAACACCAATTAATATGTATACCTTACACTGGATAATAATGAAGTCGAGTTTAGAGCAAATATAAATTTACATTTCTTTTAAAAGATGCCAATGTCCGGCAGCCCCTTATTTCTTGTGGTAGGGAATTCCAGTTGCGAGAAGTGGAGATGGTATATGACATGGAGTGATGTGATGTCCTATGTTGCGATATATTAAGTAAGAGACTATGTTGTGATCTTGTGTTTAAGTTATGGTTTGAGGATAGATACTGGAAACGGGATGATAAATAATTGGGAATCGAGGTATGTAGGATCTTAAATAAGAGAATTAGACAGTGCGATTTTCTTCTCTCTTTTAGATGTAGCCATGACAATTCGTGGAATAATGGAGAAATGTGATCGTGTTTTCGAACATTAAATATGAATCTGATACACATATTATGGACTCGCTGCAGTTTGTCCGACAATCCGTCACTTATGTCGGTTAGTAGAACGTCACAGTAGTCAAAATGCGGCATCACTAAAGTTTGGATTAAAATTCTTTTAAGAGTTGTAGGAAGAAAATGTTTAAGTCGCTTTAGCGAATGCATTATGGAGATTATATAATTAATATAAACAACAACTGTAATATTATGACACACAAACCTTGTTAATGAAGTGTTTTCTATCGGAATTATTACTTATTAAAGCGGCATTATAACCAATACATTATCGTTTTAATGGAAATTTAAACTAGGTCCAGTGATACCCATAATCGCTTTTGGTAAATACTCATAAAATGAAATCATTAATGTGTTTGTTGTAATTAAAGTAATCTAGGATTATGGGTAATGGAGTACATCACTCCACAAAAAAAGTGGATATCAATTTCAAGCCATTAAAAGCAGCTATTTGATGTAATGAATACACAGAGCCCAAACAAGTGTGTTTATCTAGTATTAATGTTATATTAAATTATAATGTAGATATTGTGTTGCAGTGAATATGCAGACTTCGTTCCATTACTAAATGCAAACAAAGACTAAATGCATTTATGAATTATTAAATGCAGTGCATTTGGTAACTGGTAAATATTTAATGTGACAGGATAATTCAGAATTTTCATTGCACACTTCTGGGAACTGGGGGTGGTGTAATTGAGATGCAGGACTAACCCTGATCTCCCCGTTTTAGGGTCTCATGTTTTTTCCCTCTTCGGTTTGTTTACTAATACGTTCTTTGTGATTTTGTTTGAAAATTAGGGCTGTGAGAAATAAGTTTGTGTTTGTTGTGTTCGGCCGTAGAGAAGCAGAGATCAAGAGAGACTGATATGTTTAATTTGGTGAAGAAATTATTTTCAAAAATGCACTTATTTAGTGAAATGTTTGTTATAAAATGTATTGAGGATTATTATTATTCTATTTAACTTCTTCTTCTTCTTCACTGTTTAGGCTTATTTACTAGCCTGTTCCGGCTCCAAATTGCTGCTGTTTCCATCTTTTCTTTGGTCTTCCCAAACTTCTTCCTCGTGGTGAATAGCTGTATGCTGCTTTTGGTATTCTATTCTCAGTCATCCTTGCCAAGTGTTCTTTCCAGTTTGTTCTGTATTTCACTATTGTTGTGTTTAATTCCTCTACTTTTAGTTGTTGTCTTATTTCTATGGTTATGTTTTTTGTCTGAGAAATTTCAGTTCAGCAGCTTGTATTCTGGCAGATTGTTGTGTTTTCACTGTCCATATTTCGGATCCAAAGAGATTCTATTTAAAAATAGACAAATTCACAATAAAATGACGTCATACAGGAACAGTGTACAATATGATAATTCCTCATAAATATCCGAATTTGTCCTGGTTTACAGAGTACATATATTTTTATGTTTCTAGAAATGTTTTCTCTTTATTTTTATTAAGTATTTAATGATAACGGAAAGCCTGAGAACATTAATTTCAATGATATTATGTTGGTAATTAGCTTTTAAGGCGCTGAACAAATTCCCATTAAAATATGTTAATAACAGAAGCTGCCCTGTTATAATGTGAATGGATGTTCACTAACAGGGATGCTCGGGAACTTCAAGAAGACAAAGATTTGGTCTCTTCTTTGGTTGCCTAAGAAGGGAACATTCAACCATTTCATGTCGAAACCAACCTTCAAGTTTCTTCCGGAGAAGCGTTGTGATGTACAAAGGCCACGCCCAAAAAGTCATCTGCCGTTTGTAACTGCAAGGCACTACTAAAGTCCAGCGCCAGATCTCTAATCTAAACTTGTAGTAGTTGTACTAGTGGGTCTTTATTAGACTAAAAGTAAGATACATACAATATTATTTACAAATATGGATGGAATGCCAGATCACAGTTCAAGGATCCCTTTGAATGGCAGTAGAGCGGTGGACCGTATAAATTCATAAATTAAATATCCATAGGCGAATAATAGAACTAAACATATTTATTACTTTAAAAATAAATGTAAATCGCACTTCACTATAATTCTTATAATATTAGTTTAATTTTTCCGTAAGTTCCATTAACTGTGTCACTTGCACTATCTTAATATATAAAAATTACGTGTCACGTTGTTTGTCCGCGATGGAATCCTAAACTACTGAACCGATTTTAATAACATTTTGCACACTGTGTGCAGTTTGATCCAACTTGAGACTTAGGGTAGTTTATAACTAAATCTATAGTCGCATTATTTTTATTGCAAATTATTTATTTATTTATTATTTAACAAAGAGTTATAATTATCTGTGAGTTTCATACTATTCTGACAGATGACGATGTAAAGTAATTTGTTTATTATTTAACAAAGAGAGATCCTGGTGGCTGTGCTTTTTGTTGCAACCGCGAATTTCAATTGAATTACAAATATTGATTATTTCATAATTTAAGTGTGTTCAGTGTTTATTTTATTTTAAATATTAATTTCGTGTGTATTAGTTTTAAGTAAGCTTGCTGAATGACAGAAACTTAATTTAAATTTAACTGGACCGAGAAGGGACATTGAACAATATGGCGAATCAGTTCTAGAGACCATGAATGATAAGATATCAAGTGAATTTCTGCAAATTGGTATAGGCCTATGTGACATAAATCTTACATTTAAGAAGAATGTACATTTAAAACATATGAATGTCCTAAGGAACGGAATAACAGAACTGTAAGTAAGTATCTTACTTATAATAATATGCCTAATATTACAGAAACAATCTCCATGCCTCAATTAAATGAAAAACAAGATGACTATAATATATCACAAGATGATATTACTATACAGAGACTTCTTGATGATGATGATGATGATGAGAATCCAAACTTCCAACAAGTTCGTAGAAAAAAACGAAAGTATGATGGAATCAGCAAGCCTCCTCAAAATATTCCATGAATAAATGTATATAATCCTTATGATACACTTATGGATGATACTGAGAATGCAGACAACATAAATTCATTTCAGTCAAGAAAACCGTACGGAAAAATTAACGTAAAAATAGTTAAAGGCGATACGAAGTTCGCCGGGCCATCTAGTACTTTATAAATCTATGTTGTATCATGATATACACGGAGATGGGTCCGAGATGATGATGTTACTTGTTCATTATTTTTCCCGCATCTGAAGACACAAAGAACATTACTGCGTATATAAGCTTATTGGGGGAGGGGACCTCTGGAAAGTTCCACAGAATAAACATTAAATTGGTAGATCTGAGACTATAAAGATTGAGCGCAAATACTAGGACGTCAAATTAGAAATATGTACATTTGATGACCGCCCTCCCACGTGAGAGAGACAGAACATATATTACCAACTTGACTAAAATACATAATGCCGGGGAAAAACCTTTCTTTACCATTGCAGGTGTTCATGACTGCGTATCGTTGCGTTTCTAGAAACAATGTTAATCACATCTCGGCGACAGCTTGACGCTTTGAATATAGTGCAAGAGAGAACTATAGGACATATATGCTTATTAAATGCAACATTAAATCAAATTATTTGTATTGTATTGTAAGCTCGTGCTTTCCCTTTACAGATATTTAGGCGCTCTCCCCCTACAGGGAAGAATTTGAATCATACACTTAACATACATAATACTGACAAAGGAACCATTCTTCATAGAAGAGCTCCACCTGGACCTTCTCGTGCCGGCAACAGATGCCTACAAAGAACTGCTGTGGGAACTCAACGAGAAGAGAGAACAGATATGGCCTGAGTTCTACGCAACGGATGCGATGTTATACAGGGAATGGGCAGCAGCCAGATACGACCTCAGACACACCGTGACGAGATTCGCGGTCCATGGTTTCCACCACAGGATATGCACAACAGTGAAGCGCCATAACCCAGAAGAAAAGTGCAAGTGCAAACTATGTGGGTCGCACTGCGACCGATATCACCTATTACAGTGTAAAAACATAGGAACATCGATAACAGACTTTTGTAAGACATGAAAACAGTTCTTTCTACATGGCCATTGGCTGCAATGATAACCTATTATTATAATTTAGTTACACATGTTTTCGTATAGATGTCATTTTGAGTGGTCCGTGGTCAGCGTTCCGCATCATACTGACGTCTAGGAAACCAAGGTAGTACTAGGACGGGAAAATTCGGTAAATTTTGCTTAGAGGCCTTTACATTCAGACTTCAGGATATTTTACGAGCCTGAAAATCTTCTGACTCGGGACCCACGGCTTAAAGTCCCTCCCGGAGGACTTGCTCCTTGGATTTTTCCGTCCTAAAAATCCATCGACCCCGGCCGGGTTTGAACCCGCGACCTTCGGGACCAGAGGCAAGGTCCACCGCGGCCGATTAAATCAAATTATAATTATTAAAAATGGGTGACGATAAAGATTTATCCAATGGGTCTCACCGGTATTAAGGTAATAAAACTACTGTAATGGCAGTCTGGGTATCCCCCACTACCCGCGGTCCATATCGCGTGCCGCCTCATTCTGTCACCGTTTTTAACACATGCAGGGATGTAAATCTGCTCCGTACAGTGGGTTGCCATGGTTGGATTCTTGCTTCTATTTCGGTGTATTGCAGGTAAAAAGGTAGTATTTTTTTGGACACGGTTTTGTTACATCACAATGCTTCTCTGGGAGATATTTGAAAGTAGGTTTCCGCAATTGTCGACAGATCCTTTGTAAATAATAAGGTGATATAGTGCGACATCGCGTAAAGTTAGAGATCTTGGCTTCAAATCATCGTTTAGGCAGAATTTATTTCCTTATCTTTAAAATTTCCTTATCTTTAGAATTTAGCAGAACATTTAGTGCGAGAATCGAGATTTGAACCCTAGCCCTCCAGCTTTGCGCTCTGGCCTCTTAAATAATTGTGCTTCTTAGGCATTCCTGGAAGAGAGACGTTTTTATTTGTAATTGAAATCAATTACATGGTCTCTATAGGAAGCCAGATATAATAAGAACAGTTAAGTCTCGTAGACTGCGATGGGCACGACATGTGGCACGAATGGGGAATGAAAGACGTGCATGGAAGCTTCTTGTAGGAAAGCCAGAGGGAAAACGCCCAGTTGGTAGACCAAGAATGAGGTGGGAGAACAACATTAACTATGATTTGAGGGAAGTAGATTATACAGGGAATGATTGGAAAGCATTGGCTCAGGATAGGGATGTATGGAGAGCTTATGTCCGCGCGGCCATGAACCTACGGGTTCGATAGTGCCAGTGAGTAAGTAAGTAAATATTGGGCATTATTCTGGTAGTGCGTATCATCGCCACAGTCTCACTTTATTGCTAAACAGGATTTTAATTGCCGAGGCGTTTGCCAAATTTTACTGGCTCATACGTAAAGGGATTTTTTTACTCAATTTGCCCATTGACTGTACAACAATAGGTGGCCTGCTTCCTCCTTCCTTTCTCTTCTGGGCTTCCCACGCAACTTGTTCTTTTTACATAATATATATTTTTTTTACACTTACAAAATTACAAAGTTTCCAAAAGGCCGGATATCGGCAATCAAAATATGTCTCGGTCCTAGTTGATTTATTGGGAAGAGAAAATAACACTTTTTTTCTTACCTTTTTTATAAGGGTCGTCCCGTTTTGGGGGTGTTTTCGCTAAACAATAGCCTGTGCTACAAAAACAAGTTACCCAAAGAAAGTCACACTATATTGTCCAGGGGATCTGTGTTGTTATACTGTTATTCAAGAGTTTTGTTAGAATAAAGAAACTTAAAACTATAAAAAATATATAACTTAAGGCCCATTATAAAAAGTTACTTGGAGCACATAGAATTTGCTCCCATAAGCATAGTAGAGTCGCGACCTGTTTAATAGCTTTGCATATCTGCCTGTTTCTGACCGTCGGTTGAGAAATAAAAAAAAAGAAAATAAGTTACTGTTTAATATTTCACGATATTTCATTAAATTCTATTATTGCGTATATTGATATACATTCATTTATATTATATACATATAAATAAATTATAACGGCTGGGAGATACATAACAATGAACTACATGGTCTTTATAGGAAGCCAGATGTAATAAGAACAGTTAAGTCTCGTAGACTGCGATGGGCAGGACATGTTGCACGTATGGGGAATGAAAGACGTGCATGGAAGCTTCTTGCAGGAAAACCAGAGGTAAAACGTCCAGTTGGTAGACCAATAATAAGGTGGGAGAATAACATTAACTATGATTTGAGGGAAGTAGATTATACAGGAAATTATTGGAAAGCATTAGCTCAGGATAGGAATGTATGGAGAGCTTATGTTCGCGCGGCCATGAACCTACGGGTTCGATAGTGCCAGTGAGTAAGTAAGTAAGGGAGATCTAAATATTGCTTCAGTAGCTACTATAAGAATCGGATCAAGGTTAAGAATACCAGCTATAACGGATGAAGGATCCGACATAGCGACCACATGACCCCCTACATAGCTGAGTGATCACCTACCACTTGTGGAAGTGAGGCCGGTAGTCCAATGGACTTCTAGTTCTATCACGCCATGGAATTTATATACATATTGTTCAAGTTAGAGATTGCTTGAGATGTACCACTGTGAATTTTGCCCGAAGCTCACATCCTATTGGCTACTGGACTGTGACATTGGCTTCAAAGTCATATATGGTTCTCTATATTCATATACTGACGACACGGTTGTCTTATTTTCCGGCTCCACATGGACCGAAACCATTCATAATGCTAATAAAGGAATTAATGTAATTAAAGAATTGGGTAGACTCAAATTTATTTTCTTTGAATATCTCAAAAACTGAATTAATTCATTTTTCTTCAACATCACGCGGTATATATGAATTTCATTCAAACCCCAGTCTCGATATTACAATACACAATTGTAATAACACATATTGCACATGTCCATCCTTGAGAATATCAACACAAGTGAAATATCTAGGTATTATAATAGGCCAATATTTAAGATACGACAAACTCGTTTCCTTTCTGTGTAACAAACTACGTAAAACTATTCACAAATTTATGATCCTTCGATTATATTTACCAATGTATGTATTGCGAACTGTTTACTTAGCTCTGGTTCAATCCATAATCCAATAAGGAATATTAGGTTGGGGTGGAATCGCAAATTCTATTCTTTCTCCCTTAACATTACTACAAAAATGAATCATAAAAATCTGCTTGCAGAAACCTTTAGATTACCCTAAAAATTTAATTCATTTAGAATTCAACGTGCCAAATATTAAACAAATATTCAAGCATACATTGCTTACTTATTTTCATAAAAATAAAAACGAATTTAAAGAGCACAATCGAAATTTTTACAGCACCAGACAAAATACTACTTCTTTGCTACATGTTCCAAAATTTTATACAACTTCTGGATCTAAACATAGTAGATATCTAGGACCCAAATTATATAATGAATTAATTAGATCCAATCCAGAACGAAGTAAACTAAGCACAGCTAGTTTTAAAAAAGCAATTAAATTAATTATTTTTAATCAATCAATTAAGTGAAAAAATTAATAATTTTAACATTTTAAAATAATAAATATGAAGCATATATTTTTGCTTATTATTGTAACCTAATATGTTACTAAGTACTTTCTTCTGTATTATTGGTTTTAATCCATCACATTATATGTTTCATATTATTTTATGTATATTATTCTCCATTGCATTAATTCTTTTGTTAGAATAAGTTTTACTCCCAATACATTTTTTATTTGTATGTGCCATAATTTATGTAAAAATGAAACTGGCCCCTAACTTTAAATGTATATATTCTATTTGTATTATTCATGTAACTAAACTGCACCCGAGCACGATCACTTGCTCATTCGGGTGTCAATACTCTATATAACATTGTGAATATACAATCGGAACAGGATCTTCCTTTCCGGAATCCATTTTGTACATCCAATATGATATTTTCTATAATGATGTTCAAGCGGTTTTTTTAAATGTTGGCATACATTTTATAGCACGATTAAATATACTTATTGCTCAATAATTAGAACAATTTTCTCTGTTTCCTTTTATATATAAAATATCCATTCAATTTAAACAAGGACAAATACTTAAATTAAAGAACAAGGAAAGGTAAAAATCAATATATATATTTTTCTTTGAGTTCTCTCTTCATACAATTCTGTGAACATTACTATGGAAAATGTAACAGAAACATGCTGAAATATTACTTATTTTAGGAATTCACACTATGAGGTATATTCATTTAAGTAAAATTATAAATAATTGTTTAATGCATGTCACAAATACCAGATATCTAGGCCCACTATAAGCAGGATCATGAGCTGCGACTATTTTATAGAAGTTAAATAAACATAGCAATAGTTAAAGAAATATTGAACAGGAAAATGTAACTTTCAAAAATAGTTAATACAATAATAAATAAATGTGTATTTTGTGCGAAGCGAAGACATGCATACTAGGACACATTGAGAACATTTGAAGCAGTGGAAACGTGGATTTGGAGAAAGTCCGAGCGTCGGAAATGTGTAGACGTAACGTCAAATGAAATTGTACTAACAACAGTAAACGGAATGTGGAATGAAAGACGTGCATGCAAACTTCTTGTAGGAAAACCAGAGGGAAAACGCCCAGTTGGTAGACCAAGAATGCGGTAGGAGAATAATATTAACTATGGTTTGAGGGAAGTAGATTATACAGGGGATGATTGGAAAACATTGACTCAGGATAGGGATGTATGGAGAGCTTATGTCCGCGCGGGGATGAACCTACGGCTTCAACAGTGCCAGTGAGTTAGTTAGTTAGTTTAACAGTAAACAGAATAAGAGCGACAAAGAAGAGTTACTATAATAAACAGCTTGTTGAATGACGTGCTCTAGTGAATGTAGTGCGGAATGTGTTTGTGTGATCGGACAAGAAAGACAACATAAATATAAATGGACCACAATATGTAGAATGAAGTGAAAAGCAGTTCATAGAGTGCAGAGTGAATGAAATCCTCTTGTGCAGGAAAGTACGGCACGTGCACATGTATTATTTGTCTTATTAACATATCTAGTATGGTATAGCTACTAAGAATCCGTGGCGTCATTAGTTTGATATATATTAAACTAAAAGGAATAAAATATAATAATTAAAAATTTGGAATGAGGACTTAGAACATTTACTAAATGAAAAGAAAACAGTGCATCTAAATTATCTTAATAGGAAAACAAATGAATCATTAATTGAATACAAAAGAAAAGGTTCAATAGTTCGTAGAGAAGTTAGAAAAACTAAAAGAACAATGTGGGATAAATATATAAGTGATATCGGACACGATGTACGTGAAAAACAAAATTATGAAACGTTCAAATAATGAAACAATAGATACACTTAAATTAAATATCATTCCGGAAGAAAAATGGATAGAATACTATCAAGAATTGTGGACAGAAAAAATTCAGAAGAAAATGAAGAAGAAATAATACAAACAGATGAACACGCAGATTTAATAACCAAAGAGGAATTAACGACTTCTATTGATCATTTCCATAACAAACAGACACCGATAATATCAACATAGAATTAACTAATTAAGCATCATTTTCTCTAAAGGTTCGTCTACTAGAGTTTATAAATATATGTTGGACATTTGGATATATACCCGAAGAATGGAAAATCGCCATTATATACCCTGTATATAAAAAGGAAACAGACAAGATTGTTATAATTATAGAGGAATAAGTATATTTAATACGTGCTATAAAATGTTTGCCAATATTTCAAAAAACCGCTTGATCATCATTAAAGAAAATATCATATTGGATGTAAAAAGTGGATTCAGGAAGAGAAGATCCTGTACCGACTGTATATTCACAATGACTCAATTATTTGAAAAACATATAGAATTGAACATCCCAACATATATAGGATTTATATACTATGAAAAAGCTTTTGATATGGTAAATAGAAGTCAATTATGGGATACAATGACAAATAAAGGTGTTCCACAACATTTGATTATGGCTATACAAAGTTTATATGTAAATAATAAAATTGTAATAGACATGGGTTTTAAATATAAACAACAATGAATGGTAACAATAAATGGTGGCGTCAGACAAGGGTGTTCTTTACCACCTTCCCGTTTTAATTTATAAAGAGACAAGGTTATGTTAAAGTGGCAGATTAATTTAAAAAAACATTTTAAAGTAAATAATAAACAACGCTTTGCGTTTGGTTTTGCTACAAGAGGTTTCCACGCCCCTCTTTCATTCCCCATTCATGACCCATATCCTACGTAACGCAGTCCACGAGAATGAACTGTTCTTATTGTATCTGGTGTTACACATTGTCCTGTCTGTTCACTTCTCTAGGAACTAAATCATATGTTTTATATCAATTCTATTCTCAGTATTACTAACACTTTCAAAAAGAGGCGAATTGAGGGGTTTGGTGATGCGAAGAAATCGAAATGCATTGGGTTTTACAAAGCATTATATTTATGACTTTACTAGCTAATACCCGGCGTGCGCTGCTACTCCTAAATAAATGTTAATGTGTTTTTACCACCAGCCGTGCGCTGTTATGCTTGCCCGGGAATCTGCTTTTCCCGATCTTCTTGTCACCAATGGAAGACAAAAATGTTTATTGTGAGTTATCCGTAGAAGATAAACATATGCTGTCGCGGGCATTTTTGGTAGAGTTTTTTTTTTAGATATTCAATTATGTGTACATTAATGTTGTGTATTTGTTATGGTTTAGGCAGCGTAAGTCATTTACGCATCAAAATAGGGACTTTATTTCACGTTTTTCGCTAAAAAGGGTGATTTTTAGGGGTGAAAGGGTGAGTATTACAACTACCTTATAGCCAATGTTCATCCCAGGAATCTCCTCAACATTTTTCAAACAGCCCTTCACAATCGGATCAACGGTATGGCAGAGCACGCTTCCCCGAAAATTTACATATCCCTATCTTCTAAGAATCAATGAAAAACAAAAATGGTTATTGTGAGTTATCCGTAAAAGATAATCATATGCTGTGGTTGATTCTTTGTAGACGTTTTTGAGATGTTCAATTCTGTGTACATTAATTTGATGTATTTGTTATGGTTTAAGCAGCGTAAGCCATTTAAGGGTAAAAATGGGACCCTTTTCACGTTTTTCACTACAAAAGGTGTTTTTTAAGGTTGTAAGGGTTGAATATCTCAACTCTCCTACAGCCTATGTTCATCCCGGGAATCTCCTGAACATTTTGCAAAAAAAACATCGAAATCGGATCAACCGTATGGCCGCGCATAGAATACGAACAAACAAACAAACCAACAAACAAACAAACCAACAAACAAACATTGATTTTTATATAGGATATTAGATTTTGTAGAATAAAGACGTAACTTTTCCCTTGTTAACTTACTATTATGTAAACTGTGCAAGAGGAGAAATATAAATTTCAATACAAATAGCTCTGAGTATTTCCATTTCTTGTTAATGTGACATAGTCCTCTCTCTCTCTCTCTCTCTCTCTCTCTCTCTCTCTCTCTCTCTCTCTCTCTCTCTCTCTCTCTCTCTCTCTCTCTCTCTCTCTCTCTCTCTCTCTCACTAGACCCCTCAATCATGCAAGGGGAATTCCGTACCTAAAATCAGAATTAGAAATATTAGGCTTGCATATAGTATTTTATAAAACAACGCTATTTAAGAATTGAGTTCATTAATTAAAAATTTTAATCTTTGTGTCCAAAAGATTTATAAAATTTGCTGTAGCAAATACACGACACGGACCTACAGTTTGATTTGTATTTCAATGTAAAACATACCGTGAATTTTAATGTTGAGTATATTGTCCGGATTTCAACCCTCCAGTCGTAACAAATACGGTGATCACTAGAGCTAGGAATTTTAGGTGCTGCACTTTTTTTTGTTACTATAATGTTCAAATTAGCTAGTATTGCAAAGAAAACATTAAATAAATACCCCTAACTGTGTTTTAGTTGCACCTTTTTGCACCTTTATTCAATGCTAGCACCTTTTTGCACCATTTTCTTTAATGGAAGCACATTTTGCGCCTTTTCAAACCTTTTGTGTCTCCTTTGGAACATTTTATTACCAAATAATATATATATATATATATAATTTATTCAAATGCGTTTTCAGGGGTTCATAACGATATGTGGTATCAGACCACATCACATTACTTCCACTTCAGTGCAATCCTGTTAGGCTATTCCTTTTAAATAAGTTTGCGCCTCATTGCACCACAGTTATGCGAAAGCTATTGTTCAAGCAAGGAAGGTTGTTGAGTGCGTGAATACATGTTTCAGTTCAAAATAATATTGACTAGTGCGGTCTGTTGTTTTCCTGAGTTACCAGTATACAGTATGCCGAAACCGAAAGTGAACTCCTATAAACTACGTGACATTGTTAAAAAGTTTAGTGCAGATGGAATTCAGAGTACGGATCTGTTATCAGGTGCATTCTTTGTGATATTTCAATAACAATTGATGAAAAACATCAATGCATTCGTGTTACGCAGCATATAAGTACTTACACAGACTCTTTAATATAAGACAACGTGCGTGAATTTTGTGTCGTTAGTTGGTAAGGCAAGGATGTCCTCTACCCTTTTCAACATCCACCTGGAAGAACTGCTTCAGTAATACGGGAGGCGTAAACATGGAGGAAGAAGAATAAAGTGCATAAGATTTGCTGATGATATGGCTTTGCTAGCAGAAGATGAAATGACATTGAGGAACATGCTGATGGAGCTGAATGATAAGTGCGAGGATTATGGGATGAAGATAAATATAAATAAGACAAAGGCCATGATTATAGGAAAGAAACAAAGGAAGATAAACATGAGGATTAAAGATGAGGCCATTGAGCAAGTGGAGAGCTTCAAATATTTGGGTTGTACTATCAGTAGTAACATGAACTGCGGTCAAGAAGTAAAGCAGAGGATAGCAATGGCAAAAGAAGCTCTCAACAAGAAGAGAAGGATTTTCTGCGGACCTTTGGCAAACGAATTAAGGGAGAGGCTAGTCAAGTGCTTTGTGTGGAGTGTAGCATTGTATGGTGCAGAGACTTGGACCTTACGGCGGAATGAGGAAAAGCGACTGGAAGCGTTTGAGATGTGGATATGGAGAAGAATGGAACGTATAAAATGGACAGACAAAGTAAGAAATAAAGACAGAGTGGGTGAAAGAAGAACAATGCTGGAACTCATAAAGAAGAAGAAAAGAAATTGGATTGGCCATTGGCTAAGAAGAAACTGCCTGCTGAAGTATGCTCTAGAAGGAATGGTCAACGGAAAGAAAGTTAGAGGCAGAAAAAGTCATCAGATGATAGACAGTATTAAAATAAATGGTTTGTATGCAGACAAAAAAAAGGAAAGCTGAGTTAAGGAAAGAGTGGAGAATGCTGAGTTTGCAGTGAAAGACCTGCTCTTGAGCAGAACACTATGAATGAATGAGTTACTTGTTGTAATCGGTTTTGGTAATCTTTAATGATTATTTACATGGGAAATTTGCAACTTTTAATTTAAAAAATTGCACCTTTATTGCATCTTTTTCTGCTAAGTTAAAGCACCTTTTTTTGCACATTTTTCATCAAAATTTTGCACCTAAAATTCCTAGCTCTATCCCTGATCACTAGTCCACCGAGATCGCCATCGTGTGTTCATTCACCTCCCGGCGCTTTGTCTCATGCAGACCTGTTTAGTTTTACTGTACGTTACATTCTCATGTAACTTACATCTCGATATAACGGCATTAAAGCCGATACAAATATCTAAGGTCGTGTGGTGAAAAGGCTTCTGGGAGAATTCGCAATTCCTAAAAATTTGATTACACTTACTCGAATGTGTCTGCACGACATACGGAGTAGGGTGCGGGTAGGGAAACAGTTTTTAGATAATTTCAGTGGATTGCACAACCGTAGTCTAATTTCTTCTTATTCTTCCTTTCCAGGATTAGGTCAATGCTACCTGTTCCGGTCTCAAGGCCATCGTTTCCTTGGTCGTCCCAAAGATCTTTTTCCATGTGGTTTGTAGGTGTTGATCTTTTTGGGTAATCTTGTATTGTCCATTCTGTCTAAATGTTCTTTTCCTTGGTATTTGTGCTCTTCTAGTTTATCGAGTATTGAAAGTATGTCCAGTTCAAATCTTATTGATTCATTGTGTAATCTATCCATGCGTACATCCTTTTACTAATCTTAAAAAATCAATTTCAATTGCTTGAATATGTGAGATATCTTCTTTTTGTAAGTACCCAGATTCAGATCCATATAAAAGAACAGGAACAGCCATGATTTTGTAAAACCTGACCTGGGTTTCTCTTCGAGTCTTTCGGAGGGTTCTTCTTATGTGCCACACATCGTTTGATATCCCTTTAATTTATTATGTATATCCCAATCGTAGCTATATGTTATATCTGATCCAATATAGTTAAAGTGCGCTTTCTGTTCATTTATTTAATTTTTTTCTAAATATTAAAGTAAGAACCTGATATAACCGTCGCACAGTGAGAATCTAGCTGGACAAAAGTCAATTTAGGAACATGTCTTAACTGGTCATTTTGCGGAATAAATTCAGAGCAAACAAGTTATATTACAACCCAGTACATTTTCCGGATCTCCCACTAAACACTAATAGATATAAACAAGGACAACACTCATTCATGAATAAATATATGTTATCAAAATGCAATACCATTAATTATTAACAATTATATATAAATTAATTAGTGTATAATGATGTTGTGTTATTATTTAATTGTAATATTAATGTGTTTTCTTTATGTAATTGTAATGTTATTGTTTTTTAGTGTATAATGCTATTGTGTTATTACTTAGTTGTAATATTATTGTGTTTTATTTATGTAATTGTAATGTTAATGTTTTTAGTGTATAATGCTATTGTATTATTTAATTGTAATATTATAATTGTGTTTTCTTTATGTAATTGTAATGTTATTGCTGTTTTTGTTGTTTATTTTTCTTTACACTAGTACCAATTATTACTTTATTGTAACGGACTGTCAACAGCACGTACGGCTTACTGCCCGTGCGACCCATATTTGTAAATAATATTGTAAATATCTTACTTTTTGTCTAATAAAGTCCTACTACTACTAGATATAAACAGGCCGGCTACCTGAGCCTTACCGACCAACCGCTCCCTACTATCATGTTATTCGTCTGAGTTTGTTCGATGAATACGCTTTGTTTCTGTGTGCTAGTGGTGATTTTGTACTTTTATCATTTTTGTGGGAGTCTCAAGGTAAATTCTCATATTTTATTTTGTTAGTATGTATTTGAGTTTCTTCTTCTTCTTCCTTTCATGTGATAGACCTAGTGGCCTGTTACGGTCTCAATCCAACGTTTGAAGGGTCTGCCCAAAGATCACTTGCCTGGTGGCTGGTAATTTAAGATCTGACGTGGTATTTTTGTTCTGCTCATTCTTCGTACGTGAGATTTCCAGTTGTTTTTGTATTTTTGTACATATTCCATGACTAATTCTGTGTGTAATTCTTTGAGAATCTCAGAATTCCTTTTATGGTCTGTTCTTGAGTAGCCTGCAGTACGTCTCATAAATTTAATTTCTGCCGCAGTTAGTCTTTGTTCACCTACACTGCGAATAGTCCAGGCCTCACTGCCGTAACATAATATGGGTCTGGCCAGTGTTTTATAAATTCTAGTTCGTGTGTGTTGCTGTACTGTGTTTGGCTTGAAAATATTATTTATAATTCCTGTTACTCTGTTAAATTTTATAATTTTTTGACTAAAATCTTTTTCTTCTTCGTATGTGACTTGGTATCCGAGATAGTTAAATGTGTTGGTTTGTTCTAATATTTTATTATTAATAACAATTTTACTGCGAACTGGGTCTTTTCCTAGGAAAGCCATGACTTTAGATTTTTCTGTTGAGATTTCATGTTTTAGTTCATTGCAATTTGGCGAAAAGAGTGGACTGAACGTTGTAGGTCATCTTCTGAATTCGCTCATTCTTCGTACGTGAGAATCATAAATATGAAATTAACAGAGTGAGGTGTTTATTTAATCACAAACTGTACTTCTTTAGTTTCATCTAGGGTTTTAGTTTATTTCCCCGCATTTCCCTGTGCACTGGGTATATATTTTCTGAAAGGTCTATATCTACCCTACAAGAAACATGTTCATTTGCTTGAGAAAGTTTGCGAACTCGTACAAGGTTTTCTCATTTTCAGAATGACTGCACAAATTTCTCGTCGTTCGTGTTTTGACGTTTGGTTTTCTAACGCCAAAGAATCAAGATAGGATACTTTGTTGCATCATATTCTGCAAGAACTTGGTGTACAGTCAGTTTCGGAAGATATTTTGAATAGTTTAAGAGCAACAATCAGTAGAGTTAGTTTTTTTTTTAAATTATACGTCTAAAACTTTCAGAATAGTTTTTCTATTTATTCATTTATATTTCACCACGTAATAACACAAAAATATGGGACAAAATAATTTTGTCCAGCTAGATTTTTACACGCTTTATATTAGCTTGACCTGTATCTGTTTATCTATCTATGTAACTGAATCTTCCAACGCAATTTTCACCCACTTAAAATAATTGGATCGACTTGAAATTTTGTATACTTGTAAAGGACCCGTGACAATACAATAATTGCATATTTATTTTCTAAAATCCTGGCCAGAATCATCAGAAAATAAAAAAAAGTGAATTTGTCTTTATATAACGGAATTTTGTAACACGATTTTCACCCACTTAGAAACATAGGATAGACTTGAAACTTTGTATACTTATAAAGGACTCGTGACAATATAATAATTTCCTATTAATTTTCTAAAATTCTGGCCAGAATAATCAAAAAATCAAAAAAGTGTCTTTGTATTTATGTAACGGAATCTTTGAACACGATTTTCACCCACTTAGAGACATTGGATCGACTTGAAACTTTGTATACTTGTAAAGGACCCGAGGCAATACAATAGGTTCATATTTATTTTCTAAAATTCTGGTCAGAATCATCAGAAAATAAAAAAAATTAAAACTGGTATAATAGGTTGCGGACTTGTCGACTTTTTAGTCAATCGTTGTAAGAGCTCAATTGGTAGAGCGGTGAACTAGTGGTATATAATTTCAGTAATCCGTAGGTCGCTGGTTCAAATCCGGCTGGGGAGGATTTTTTTTAGAAGAGTAATACTTTTAGCCCATACTACAATAGTATCGAATTTAAAGATGTTTAAATTTTTATCTTATTAAGTAAAATATTAAAACTAAAGAATAAAAAATAAATAATAGTTTTAAAAAAATAAACAGCACGCTTTATTAGAAAACCGAACACAAAAATGAAAAATAATTTAAATTTCCAACATGCTTGGGATAAATTTAATGTGGTCAACAAAAAGATCATCTCTAACACTTCTAGAATAAAACTAGAGTTATCAACAAAAAGAAAATAATTTTACCATCAAAAGCGTGGGGTGCTTTTTATGATTCTTACATTTTCTTGTTAGAGACTTTACTTTTACCAATATCTGTTTATTATCAAATATATTAATTGATACAGAGCACCGCACGCTTTTGATGGTAAAATTATTTTCTTTTTGTTGATAACTCTAGTTTTATTCTATATGTGTTGGAGATGCATTTTTTTGACCACTTTAAATTTTTCCCAAACGTGTTGGAAATTAAAATTATTTTTCATTTTTGAGTTCGGTTTTCTAATAAAGCGCGTTGTTTTAGTTTTTTAAAACTATTATTTATCAAAATACCACACTGTGCGTCGTACTCAATTGAAATGGATTTATGTTTAAAAAAGTCTTCTTCTTCGTCATGGTTGAAGCTTTTTGCGTTTCTATAACATTATTTTATGACAACAACCCACGGTAGAAAACTACAAAATCCATTAACTTAAGAAATTCTGTAGTTGTCTGTTCAAACATAGAACGTCTGTAACAAATATACTCACTCACTGGCACTATCGGACCCGTAGGTTCATGGCCGCGCGGACATAAGCTCTCCATACATCCCTACCCTGAGCTAATCCTTTCCAATCATTCCCTGTATAATCTACTTCCCTCAAATCATAGTTAATGTTATTCTCCCACCTCATTCTTGGTCTACCAACTGGGCGTTTTCCCTCTGGCTTTCCTACAATAAGTTGAGCCTTTGGCATGGGTTCCCTGAAGTAGTCCCCGCCCGGAGAACCGAATGGGGGACTATTTGACCTCCGGATAATTTTACCCCAGTTGAACCCATGTCCGCATTTCTTAACAGTTGTATTTTTACGGTGAAAGATCGTCACTCTTTCGACCAAGGTACTTTTTTCGTCTGGCTTATCACCTTCGACCAGTCCGGCATGGGTAACCCTATCGGCAGCAATGCTACCGCCGGCATAGCTCTCAGGATCATTTAAGCACGCAAGCCACTCCACCACGACAAGGTAAAGATACCATGGAGGGAAAGTAAAGTGATCCCACAACAGACCCGGAGACCCTTGGGGTAGTAGGAGGTTAAGGCTCCCACTTTTTCTAGACAATCGGCACTTCATGTCAGCCGGATTGTCAGCCCTGCGTGACGGCCGCCTTTACCCCCAGAACAAGCGTCTGGTACTCATTTCAGTTAGAGGCTGAGTCGACCCCAGGGCCATAGTGCCGCCAGAGGGTTTGGGTCAACTGGCATAAATATGTGTGAAACTACTTTTTTCTGACAATCGCACGCCTGAATTATTTACATAAGAGTAACGAAATTAATTCTCACAAACCGGGAAATATGCATGTATCATAACGCCGGCACCTGTTTTAAGTTCTAATTTTTTTCTCTAGTTATATTTACTGCAGAAAACGGATGGCTAATCTGGAAGCGTTACTTTCCACATAACTGACATAACAATTGAATGTGAATTCGATCATTCTAATTCGGGGGTTATGTAAAATTAGACCAAGTTTCGGGAAGTGTGTCTATCAAGTTTAACCTTTTCACTGCTGAGATATTTGCAGCCTTTGAAACCCGCCTTGCTCAATGCAGGGAGAAATATGGAAAACGTTTATTTAGGTTCCTAGGAGATGGCAGTAGTGCATTTAATGTCTGCAGGGCCGGGGGGAGGGGGGTATGAGCGTGCGGTGTGTATATGTGTGAGGGTGTGTGGGTGTATGTGTGTGTGTGTTTTTTTTCTAATTTGTTCTCTAGCATTTTTTTAATATTAATGTACGGAATGTGGATGAATGTAGATATGTATTATTGTGATGTAGTGTAGACATAGATTTTACTTATATGTAGCCTGTTATTGTTTTTTTTTATACAGGTGTATTTGTAGGTATTTGTTTATATTATTAGTTTTATTTTTTTATTCATGGAAAAATAATGCACGTACGGCCAAGCAGGCCCGCGCAATGTAAATGCATATGTATTTTCTTTATTCTGAAAAAAAAAGGCAATAAATTCAAATTATCTATCAATCTATATTCCTGCTTAGTTTGAAAGCAATGCAATACGTATTATATAACTAGCAGGCGTTTGGAGCTGAGAATGGATATACACACCCATAGCACAGCAAGCATTTTCATTGCCAACGGATATACCCGTTCGTAGCAGTGTAAAGGTTAATAGTAAGACGCCAGACAGTTCGATTAGAAATCTTGTATACAAATTCCAATTCAAGTGGAACATTTTCTTTCTCCCTACACGTATTACAGGAATATTATTTGAGGCGGTTACAAGCAAAAGAGTGCAAAAACAAGTTTTGCAGTATTGATAAAATAATCTTTAATTTGAAGTTGTATCCGAAAATTATTACTTACTCACTTACGTACTGGCACTATCGAACCCGTAGGTTCATGTCCGCGCGGACATAAGCTCTCCATACATCCCTATCCTGAGCTAATGTTTTCCAACTTTCCTGTATAGACCTAATCTACTTCCCTCAAATCATAGTTAATGATCTTCTCCAACCACATTCTTGGTTTACCAACTGGGCGTTTTCCCTCCGGTTTTCCTACAAGAAGTCCCCATGCACATCTATAATTCCCCATTCGTGCCACATGTCTCGCCCAACGCAGTCTTCGAGACTTAACCGTTCTTATTATACAGTACCTGGCTTCATATAAAGACCATGTATTTCACTACTATGTAGTCTTCTCCATTCACCTGTCTGTTCATCTCTCTTTGGTCCAAAAATTTTCCCAAAAACTTTGTTCTCAAATACTCGTAAGCTCCTTAGCTCCCTTAAATTAAGAGTCCATGTTTCGCATCCATATAATATAACTGGTGGAATAATAGTTTTACATATTTTCAGTTTAACGTTTTTTGAAAAGAGTTGGAGCATCAAGAGTCTCTGCAATGCATAATAGCAGCCTATGTTTAATTTCCTTTTGTATCTCATTCCTATTTGTGATTATTGTTCCTAGGGATTTGAATTCAGTCACTTCTTCTAAATTTCCCTCATTTGTCATTAGCTGTCCATTTCCATTATGTAATATATTTCTACGTGTGGCCATATGTTTACTTTTATTGATATTTACTTCCAGTCCCAATTTCTTAGTTTTACTGAATAGTGTGTGCGTGTTGGTCTTTAGTATCTCCTCGCTATCGGCCAGTAGTACTACATCATCAGCATAAACTAACAGCTTATTAATACCATTCAGTTGTAAGCCTTCCTCATTCTCTGAAGATTTAATGACATGCTCTAGTACAAAATTAAATAGTAGAGGAGATAGTGCATCTCCTTGCTTCAACCCATTCTGGATTTCAAATGTGTCTGAAAACTGTTTGCCTACACGCACTCTACTCTTTGTGCCATTTACACACATTCGTGTAAGTCTAACTAACTTTTTAGGAATTCCGAACTGTGGCAGGATACTATATAACTTCTCCCTCTTAATTGAATCGCATGCCTTTTTGAAGTCTACGCATAGTTGACGTACAGTACCGTTATATTCCCATTTATCTTCTAAAAACTATCTTATAATAAAAATCTGATCTGTTGTAGACCTGTTTCTTCTAAATCCACATTGATGATCTACTAGAATGTCATCAATAAAGGGAGTAAGTCTGCTTACTAATATATTTGTTAGAATTTTGTACGAAGCTGAAAGTAATGAGATGCCCCTATAGTTGTTGCAGTCAGTTTTATCTCCTTTCTTATAAATTGGTACGATAATCGATTCTTTCCATTCATCTGGAAGAGTTTCTTTTTCCCAAATCATACTGAGAAACCGACGTATCTTGTCCATTAATTTAATTGAAAATTATAACAATCATAATTTACCTATTCCTAACGGATACGCCTGCATTTAATACTTAATAATTTACCTATTCCTAACGGATACGCCTGCATTTAATACTTAATAATTTACCTATTCCTAACGGATACGCCTGCATTTAATACTTAATAATTTACCTATTCCTAACGGATACGCCTGCATTTAATATTTAATAATTTACCTATTCCTAACGGATACGCCTGCATTTAATACTTAATAATTTACCTATTCCTAACGGATACGCCTGCATTTAATACTTAATAATTTACCTATTCCTAACGGATACGCCTGCATTTAATACTTAATAATTTACCTATTCCTAACGGATACGCCTGCATTTAATACTTAATAATTTACCTATTCCTAACGGATACGCCTGCATTTAGTACTTAATAATTTACCTATTCCTAACGGATACGCCTGCATTTAATACTTAATAATTTACCTATTCCTAACGGACACGCCTGCATTTAATACTTAATAATTTACCTATTCCTAACGGATACGCCTGCATTTAATACTTAATAATTTACCTATTCCTAACGGATACGCCTGCATTTAATACTTAATAATTTACCTATTCCTAACGGATACGCCTGCATTTAATACTTAATAATTTACCTATTCCTAACGGATACGCCTGCATTTAATACTTAATAATTTACCTATTCCTAACGGATACGCCTGCATTTAATACTTAATAATTTACCTATTCCTAACGGACACGCCTGCATTTAATACTTAATAATTTACCTATTCCTAACGGATACGCCTGCATTTAATACTTAATAATTTACCTATTCCTAACGGATACGCCTGCATTTAATACTTAATAATTTACCTATTCCTAACGGATACGCCTGCATTTAATACTTAATAATTTACCTATTCCTAACGGATACGCCTGCATTTAATACTTAATAATTTACCTATTCCTAACGGATACGCCTGCATTTAATACTTAATAAATTATGTTTCAAGAACCTAATTCCGAACAAACTTTTTTTATCGAAAACTCACTGTACACCTTTTCTTTTAACGAACTCATTTCATTTTGAATGTCGTTGTGATGTCAAAATAAAATAATAGTTTTATAAAACTAAAACAACACGCTTTATTAGATAACAGAACTAAAAAGATGGAAAATAATTTTAATTTCCAACACGCTTGGGATAAATAATTTTACCATCAAAAGCGTGGGGTGCTCTTTATCAATTAATATATTTGATAATAAATAGATATTGGTAAAAGTAAAGTCTCTAAGAAGAAAATCATAAAAAGCACCCCACGCTTTTGATGGTAAAATTATTTATCCCAAGTGTGTTGGAAATTAAAATTATTTTCCATATTTTTAGTTCGGTTTTCTAGTAAAGCGTGTTGTTTTAGTTTTTCAAAACTATTATTCATTTATTTTTTATTTTTTAGTTTTAATATTTTACAGAATACGATAAAAATGTAGGCCTGAATATATTTAAATTCGATACTATTGTAGTATGAGCTAAAAGTAATACTCTTCTAAAAAAAACCTCCCAGCCGGATTTGAACCTGCGACCTATGGATTACTGAAATTATATACTACTGGAGTTCACCGCTCTACCAACAGAGCTCTTACAACGATTGACTAAAACGTCGACAAGTCCGCAACCTATTATACCAGTTTTAATTTCTGATAATTGTGGCCAGGATTTTAGAAACAGAATATGAAATTATCGTTTTGTCACGGGTCCTTTACAAGTATACAACGTTTCAACTCGATCCAATGTTTCTAAGTGGGTGAAAATCGTGTTCAAAGATTCCGTTACCTAGATACAAGGACACTTTTTTGATTATCTGACGATCGTGGCCAGGAGTTTAGAAACAAATATGAAAATATTGTATTGTCACGGACCCTTTACAAGTATACAACGTTTTAAGTTGATCCAATATTTCTAGGTGAGTAAACATAGTGTTCAAAACTTCGGTTACATAGATACAAAGACACTCTTTTTTTTATTTTCTGATGATTCTGGACAGGATTTTAGAAAATAAATATGAAATTATTGTATTGTCATGGGTCCTTTACACGTAAACAAAGTTTCAAGGCGATCCAATGTTTCTAAGTGGGTGAAAATCGTGTTCAAAAATTCCGTTACATGGATACAAAGACACTTTTTTTTATTTTCTGATGATTCAGGCCGTTATTTTAGAACCAAATATAAAATTATTGTATATTCACGGGTCTTTTACAAGTAAACAAAATTTCAAGTCGATCCAATTATTTTAAGTGGGTGAAAAACGCGTTGAAAGATTCCGTTTCATAGATAGATGGATAGATACAGGTCAAGCTAATATAAAGCGTGTAATAAAAAAGAATCAGGATTCATGGACTGGAGGCTCTAATAATTATGTAGTAAAATAAAAACACTAGTGAGAGAATCAGTATTTAAGAACAAGTGGTTAATGAAACATATTAAAACGAAAAAATTAAAAAATAAAACACGAAGAAAAACGTATATAAATAAAAGGAAATAAAAGTAGTAATCATGAAAATTACTTCAGTGTTTAATTGAAATAGAATGATGTTTTCCTGCGGCTATCATAACAAAATGATGTAAAATTAAATAACAAAAAGGATTAAATTCTAAATTTTAGAAACTTGGGGATAAAAAGGTAATTCCACTAATGAAATTTCTAAAATTTAATCTCTCTCTGAATACATGGAACAATATATTACCCAGGGAAATGGGAACACGCACTCTGTGATACGTCACGCGGCTGTTTCAGATTTAAAACATTTGTGTAGAAATATTATCATCCTATGAATTATATTTATATGAACTTGCGGTAATTATTTGTTACTTTTTACTTTTCTTATGTAATCATCTTCACTCTTATAGAAGCAAACATATTTGTTAAAAAGAGTAGTATGCAATTATGTATTTCTAATGCTTCTGAAACAATAGGAAATTACAAACCGCGTGTTCTTAATATTGACTATAATATTTGTTTTCTATTATAGACAGTTACCACAAAAAATAAATTGAGTTTTGAGGGAAAATAGCAAATAACGTATAGGCCTATTTATAATAAGAAATGTCACGAGTGATTTCCAAATTATCGATAAATTCACGACTCATGAAGTGAGGAGTGAATTTATCTAGAGAATTTGGAAATCAAGAGTGGCTTTTGTTAGGACTATTTAACGAATAAAATTAAGCTGTTTACTCACAAATCATTGTTTAACTATAGTTATTTTAAAATATTTATATATTTAATGTAAACGGCGATGTTTGAAAACAAATCAGAAATGTGAGGTTATGTTCATTCACTGCACCTTGATCATATTATTTATTGCCAAATAAGATCGCAATATTGTAAGAGTGCGCCCAAGTGGAGAAATAATGAAACACATCAAACTATATATCATAATCAACATTACGGGTTATTCTTTAATTTTTTTAGTAAACAATTCAGTAAAATCAAGGACTCTTTTGGTTATTTGCTATATTCAATGTATTTGTTGGAGAAAAATAATGCTTTGACCTGTTCAGAACATTAAAAAGGAGGAGCTTTCTTTATCACAAACGCAGGTGTTGATAAAGAGAAATCGATAAAGAGCGAGGTGAAACACGACTGTCATTGGTGTAAAACAACATTGATTGACTACCATTTGCGACATGAGTTAAATAGTCAGGAATATAAGCGCACAAGTAGGTGTTTGTCGCTTGTGCGCAGAAGAGGGACTAAGTTTACGTTTCACAAATAAGATAAGAACAAATTCGTTACTACAAAAAAAAGTCAAAATGTGACTCCAGCAAAAGTGTGATGTACATGTGAAGATGGTTCACTTGATAAAAACGGTAGCTACTCTCGCGCCTTAGTCGAGCGGTTTAACACTTATTTATTTATTTTACTTGAAGGAGTTAAAGACCATAAGGTCCACTCTTCCACTTCACCAGGTTAAATTATACATATAATAACAATTATAAATTATCGACATGTTGATTCCATCCATAGTAATTCTGCCCGAAGGCAGGTCCTTCACTGCAATCATAGCATTTCCATGCTATGCTTGCAGCTTTACTAGGGAATTGTAGGTGTGGTAGCTTCCCGTTGCTTTCCACACCGGTGAAGGTTTTTATCGGGGTCTTTCCTCACCTGTAAGACAAATGTCAGGAAAACTTTAAGGCCCAAACGGTCCCCGAAATCATATGGCCATCATCACATGTTGATTAATGATATAATATATATATATATATATATATATATATATATATAGGCTACGCAATATAAAGTTGACAAGGTAATGAAAGAAAAATAGTAATAATAATAATAATAATAATAATAATAATAATTTATTTATATATAGAATTTTAAAGTTTACACATCTTTCTGTGCCTAAGTTTTATTTTTCTTCCCTACTCGTCTCTCTCCATCCAATCCATGTCCTGATGTTAAGAACAGAATAAATAAAGGTAGAACATTAACAGCAATGATGAAGGAGTCTTATGGAACAGACATATAACCAGGAAAAATAACTTACAAATATATAATTCAATAGTGAGAAGTACTGTCACATATGGAGCTGAAGTTTGCAAATTCAAGAAAAACTTAGAACAAAAACTTATGTCGATGGAAATGGATTTCTTGAGGAGAGCAGTAAGATGTTCAAAATTAGACAAAATAAATACTGGCATAAGAGAAAAAATGAATATTGGTATTCAATAGTAGATTATATAGGGTATAAGCAATTTAATTGGTATGGGTACGTACGCCGAATGCAAGAAGAAAGATTACCCAGGAAAACATTGGAATGGTGTCCACCTGGAAGAACAAGGAGAGGAAGACGTCGAAACTCGTGGATGCAGGAAATAAGAACTGGAATGAGAGCAAGAGGAATAATAATAGTAATAATAATAGCATTAAATAATATATAATAAGATAAAGTTATTTGGTTGGTAAAGAAAGTTTAAAATATAAAGGAATAATAAAAGAATATATAGAACACGGTTATATATTATATTGTCTAAGGTAATACGAAGTGATTATTAACTGTTTTTGAGTCAGGCTGTCCTTGATATACGAGGGGAGGGAACTCCAGTGTTGGGTGACTGAAACAAGGATGATTGATCAATAGTGAGTTGTTCGATGTAAAGAAACAGCTAGAGTTAATTTAGTTGTGGGTCGTGTGTTTAACTTATGGTAGGAGGATAGCGAATGGAAGCGAGTAGAAATAGAAACTTAAAGCATTGGTGAAGAGCAACGGACTTGCTCTGGTTCGAATCAGCATGGGGTAGAAAATTTGTCATGGAATTTCATCGATATTGGACTGGCGTCTTCACAGCATCATGAGGAATTTGGCTAGCTACAATAAGTTTCGGTTCCAGCTTGAGGAAACCAGCTATAACAAACGGTTTGGAGAACAAACATATTAACTATGTCACCCACATAGTGGTTGAACGGTCGTCCACAACTGAAATTAATACAACAGAGACCAACAGCTTGCTGGTAGGTACAGAACAGTTTTGGTCTGTCGTGTAATGGTGACATCGAATTACTATGTGTTTTGGTTTTTATTAATAAATATTAACATTATTTACCTTGTAATTAGAAACGTTACATTTTTTCACCAGCTTTGTTCTAAAATACCAATATCTTATTGCGTTATTCCATTAAATAATTCCTGAAATTTGTTTCCTCTAACAAAAATGTAACCTTCGACTTCATTAACAAAAGAAAGTAAACGAGGAAATTGTGACAATAAATTCGTTTTAATGAAGAAATCGCTTTGGTCACACAGCTCCTGCGTAACATGTATGTTGTTGTTATTATTATTATTATTATTATTATTATTATTTATTTGCACAAATGAAAAAAAAATACTAGCCACTGAAATGGACTACTGCCACTGAAATGGACTACTGGAGACGTGCTGCACGAATATCCAGGAAGGATAAAATCAGAAATTCATATATAAAAGGAAAAATGCAGGTACAATATTCAATATTAGATTTTATAAAGAAGAAACAATTAAATTTGTACGGACACATTAGAAGGATGGAAGAAGGAAGACTACCTAAGATAATTATGGATTGGGAACCACAGGGAAGGAAAAAGAAGGGTGCACCAAATATTACGTGGATTCAGGGAATCAATGAAACTACGAGGGAATGGGAAATAGAAGAAGATGTATGGATGAACAGACAAGAATGGAAAAATGTGTTGAATCAAATGTGTAGTTAACTGTGAACATGGGTACCGGAAAAATGTATATTCATTGTAAAAGCCGGAATAATAATAATAATAATAATAATAATAATAATAATAATAAAATATATTATTTATTTTTAATTGCGGATGAGCCCATGTAGGACTGCGCAGAGTACTTAGAGGCGTTTCCTTTGAGCCCAAATTTCTTTCATCCTTTTGCTATGAGTTTGTTTTCTCTCATCTGTCCAAGTTTTTCCAGTTTTTCTTCGGTTTGTCCTCTTGGTCAACTTGCCACTTATTCACCTTAATTCTAAATATATCTCTGTTTGGGATATCTTCTTTAGTACTTCCTTCTAATTATTATTATTATTATTATTATTATTATTATTATTATTATTATTATTATTATTATTATTATTATTATTATTATTATTATTATTATTATAGTGAGAAGTACTGTCACATATGGAGCTGAAGTTTAGAAATTCAACAAACACTTATGTCGATGGAAATGGATTTCTTGAGGTGAGTAGCAAGATGTTCAATATTAGACAAAATAAGAAATACTGTCATACGAGAAAAAATGAATATTGGTTATTCAATAGGAGATTATATACGGTATAAGCAATTAAATTGGTATGGGCACGTACAACGAATGCAAGAAGAAAGATTACCCAGGAAAACATTGGAATGGTGTCCACCTGGAAGAAGGAGGAGAGGAAGACCTCGAAACTCGTGGATGCAGGAAATAACTGGAATGAAAGCAAGAGGACTGGAGGACATGGATTGGATGGAGAGTGACGAGTGGAGAAGAAAAATAAAACTTTAGGCACAGAAAGATGTGTAGGCATTAAAATTCTGTATATAAATAAAAAATATTATTATTATCATTATTATCACTATTATTATTATTATTATTATTATTATTATTATTATTTTATAGTAGCATATGTTACCTATTTTTCTTATGACTATCTTTTCCAAACAAATTAGTAATATTTTTTTGTAAACTTCTATCTATATTTAACGAATTGTTATACACACTGTAAAATGCGTTAGAATATTAGCCATGTGAAGTGTATTTGATAACTAATTAAATTTATTATTTATGCTGTAACTGGTATAATTTTCAATTACATCAATTTTTATTGTCTTATATTGAAATGTTTATATTTGTTTGAATGTTTGTACTAGAGGATAGATTATCAGTTAGAAAAATAGTAAATATTTGCAGAGTTGTTGCAGCCACTGCCATAATACACTCTGTACCTTCAATTCACTAGATTAATTTTATGCCAACTGCATTCTGCTTTTCATATTAAAAACTCTTTCATAAATACATTTATTGTGTGTGATGTAATACAGACGTTTCTTTTTGCTTGATTCAGTCCCTTTGACGAGACTAAAATGAATAAAAAGAACAAAAACCGCGTTTGAAGTTTTTATAAATCTCCTTTATAGACAGAATAAAAATAAACTAGAAACATATAATTGTAGGCTTTCACGGCCGGCGTCTTGATCCATATTTGGTTCGTCTTCCGGGCTTATAGGCCGTGGTCTGGTTGTCTTCTTACTCGACGTTTCGTCTACTGCTGCGGTAGACCTCATCAGGAGATACTGCGTGCTCTCTGTGAACAAATATGGATTAAACTAGAAACGTTCAAATCCATTGGAATTAAATGTAGATGCGACAGATCAAACATACAAGGTATATTTTCCTTTCAACAAATTAAAGTATTTTTTTATATAATTGTATTTTTAATGCTACTGACGAGTAGACCTCAGCGGATATTTTATTATTTAAAAAAATTTCAATTTGATTGTAGGACAAAATTATGTACTTTCTATCTTTCGTCACATTTATTCTCATTCAAATGTTTTATACAATGTAATTGAAAGGTGCACTTTATCGTATATAAACGTGATAATCCGAATTATTTTTGCTTATTAAAAGACATTTGGACGGAGTTACTCATAAAACATTTTATAAACGCCCGCGTTGGACTAGTGGTTATGCTCCTTGCCTCTGGTCCCGAGGGTCGCGGGTTCAAACTCGGCCGGGATCCATTGATTTTTAGGACGGAAAAATCCAAGGAGCAAGTCCTCCGGGAGGGACTTTAAGCCGTGGGTCCCGAGTCTCAAGATTTTCAGGCTCGTAAAAAATCCTTAAGCCTGAATGAAAAGGCCTCTAAGCAAAATTTATCGAACGTTCCCGTCCTAGTACTACCTTGGTTTCCTAGATGTCAGTATGAGGCGGAACGGTGAACACGTACCACTCAAAATGACATCTATGAGAATACAAATGTAACTAAATTAGTATGGTTCAAATTCTTCCCTGTAGGGGGAGAGCGCCTAAATCTCTGTAAAGGGAAAATATGGGCTTACAATACAATACAATACAATACAATACAATACAATACAATAAACGGATTCTTCATATTTTATAGATTAATAATCTAGGATACTAAGGACAAAGTACACAAAACTCATATAAAATAATAATTGCATGCATTGTAGTCTGATAGCATTTTGAAAGGTGGGGTAACTCGAATCCCGACCTCTACGTGCCAGAGATGAACCTTGTTTACACATTCAAAGCGTTTCAGTTCTCAAATATTGATTTTATCGAGCGCATAACTTAAGAATTATAAAATTTAAAACATTACAAGAAATTCCAAGAAACCGCTGTAATCTGTAGGCTATATAAAAGCTCTAATTTAGAAAATGCAATGGTAATAAAAATACGTGACACAGGTACTGCGTAAACTAACGGAATCCTTCAGTAAGCTCAATTTATGTTTAGTTATATTATGAAAATGTATTATTCACAATGAATACATTGAATATATTTGTGCCCTCAGGGGTCCTCATCTAGGGGATATGTGGATGGCGACCACAAGGTGCCCAAGCTGTGCAAAACATTTCTTCCACTTACTTGTGTTTTGCACTCTTTTAACTTTACTATCTAACCTCTCTTGGTTAACTCTTGTTTTTTCGACCCCGACGCTATTAGGGCATCCGAGGGCTAGGGAGTCTTTCCTTTCTTCCATTCTTCTTTCCTTTATTTTCTTTCCTTCTCCAGAAAAGCCTGACCAGAGGCTATAAGATGGCAGCCCCATCACTGGTCTTGCCTTCCTTTGGCCAGCAACCAATCGAAGGGACTATTATTATGCTTTCAAGTCTTATACAAGAATTTCCCATACGGGAAAATTTTCTATAGGATCGTAACAGGCCTTGGCCTAATACTTGGAAGGAAGAAGAAGAAGAATATATTTGTTCCGGATATTAAAAAATAATATTTTTACATTGCAAAATTTGTTAGTAATTAATACATATTGCGTTTACAGTTGTTATTATGGTGCACGGATGATTTTAGTGATGCATTTTTACATAAATATATTTCAGTTCAATATGAGTTAAAACTATTCAAATATAATGCTTACACCATCCAGCATATTCTATTCTACTCCATGAAGAAATGTTACATTGCATAAAAGAGCCTAATTCCATCCCTTCATTAGAAGTTGCATTGGCATCCCATAGTTCGATTAATATATTCAAGGGTATATCAGCCTATTTATACCACACTGGTTAATACCGGCGTGCGCTGCTAAATTAATGAAAATTAACATGCTTTTATGTTTTGTACAATAAGTAAAAGGAAAATAATTATAAATTTATACTTTTAGATACCCCGTGCTGATTACCGGCATTACCCGGGAATCTGCTCATCCCGATCTTCTTGGCATAAATAAGCTGAGATACGAAAATTAATGTGTTTTATGTTTAGTTAAATAAGTAAAAGGAAACATTTATATCGTAATTATTTTAGATACCCCGTGTTGTGTACCCGGCGTCGTTGTCCGGGAATCTACTCATCCCGATCTTCTTGGCATAAATGAGCTGAAAGACAAATATTAATGTACTTCTTATGATTAGTTGAATAAGTGGAATGAAAAATATTTATAAATGCTTATCGTAATTATTTTAAGATCCCCGTGCTGATTACCCGGTGTTGCCCGGGAACTACTTAACTCGATCTTCTTGGCATAAATGAGCTAAAAGACAAAATTCGTTATTGTGAGTTATCCCTAAAAGAATACCCGCCATGTGCTGCTATGCTACTTAACTCGATCTTCTTGGCATAAATGAGCTAAAAGACAAAATTCGTTATTGTGAGTTATCCGTAAAAGAATACCCGCCATGTGCTGCTATGCTTCTACTTGTCTCGATCTTCTTGACATCAATGAAAGACAAACATATTTATTGTGAGTTATCCGTAAGAGATAAACGTAAGCTGCCGCGGACTTTATTGTTTAGTTTTTTTCACATATTCAATTCTGTGTAAATTAATTTTGTGTATTTGTTATGGTTTAGGCAGCGTTAACCATTTAAGCGTCCCGAGAGCTACTTCTTTCACGTTTTCCACTACAAAGGGCATATTTAAGGGTGTAGCAGTTGAGTATCACAACTCTCTTATAACCTGTGTTCATCCCGAGAATCTCCTGAACATTTTGCAAAATGCCCCATCACAATCGGATCAACGGTATGGCCGCGCATAAAGTACGAACAAACAAACAAACAAACAAACAAACAAACAAGCAAACAAACATTCATTTTTATATATTAGGTTTGCAAGTATAGAAAATCATAACAGAAGCACAAGCACTAATATAACTTTTTTCTTCTCCATCATCACTTACTGCAAGTAAATGCTGTCTTTAAAATATGTAAATTGATAAATAAATATGTGGAAGTCATGGAAATTTGCAAATAGAACATCATCTATTTCTAAAACTTCGAATAACATCATACGAAATTTAAAATGTATTTAATGTAGAAGGTAAGTTATGTGTGATATATTGCATACTTTAAGAGTGGATAACATGCTACGTATTCCTGAAAGAAAATCGTTAAGATAAATGTTTTTGATATGTAAAACAGAAAGCAGAATCCACTACCTGGAACTGTGCCAACTCTGGTTGCATAAAACATAAACATGTAGATTGAGATATCTCAAGCCACACTGTGTTGATGCGTTGTCTCGTCAGATGTCGGGCAAAGCATACAGTGTAATACTCTGCCTGACACAGTGTTTTGTCAACATGGAACGTCGCACTATGTGAAGTATATTCCAGGAAGAGCAGTTTAAACCCTATGTACGAGCTTAACTCAATACTCGCACAGCTTTTGTGCTTTTCTCAGTTCAAACAAGATTATACGTTCCTCAAATATGACTATTGCATTTCGTTGCATGAATATATTGTATAATTGGAATGTAATGGAAAATATGAGGCTAATGATTGCTGAATTTTTGTTTAGTTCGTGTTCACGTCAACTCTGAAGCCATTTGTATTCTGATACTCACACCTTCTTCGCTAACAAAATGGTAAAACTTCGAATACATTGTAAATGTGACCATAAAATATATACTGTATAATACTGACCTCCTTACTTGAACAGCCTTTCAGATGGTTTTGTTTTTTATTATTGTACAGTTTTTATTCGTAAAATAACTAATTGTCAAGTAACATGTTTATATGATCATGAATGAATCCGTCAAGTTTTCGTTTTTCTTAATTACAATAAATATTATTTTCAGCTATAATCATATTTTTTAAATATTTTTCTTTATATTTTCACAATATTGGGATTACATTTTTAATAGATAATTATACAAATTTCGTTATATATATTATAATATTAACTTAGTGAATCCTAATTCAGTTATTGTCTTTACATTGTTAATCACGTATATTTATGATGTACTATTTTTCTAAAGTCGATAGAATTTCTAATTCCATTATTAATTCGTTATTTCCTTTTAATAAGACGTCCTTCGGTCATCGTTATAAACTCTATGATTGTCAGCTGATGCCAATCTTCATACACTGAATAATTTGTTCGTCCAACGGTAGCCTCTGCATAACAAAACAATGGGTTTCAGTGCACTGAATAGTTACACATTTTATTGGGTGCAAAAATTGGTATTGTTAATTGATTTATCATCTGTTAATTTTTCTGGTTTATTATCAACATACTTTCAGGAGTTGAATTACAGCGGATGTTTCAAATTAGTTACTTTATTATGGTTGTGAAAGTAAACCGTTATTATATTGTGATTCTCATAAAACATAAACTATTCTCGCGTAGTAACGTACTTTTGTTATCCTGCACTATTAGGTTACAATAACTTGTATTGTGAAACAGAAAAAGTAGAGTTTCTTAAAACTAGATGTGAAGGATAAAGTTGACCTGGATCGGATCGAATTAACTACAATTTACAATACGTTTATTTCCTCAATTATTAAAATAAATCGTTAAATACAAAAATGTAGATAAATACCTTTTATAGAATATTTACTTACTCACTGGCACTATCGAACCCGTAGGTTCATGGCCGCGCGGACATAAGCTCTCCATACATCCCTATCCAGATCTAATGCTTTCCAATCATTCCCTGTATAATCTACTTCCCTCAAATCATAGTTAATGTTGTTCTCCCACCTCATTCTTGGTCTACCGACTCGGCGTTAACCCTCTGGCTTTCCTACAAGGAGCTTCCATGCACGTCTTTCATTCCCCATACGTGCAACATGTCCTGCCCATCGCAGTCTATGGGACTTAACTGTTTTTATTATATCTGGCTTCCTATAAAGACCATGTAGTTCATTGTTATGTAGTCTTCTCCATTCACCTGTCTGTTCATCTCTCTTTGGTCCAAACATTTTCCTAAGAACTTTGTTCTCAAATACTCGTAATCTCCTTTCCTCCCTTAAAGTAAGAGTCCATGTTTCGCACCCATATAATATAACTGGTAGAATAATAGTTTTATACATTTTCAACTTAACGTTTTTTGAAAGGAGTTGGGACATCAAAAGTCTCTGCAATGCATAATAGCACGCATTTCCAGAATTGAGCCTATGTTTAATTTCTTTGTGCATCTCATTCCTATTTGTGATTATTGTTCCTAGGTATTTGAATTCAGCCACTTCCTCAAAATTTCCCTCATTTGTCATTAGCTGTCCATTTCCATTATATATTGAATCTCTACGTGTGACCATATATTTAATTTTACTGATATTTACTTCCACTCCCAATTTCTTAGTGTTACTCAATAGTGTGTGCGTGTTGGCCTTTAGTATCTCCTCGCCCTTTTGCAGAATACACGTTACAAATTTAGTTTTGTAATTCGTGTGTCTCCGTGTTTTAATTTTATCCCTCGCTTCACTAAAGCTCTGCTTTTGTAACTTGTGTCTTATATATATATATATATATATATATATATATATATATATATTTGTTTTAGGCGTTTTTTGTGTAAAATAAATGAAAATGAAGTTGAACAGTAAGTTGCATGTAAGATTTGTTTTAACATTTTTTTTCTTGTTCTGCTCATTTTTCTTACGTGAGATTTCCAGTTGCTTCTGTATTTTTATACATGTTCCTTGACTGATTATGTTTGTAATTCTTTGAGAATTTCAGAATTCCTTTTATGGTTTGTTCTTGAGTAACCTGCTGAACAATTTTTATAACTTATTATTGTCAAGCTTGGGCAAGGGGCTTAAATAACTTAGTAATTTGTTTCTGTTTTGCCGCTTTTAAAAGGTAAGTTCTGATTCAAATATTTCAGGACTAAAAAAATGTATCCGTGAAAAAAAAAAAAGGATTTAAATTAAAACTGCAGAAAAATGTTTACACGTAGCTTTCTCCAGCCGTAACGTAAGATTTATATATATTGTGTAGTGTTATTACGTCATGCTGGAACCATTTTCTCTAATTTAATATCTACAAACTGCGTTCCAGTTGGTGGAACGTAGCTACATTTCATCGTTAATGTGGATGTAATTTGTTGTCAGATGGTTTAGAAAAGTGGTACTCAGTAGATAATGTAGGAGACACAAATACATGGAATTGTATATTGTAAACAGACTTACAGTGCCTTGCTCTAACATGGTGTATATATATATATATATATATATATATATATATCATCGTCATCATCATCCGGTATCATGGCAGCTGCCGCCGTCTTCCGGAAACCAAACGCCATTCCTCTCTATCCATCCATTGGTCTTCCTCCATTCCTCTGATATTCATAGCTGCTTGTACCCCTTCTATCCAAGTTTTCTTCGGTCTTCCTCTCTTCCTCCTTTCCATTGGGATCCATTCCATAACAATTTTTGGCAATCTTTGCTCTGGCATTCGTTTGACATGACCATACCACTGCAATCTTTTCCTTTCTATGATGTCTATGATGTCCGGCTCCTCTTGTACACCCATAATTTCCCTTATTTCTTTATTTCGTATTCTATCCATTCTAGATTTTCCAGCTGATCTTCTTAAAACATCAATTTCTGTACTTAAAATTCTTTTCATTTCCCTGGTAGGAATTTGCCAGACTTCAGGACCATATGTTAAATTGCTCTGAATTATGGTTTGATATATTTGTAATTTTCTATTTTATTGTAATATTTTTGCTCCACCAAACAGAGTTTAAAGCATTTATTGCTTGTTTTGTTTGTGCGATTCTATTTTTAATTTCCACTGTGTTATCGCCTCAATGGTCTAATTTTGTTCCTAAATAAGTGCATTCAATACTAGGTTTTAGTTCTTCTCCATTGTTGAAATTTATATTTTCCATTTCTTCTCCTATACACAGAGTATATATATAATATATATATAATATTAAAAATTAATTTATTGCTATATTTGTTATTATTGTAAATTTAAAATAACTTTGTCTTCTCTAAACTGCTTTTGTTTATGCCCAGTTTAAGGTCGAACACTGCAACACGTCTGCGCATACTTGTAAATATAACCTAATAATTTAAGGCAGGTATTCCCAGGGTGTTTCCTATGTGGGCTTTGGCGACCCGAAATACTAAATACTATGTTTAGCCTTACGGTGGAGCTATCAGTATATTCATATAGGTACATACCTGAAAATTTGATATCATCCATTTTCTATATAAAACCCGTGAACCAAATTTTAACTTTTGTGAATATCTGCAAATTTCGAATGAAAGCCTGGAAAGTGTTCTGTTCGAACTTTTGGAAACTGACAGTTGTACGTCCCTTATTACCTCCTCTCAACTGCTCATCGCTTTCCTGCACGAACACTATATAAAATGTCCCTTCATCTATGTCCCATGTAAATATCTCTTTATATTACAAAAGATTGTGGACCGCAAGATGGCGCAATTAACTTCATGTGGCACTGGTTTTTTTATATAGAGCAGGTCCTTGTTAACACATGCTCACTAGGAGAGCTTTCTACCCGCATCACGTGCACTTACTTTATCCGACCTATGAGTACTCTCTACACATATGTGATACTCTCGTGTACTGATGTGAGATGTATAACAATTTCCTTATTACTAAACCCTGAACCTGTCACAATCACATAGAAGAAGATAGACTGATGAAGAACGCATCATCATCCGTCACGAGTTATGACTTACTAGACCTCCTGTTTCGACCACATCTAGCAGCCATTTAAGAGGTCTTCCTGCTCAACGATGTCTTTGAGTTTATAGTACATCATCAGTTTTTGGGATTCTTGAATTATTAATTCTTATTACGTGGTGTAGCCAGTTTAATTTATATCTGTTGAGTTCTTGTACTAGTGATTCTACTTCTAATTGTTCTAAAATGTATTCTTTTTTTCTATCTAAAAGAGTGTATTCTTCTGTGATTCTCAGAAATATCATTTCCGTTGCTTAGATTATATTCCTGTCTATTTTTCTTAAAGTCTACATCTCATTTCCGTATTAGAGGGAGGGTAATGTTAAAGTTTTATATATTTTTATTATTGTGGATTTTTATACTAATTTAGATTTTATGTATTATTTCTAAGTTTTGTGTCAATTTGGAGATATTCTTGTCAAAATATTTTTCATTTTGATAAGACATTTCCGAACCTAAATAGTCGACATTCCATACTTGTTCTAGGCAATCGTTATTGTGTTTTGTTATTTCTGATTGGATGTTTTGTTAAGAATGCTATTGCTATTTAGTGTTGTACTGAAATTTCCATTCCAAAATCATTGGTATTTCACTTTGTGTATGTAGTTCTATTTATAATTTATTATCAGCATTTTAAAGTATAAACAACTAAAATAATGGAAAAATCATAATTATTCATAATTAAAAAATCATAAAATATATCAAAATGACATCATGTTTTCGATTTTTTTCTAAAACATTGTTACATAACTGTATGTCTGAATTAGTATTTAGTTTCTCTTGGAACATACTTTATAGTTCTAAATTCTGCTGTTCAGTCGGTCCGTTTTTGAGATTTCTTAACTCAACAGCAAACATTCCCTATCGAATTGCATCTACTGCAGCTACCGAACGGAGATTTTGAGCTAATCTGAAATGTCTTTGAGAGCTATTAATTATCTCGTTTAGGTTTTGATGAAGAACAGAGAGGAGATAAACGAATGGGTTACAACAACATTCTTCTTCTTCTTCTGAATTTCCAGTGAAGAAGTTATCTATCGTTAACACTCTGTCACATCTACCGAGACGCAAGTCAGTAAGTAGGATTATGGTATAAAGTCAGTACGTTAAACTGAGGGTCTTGTCGCAAATGCCGGCTCACATGATAATTATCTCCATGTTTGTGTTAGTAAAAAATTATATTATTCTGTTATTAATATATATCGATATTTCTTCCGAATAGTAATGCACTTGCCAAGTGAGTTATATATTCCATCCAGATGATCATCCTCTTGTCGTGTCCTCCTTTCGGAAGGCTCATTATTCTGTTTACCTGATATATTTGTAGCGTAACATTTACCTAAATGAAAAGGCGTCTAGTTCTGTTACTTTTTGTCCCTTCACTTTGTTTAATGGTCAATATTATATAATTAATTGTGAACTCTCATTTTCCGTACCCTCTTGATTTCATGTACTCAAGTAGTGTATTGTTAACATTTATGTTTCTGGTCATTTTTATTTTGAGTTGTACCGTGAATTAACATAATGCGTTCGACTTTAGGAGACAGGTGAACATTTGTATTGTTTTTAGTCCTTAAATAATTATTTTCATCAAATTAAACTTTCATTTTCATTATTATTTAATTCCCAAATTTCCAAAAGTGTATTTTTTTCTGAAAATATTTATATCGGTATATACTTACTTACTTACTTACTTACTTACTTACTTACTTACTTACTCGCTGGCACTATCGAACCCGTAGGTTCATGGCCGCGCGGACATAAGCTCTCCAGACATCCCTATCCTGAGCTAATGCTTTCCAATCATTCCCTGTATAATCTACTTCCCTCAAATCATAGTAATGTTATTCTCCCACCTCATTCTTGGTCTACCGACTGGTCGTTTTCCCTCTGGCTTTCCTACAAGAAGTTTCCATGCAAGTCTTTCATTCCCCATACGTGCAATAATTTAGGAAATTTTAGCGACTAACAGGGAGTGCCCTTTCACTTGGATCTAAAAGTAATGGAGGAAAGGTAATCAGGGTAGATGGGACCGTTACATGATAACAGATTACTGCTCGTCTTTCAAAAGAGATTGTCCCCTAAAAAAGTATAGAAGAAATCTTATAAAAGGCGTTTCACTGAGGTATAATATGGGTTTTCGATAGTTTTCTTTCTATTTACGTCAGTGCATACTAATTTTTCAAAAAACAATTGACATTATAAATTTATCTGTTACTTCTTTTCGTATTTCCGATTTTTGTAGTGTACAATGAAAATAATGATTAAGAAAACACAGCAAATCTTCCAAAATCGTTGATAGTTTCATGAATTGTCAGCATAAATATATCCGAAATTAATCTTGTATCTAGGGCAACAAAACCACTGTTGACCTGTGTTATATAACGGAAATAAATGTAAAGTTGTAGTGTACCTACCGATTTTTGAATACCTTGATTATGAAGTAAATATTGTATAGCTCAGTTGGAAGGACATCGTAATTTAAAATTAAACATCTTTGGTTCATATCCTTCTTAAATATTTTCATTTATGTTTGTTGCAAAATACTGCATGTAGAGCAATATTATGAAAATAAACTAACACTAGAATTATGCTGCTATATTGTTTTAAAAAAAACAAACTTATATTTTTAAATTTATTTCACAAATGAACGAAAAATAATAAAAATGAAAGCTCTTACAAGGCTCGAAATCTCAACCTTTGATCAATAAGTCAGCACTAAACTGCATTTTCTTGACAAGTTGATGTTGGGTTTATCCCTTATTATTCCCATCATTATTAACCATGCAGAAGGGAACAGGTTATATTTTATATGTATCACGCACTGACCCATTGTGCAGGGTTTTCATATTTTAGACTTTTAAGTGTCCATGAATACACTACTTATTTAAATCGAATTTATGTAATACAATAAATACATCGTTGTAGTCATTGAGAGGGAAGTGTTAATACAGTTTATGAATGGAGACAAAACTAACTTTCAATAACTTTTTAAAATTTAAATATTACATCGATATTCACATATTTTAATTCGATAGTTGAACTGTAACACAAATAGGAATGAGATGCACAAAGAAATTAAACATAGGCTCAATTCTGGAAATGCGTGTTATTATGCATTGCAGAGACTTTTGATGTCCCAACTCTTTTCAAAAAACGTTAAACTGAAAATATATAAAACTATTATTCTACCAGTTATATTATATGGGTACGAAACATGAACTCTTACTTTAAGAGAGGAAAGGAGATTACGAGTATTTGAGAATAAAATTCTTAGGAAAATTTTTGGACCAAAGAGAGATGAACAGACAGGTGAATGGAGAAGACTACATAACAATGAACTACATGGTCTGTATAGGAAGCCAGATATAATAAAAACAGTTAAGTCTCGTAGACTGCGATGGGCAGGACATGTTGCACGTATGGGGAATGAAAGACGTGCATGGAAGCTTCTTGTAGGAAAGCCAGAGGGAAAACGCCCAGTTGGTAGACCAAGAATGAAGTGGGAGAACAACATTAACTATGATTTGAGGGAAGTAGATTATACAGGGAATGATTGGAAAGCATTAGCTCAGGATAGGGACATATGGAGAGCTTATGTCCGCGCGGCCATGAACCTACGGGTTCGATAGTGCCAGTGAGTAAGTAAGTAAGTTGAACTGGATCTGTGGAGCAACAGGTAATCAGTCGCCCTCTACCTCCCGGTCCCGAGTTCGCATCTCGGTAACTCAATGAATGAATGGGAGGCAGATTTTTCTCTGGCTTTCACCCGTTTTATTATAAACATTTAATTCCATATTTTCTCCATACTCATGTAAAAATTAATTTTAAAAATTGTTTCATTTGACCCGGTGATGCTGCGGCAGACCTGGTCACCCCTCCTTATACTCTAGAGCGGAGCGTAGAGATGAAATTAGTTGTTTTGAAGTATAAATACGCGCTATGCGTTTATTGGATATAATTTGATAAGCTGCGTGACAGCGGGTTGCAGTTAATCAATCACAGCTCAGTGCTTTATATTATACACACAGTACAGGACACAGGACCGAACAGATTGTGGCTCTCGTATTCGGGAGGGTTCGAGTTAACAACAAACTAACTCAGTCAATACTAATAAAATTCATTGTTAAAACCGTTGAGGTGGAGAGTCATAAAATGAAATAAGTTAAAATATACCTTCTTAGGTAAAATCCGTCGTCCTCAACTTATAAAATATGTATTGTTTATGCCTGTAGGCCTTTCAGGACATCCGTTCCATCTTCAGCAGGTAACTCTTCGCTACAACATCCAGTATGATGGTTGATGCTGATGAGACGACGACGCCACATTAGGACCAGCAGCATCAACAATCATACTGGATGTTGTAGCGAAGAGTTACCTGCTGAAGATGGAACGGGTGTTCTGAAAGGCCTACAGGCATAAAGATTGCATGTTTTATAAGTTGAACACGACGGATTGTACCTAAGAAGGTATATTTTAACTTATTTCATTTTAAAATTAACTGAGATTTTTCCCACGTTTTCCTCAGACGTTAAGAAAATAAGAGAACCGTTAACACATTTCTTTTTAACCCTTAAATTGGCAAAATACAAATTTCTTCTGTTAGTTATTTGAACGTGGCGGACCGCAATGAAAACGGATTCTTGTGTAACTGTTATTATTAGTTATATTGGACAATTATACACATATTTAAGTGGTTTCTTTCTGTTCGTTTTCTTATGATTTATTAAAAATATTAAATGAATTAAATCAACTGATATATCCAAATGGATACATTACGAATTTAAGGGTTAACGCAATCATTACTAAATCGTGCAACAATTGTCTCATTTCTGAGAAACACTTCTTATTGTGCATTGATGTGGCTGACATGCTATAAAAAATAAACAAAATAATTTATCTGTTTTGTCGTTTCAATCAAATTAAATACATTATATATACAAAATATATAATGACGACCGACAAGTGTTACGAATAGGCATTGAAACAAATGAACCAAAACTACAAAATCTTCCAACAAATGTGACAGTGTTTACCAGTCACGACTGTTTGGCAGCTCTGACTGTGTGTTGAATCTCAAGTGGTGGACTGAGATCATATTATACAATGCAGTGCCATCACAAAGGGTAGTTCCGAGACTGTATGGAATTTATATTGACATGTTAGAAGCCGAACGGTGAGACAATAACTACCTCATGGATTTAATAAATAATTACCACTTCATAACGCTAAAATGTTCTAAAATACTATCACAACAACTAGTGAAAGTAAATAACAAACCAGTTATATATATATCATTTACTGCAACGTCATAACTCCAAAATCACTATTGTTCGGAAGCTTTTTTTGAAGATATGAATATTGTATGAAAATTTTGGAAATAATTATACAAAATAAGAAACATTTCACAATTTGGTGAAGTAACGTGATTATAACCACAGAGTACCAGAGAAGAAAGTGGACAAGTTTTGCGTACATGCCATAAGCGGAGCTAGTGTAGAACAACTAACGATATCTACATTTTTTCGATTTTTTCTGGTACTAATAGGAAATTCAGAACCGCCTGGTGGTAAAATTATGAAATATAATTATATAACGCCATCTGGTGAATAATCATGGAATTGAACTTTTATACGAGTAAATAACGTATTAATTAATCTTAAATTATGGAATTATTTGTACCCAGCCTCTCAGACCTAAAGATTTTCTTTAATCTTAACAGAAGGGAAGAATGGAAATAAATAAAACTTGTTAATTTATTTTCGTTTATTAAAATTTAAAAACTTGCATTACGAGCTCTTTTAATAAATATGTACAATCTATCTACCCCCTTAATCTTACATACATATTTTATACAATAATTATTAAAGAACCTTAGCCATTATAAAATGTGTATTAGAAATGGCTGTGCACTAACATCACTCTTCCTAACCTAACAAATCTTAGAATTTTATCACTTCTAGTAGGTTTATCTTTGAAAATAGATTCACATTAAAAACGTAAACAAGCTTGAATTTACCTACAAATTAGAGTAAAATAAAATATATGTAATGATTTTAACTTTGATAATATATAATTTTTACACAACCGTCCACATAGAACGAACGGATAGCAGTTAAAAATGTTTATTTACAAAATGGCTAATTTCCCATAATCCCGAGTGAACACGCCGTGTGCCTTGCATTTGTTTTATTTAGTTACGTATTCTGTTACTACGAAACAGCGCTACCATTGTAGTTTGCTCATTGTAGTTCATCGTAAACAACCGAAATTTTTTAGATGTTACTGTACTCAGTTTTACCTCTATTCGAAGTTCCTCTATGATTATAACATGAACGTTAATTAATGGCTGAATAGTTTACTACACTGTTTCCCCTAACCTCAAAATTATTCCAACTCATACTTATGACGTTCTTGCTGCTAACATAAGCCTGGTAATAAGAATTATGACATTGTTGTTGTCATAAAAACATCTTGTTACAAAAGTTTATAACAAAAATATTCCATTTGTGATGGTATTATTTTATTCCAGGAACTGACAATTATAAAATAAAACATTGCAAAGACGTCCATGGGAATTGAATAATAATTATTACATTCATGGCAAGTTTTATGTAGACATTTAATAAAAAACAAAATACGTCAAATTACGTGAAAAGTACAAAAAGTGCAAAGGTGGGAGTATGCGGTAAAAAATTAAAAAAAAAGAATACTATTGTTCGTAGAATGGTTTATAAAATTCAGATACATAGTTTTTCTGGATTAATTCAAGAACGTCTTATGTATTGTTATTCGCAATTCCAGGTTGCGCGTAAAATGCTTGTTCTAGTGCAATATTGCGCTTCATATTTTCTTTCTAATGATATCTACCATCTTGAAATTGTCATCCACATAAGACTCTTATTAAATAAAGGAAAGTTGCGTTCCACACAATCTTCACTGTAGCTATTTTTATCTGCGATATATCCAGGGACCACATTTCACTTGTTAGACCTTTAATTTCGAAGAAGTTTTCGAAGGACCGTTCCATACCGTTGAATAACGTTCCATATATATTTTTTTAGTGGCTCGGAATGACACCGGCAGCGTGTAATTGGGCTTCACTTCAGCTGTCGTTCCGCTAAGCGCTCCATTAACAAGCGAATCTCCCTCATATTGCGCGTGGCCTTTAATCGGGTATTTATGGACTAGAGTACAACCATGGATTTATTTTTCTGCTGGCCCGCGCAATTATCGGAATGAAAACTGATATCTTAATCACCCGAAGCAGTTCTTTTAATAAATCAATAATAGTTTAAAAAACTAAAACAACACGCTTTATTAGAAAATCGAACTAAAGAATGAAAAATAATTTTAATTTCCAACACGCTTCGGATAAAATTAAAATAGCCAACAAAAAAATCATCTCCAACACATCTACCATAAAACTAGAGTTATCTACAAAAAAATAATTTTGCCATCTAAAGCGTGGGGTGCTCTTTATCAATTAATATATTTGATAATAAACAGATATTGGTAAAAGTAAAGTCTCTAAGAAGAAAACGTAAGAACCATAACAATCAAACATTTGATGGTAAAATTATTTTTTTAAATAACTCTAATATTATTCTATATCTGTTGGAGATGATTGTTTAGTTGACCACTTTAATTTTATCCCAAGCGTGTTGGAAATTAAAATTATTTTTCAATTTTTAGTTCTGTTTTCTAATAATGCGTGTTGTTTTAGTTTTTAAACTATTTTTTTAGTTTTTAAACTATTTTTTTATTTTAATTGATTGTCATAAACCTGAACCCCATGAAAATTTAATTGCTTACGATATTCTTAGTGTCTAGGCACGAATATAATTACATATATTTTAAAATTATTATTTTCTAACATTATGATAATATTTTTGAATATTTTAATATAGATAAACAGTTACGGTTAATCGTATCTTTCTCATATTTTTTGGATAAATTACAATGTGGTAAGTTTACAAAATTGTTATTAATATTTTACAGAATAAGATAAAGTAAAGTAAAGTGATCCCACAACAGACCTCAGGAGGCCCTTGGGGTAGTAGGAGGTTAAGGCTTCCACTTTTTCTAGACAATCGGCACTTTATGTCAGCCTTGTTGTTCAGCCACTGCGTGATGACGCCTCTTTAACCCCCAGAACAAGCGTCTTTTACTTACTCATTCCGTTAGAGGCTGAGTCGACCCCCAGGCTCATAGTGCCTCCCGAGGGGTTTGGGTCAGTTTAAAAATCCTGACCCCAACGGGACTTGAACCCTCGACCCTCCGGCTTGTAGCTCAGTGCCTTAACCACTACGCTACGGCGTGCCCCCAAGATAGAAATGTAAATATCTTTAAATTCGATACTATTGTAGTTTGAGCTAAAAGTAATACTCTTCTTAAAAAAATCCTCCCAGCCGGATTTGAACCAGCGACCTATGGATTAGTGAAATTATGTACCACTAGAGTTTACCGCTCTACCAACTGAGCTACCAGAGGATATAATGTTAATTTCTTACAACGATGGACTAAAAAGTCAATAAGTTCGCAACCTATTATACCGGTCTTTATTTGTTTGATGTCCTGATGATCCTGGTCAGGATTATAGAAAACATTTATGAAATGTTTGTATTGTCATTGGTCCTTTACAAGTACTCAAAGTTTCAAGTAGATCTAACGTTTTAAAGTGGGTGAGAATCGTGTTGAAAGGTTCTGTTACATAGATAGGCTAATATAAAGCGTATTAAAACGGAAGAACGCATGAATACATACAATTAACCCATCTGTGTCCTGCGGATTCATCGCAAACAAAACGCTCGCATTCGTTACTTTCAGAAGTAAATTGAAACACTGAATATTTAAAATTAAACTTTCAGTAAAAACTGAGACATCGCCCTTGGAAATGTACATGTCCTACACCGCGACTGTAGCATTGAATCCCTCCTTATTGCAATGAAAACCTCGTAACTCCATCAGTCATTGAAAACCACGTACCTCCAGTAGGAATATGTGATGCATAACCTGTTGAGAACACGGACTTCTAATTTATTATTAACTTCACTTGTATTCTGTAATAAAATATGTGGAAACTATTGCTGTATCCATTTTCATAATTATTTAAAACTGTTATTTGTTTCTCCTGTAAATTTTACCAAAATGGAATTACGAGGTTTTCATTGCCCACCGTCGATATTTTGCTTCTATCCATTTTGGACAATTGATTCTCTACTAGTGCCGATGATGACACTCCTCCCCCTTCTGTTTGACTTCCCACTCAGCATTGTCATAAGTAACGCCACGAGTGATTTCCAAATTAACGATACATTCACGACTCACGAAGTGAGGAGTGAATTTATCTAGAGAATTTGGAAATCAAAGTGGCATTTGTTAGGACTATTTAACGAACAAAATTAAGCTGTTTACTCACAAATCATTTAACTATAGTTACTTTAAAATATTTATATATTTAATGTAAACGGCGATGTTTGAAAACAAATGAGAAACGATAGGTACGCTTCATCTGCTTCTTTTGTTTATCACTGCTACAAGATCATACTACTTATTGCCAAAGGAACGCAATATTGTAAGAATGCTCTCTAGTGGAGAAAAAAATGAAACACATCAAACTGTGTATTAATTAATTTCTGATGTCGTATGATGTAAATATGACAATCATATTTTTCTGGATTATTACCTGGGAAAAAATACATTTAAGTAAGTGCAAACAGTGGTGGTGGTATAATTAATTGCTACAAATGTTTTATATTAACTCCTGCTAGCGCTATGTGCACTATATATACAATCTGGTAGCCGTATTTCTTATAGGCTCAGTCACTCCAAATAATGGTCAGACCTGTTCAGAATATTAAAAAGGAGGAGCTTTCTTTAATATGGTAAATATAACAATGATAAATATTTCGCGAAACACGACTGTGATTGATTGTAAAACAGAAATCATTGAAACGTGATTGGTCATTGACTCCCATTTGGGGCATGAGTTAAATAGTCATAGGTAAAGCACGTTTCACGTATTTATTGACGTAAAGAATAAAACATTAAAATCATCCGTAAAACATCGATAATACATTACGTAGTTTAAAAATGATTATGTATCTTTTTTATTCGGTTATATAGTCTGTGTGAATATCCGCAATGAATTTGCTCCCATCAATAAATATTTACTGGTACGTGTAAAATGGCATTCGATTTTTTATTATTTCGAAGAAACCTGGACGTTAACAAAGGCAGATAGTAAACAAACATGGCTGCAGAAATGAAGATGTTGAGAGCAATAGCAGGATACCAAAGGACCGATAAAAAGAAAAACGAAGATATAAGAACAGAACTTAACATATTTAATCTCTGTGAAAGAATAAGATACTATCAAAATGCTTACCTTCAACGCGTATTACGAATGAATGAACAGCGCTTATCAAGAAGAATGCGTAATTATAAACCAAAAGGGAGAAGATTGTTGGGAAGAGATAGAAGGACAAATTCGACCTATAATGAGATCGGAACAGGCCATTGGGCTTAATCCTTGTTGATGATGACGTTCTTTACACTTTCCTTCAAAACATCGTCAGATTTATTTTGTTTGTTATAATTCATTTGCCGATCATCTTCCTGTGGAGCAGCTGCTCTCCTGCACAATACGAACGCGGCGATCTTTTATATCCAACGAGTTCTAAAAAAGCAATTGACATACTCGGATTCTCTGCTAATTAAGGCGGAAATATATGACATTACTATTACCTCTTTCCTTCCGGGTTCCACCAACACGCTCATAGGTTCAATCGGTTCTCTGTTCACAATTAATTGTCGTTGTTTTCCTTAATTACCAAGTCCCAATAAGAAGTGTTTTTTCAAATGCCCCTGGTTTGTCTTCCGACATTCCTCGTTTCTCTCCTGCAATGAAGTACTTGTAATCCACTTCTGAGGTTTGGGCGCCTCAAAGGCGGGGTTACGTTGCTCCGATGATATGATGGGTGGTGATGATGATAATGGTGCGTCTGGAGAGTCCCTAATTCTAAGCTTAACCTAAGATGAATATGAATAATGATGATTGCGATGGCCATATGATTTCGGGGACCGTTTGGGCCTTAACGTTTTCGTGACATTTGTCTTACAGGTGAGCAAAAAACCCCGATAAAACCTCACCCAGAAAAACTGTCCCGACCGGGGATCGAACCCGGGCCCGCTGCGTGACAAGGCAGCACGCTTCCCCGAGACCACTCTGCATCCGTACTTCTTCAGTGAACTTTGTTGAACAACTCACTTACATTGTTCCGTAAAGGAGGTCTCTCTCTCTCTCTCTCTGTCTCCTCGGACATTGTTGCCTGCGGTGGGTATTTTGTACTGTCTTTTACATTGTTTCTAAACTTGTTATTAAGTTTTTTTGAAGTACTCTCATTTATTTACGCTTCACTGTTTTTCAACTGGACTCGTTAAGATCATCTCGAGACGGAGTGTGGGAAAAATTATATGTATGTCGGAATAAATGCAAATTCAGATGTATCAGTAGTTGAAAAGTTTTTATATCGGCTTTATTGACATAGCAAGTAGCCTCGCCATCACTGCTCCGTATTGTCATTATCATCTTCGGAGGTCAAGGAATGTCGCAGAACGAGGTGAGATTGAGAATTTAAGGAGTCCCTGTACGCATGCGCATCCAGATGACGCTGGTATTGAAGCTACTGAATACCAAACTCAGCTGTCTGTACGCATGCGCATCGATTTGACGCTGGTATAGAAGCCAGTGAACACCAAACTCAGCTGTGTCCGTACGCATGCGCATCCAGATGACGCTGGTATAGAAGCTTCTGAGTGCCAAACTCAGCTGTAATTAAATACCGTCTTGTGGTGTCATCGCACCAGTCCTTCCTGATTGACTTTTACAACTAACAACGTGCAATAATCACATTGCATGCAGTCGTACAAGTTTTAACATTGAGTTTTGAAGTAGTTTAATGAAAACATTCTCAGTTTCAATAACTGAAGACAAAACAATTTGTAATCGTATCCGGCAGTCTGTCTGTCTGTCTGTCTGTTGTGTGACGGCAGTTGTTTTTCCCGTCCAGTGTGCTGTTTCCGGGAACTATTTTTTCCCTCGGCAGCAAAATTACTCGTGGCTAACTTTAAGTGGCTTTCCTATTGTAACCTCTACCTAAACGGTGTTTTTTTAGGAATTTGTTATGAGATATGGAAACGAAGTTGTTTTGACATGCGCTATGTTGGTATTAAGCGATATGTGCCACTGAAATTAACCCTTATGGAGGTTGTTCTCCAGTGAATATGTTCTTACGCACTGTACGCCATTGTGGTAGTTGTCCTGTCGTGCGTACTATTGGATTATCATGTTCCAAAATGTTTTTATACATTTTGGTGACTTGATCTTTCACGATAGCATCAAGATAGGACAATTGTGTTGCTTCATGTAGCTCTGTTATTCTTGTATGCATGAGTGTCGGAAATATAAGTGTCTATGGTCGTACATTTTATATTACGTCACTATAATTTGAGCACTGTCTAACCTGTTGTCTCTATCCCCTATGACGTCACTTGGTATTTGATTAACCTTATCGCCATAGCCTGTCCCAAGCCAGGTTGAAAAAGGGTGACAGGGAGGAGTAACACCTCGTAAAAAACCTTGGTTCAGCTTGCCCAGCTGATAGTACCTTTTGAGGACCCCTTGCCAGGGTTACGGTGAAGACCTCAACGGCAGATACAGCGGAGAAGGAGTCCTTCGGTACGGTGTACCTGACGGAAAAGGCAACTGTACATCTACTGCCTTGTAGATTGACAAACGGGCGGATCCATCTAGGAGAGACAACTCCGAAATAAAACGGGGCAGGCTGAGCTCTGGTGCTGGGTGAAGGCAAGCTTAGGAAGGAAACTCCGAATAATAAACCCGCCATGAAAACGGGCTGCAACCCACATCAAGGTGTATCTTATACATTGCTCGCAGTCCCAAGGATCAAACCTCGGATCAAGGACGTAAACAAAAAATAAGCTGATAAAGCAGCACAAATATCAGGATATATGAAAGATTTAATTTGGCGCAACAAACATATGTCAATAGAAAGCAAAACCCACATATACAAAACGATAGTTCGACCAGTTATCGAATATGGAGCAGAAACTAGGGTTGATACAACAAAAACTAATCAAATAATAAGCACATGTGAAATCAAAATGTTAAGAACTATTCAGGGAAAACATTTTTTTTGATAAGATACACAACACATAAATTAGGGAAAAATGTCATATTCAAGACATAACCAAATCTATTATAGATAGATTAAAATATAGGAAGGGTCATATAGAAATAATGGAAGAAAACCGACTTGCAAGAAGAGCTAAAGAAGGTAGACCAATGGACGGAAGAAGAACTAGAGGAAGACCAGCCAAGGGATGGATGGACAGTGACTGCACATCCAATACGTCTTCCTCCGAGGAGTTATTTTGGAAATAAACAGGATGAAAATCCTACAAATTAAGTTTAAGAAGAGAAGAAGAAATGGAGGGCATTTGAAAACCAGAGAGAAAGAACATCTCAGGAACGTCAAATAAGGGGAAGTAAAAAAATCTGCAGTGGCTGCCCATGCATGGTCCGAAAAACATCTTATCGAGAAGAAGGCTGAACTATTAAAACAAATAGACAAACCAAAATAACTCGCTGTTTGGGAAAATATTTACATTCCTAGGAGCCAAAAGGAGAAATTGATGAAGTTAGAAATTCCCGGGGAGGGGGACCTGATTTCAAGGTTTTTCAGTCTGCCGACAGAGGGAGCGAAATATGGCTCTTTAAGACGACAGAACAACGGTCGGGGGTATACTGATGATGGAACTAAAATGAAAAGTTCCGAAACTAGTTTAAATTAAAATAAGAAGAAAAATATGAGGTGAGTGATTAAATTTTACGTACATGAATATACCTCATAGTGTGAGATCCTAAAACAAGTAAATAACAAAATAGCTTAAGGCTTTGTAGGTAGTATTAGTAAGAAATCTAGAATAAATGGGGACTGCGCAGGGAGGATATATGAATTAAGCTCTGTACCGTGACGTCATAAAGCGCTGGGGGATTTTGGGACGAACACAGTGTAGCAGTGTAGAGAGAAAATGTTTTTCTTTCTTTTCACTCGTTTTATGTACCAAGAAGCAAAAAATAAATCCTTTAGAAAAAAAATGTTCTGCTACTGTGGTTAATGAAAAAGGAGTTTGTCAGATCACAACAGCGCAGGACTTGCAATATTTTGTGAAGTTGCTTTCACACCATGTGACGTCGACAGATTTTTTAACTGTCAATATTTTTATAAAGTATAAGAGCGAGCCTTGTGTTTGATATTCATAGATGTGCAGTGCAGTGTGTGCGACGAGCAAACAGCAGGATAAACTGATATCCCTTACTATATTCACTAACAACAGTAATATTATTATTATTATTATTACTATTATTATATCTATAATAGTAGGCCTATAATAATAATAATAATAATAATAATAATAATAATAATAATAATAAGCAGTAGAATAGTTGGTTATGGCAATATGCTACGAGCCGAAAGATCATGGATTCTAGTCCCGTTAGTGTAAAGAATTTTAAACTGGCTAGATATTCTAGCGGAACCATGGAACGGAGGTGGACACAGTCCCTAACAGGTAAAGAGTATCTAACGTTTGTTCTGAGGGTACAAAAGGGCCAGAAAGAACTTTGAAAACACGACTGACATTTCCTGCTATCCTAAGGCCTGCTGAGACTTCTAGTGTGGTAATTTTTATTTACTTACTTACTTACTTACTTACTTACTCACTGGCACTATCGAACCCGTAGGTTTATGGCCGCGCGGACATAAGCTCTCCATATATGCCTTTCCTGAGCTAATTCTTGGTAATTTTTAATAATAATAATAATAATAGTAATAATAATAATATTAATAATTATAATAATAATAATACTAATAATGCAATAATATTTGTATAAAAATGCAGTGTCTAAAATTAAAATTGGAGAATATATATCAGAAGATATTAAAGTTACAAAAGGCCTTCGTCAAGGTTGTAGCACATCACCAGCATTATTTAAGATATTTATACATAAAGCGCTGTCAAACTGGAGCAAAAATGTTCAGGAATGGGAGATGGATCAACAGATACAATATGTACACTATTATTTGCGGATGACCAGATAATAATCGCTCAAGAATATGAAGACATGGAGTTTATGTTCAGAAAATTATTGGATGAATACGATAACTGGGGTTTGAAAATAAATTTAGAAAAAACATTTTATACGGGATGTGGAGCCGAAACCGAAGATTTGATATTAATATAAGATGAAAAGGAGATATTAGAGGATGTGAAGAATTTGAGTATCTGGGAGTAAAATTAGACAAAGAGGATAAACAAGAAAGTGATATTAAGAACAGAATAAATAAAGGTAGCGCAATAACAGCAATGATGAATGGAGTCTTATGGAACAGACATACAACCAGGAAAAATAAGTTACAAATATATAAGTCAATAGTGAGAAGTACTGTCACATATTGAGCTGAAGTTTGGAAATTCAACAAAAACTTATGTCGATGAAAATGGATTTCTTAAGGAGACAAAATTAGACAGAATAAGAAATACTGTCGTAAGAGAAAAATTGAATATTGGTTATTCAATAGTAGATTATATACGGTATAAGCAATTAAATTGGTATGGGCACGTACGACGAATGCAAGAAGAAAGATTACCCAGGAACACATTGGAATGGTGTCCACCTGGAAGAAGGAGGAGAACTCGTGGGTGCAGGAAATAAGAACTGGAATGAGAGCAAGAGGACTGGAAGACATGGATTGGATGGAGAGAGACGAGTGGAGAAGAAAAATAAAATTTTAGGCACAAAAAGATGTGTAAACATTAAAATTCTGTATATAAATAAAAAACATACTAATAATTACTAACAATATTTGTACACTGCTCAAAACAATTAGGGGATGTTGTAGAATAACCTATTAAGACTATGTTTTTTGAATAGTATTAGATGCAATCACTTTCTATTACTCCAAGATAATGCAAATAAGAGTTTGAAGTTGTTACGTAACCTCGGTACCACACCACAGGGCAGTGTCTGTACTGTTGATGTGAAAGGGTGGTGTGGGGGTGAATGTTTTGTTGCTGTTTTTAAATCCAGTCCAGTTTTCAGTTAGTGAATGACTTGCCTTAAGGACAGTGATGTCTCGACAACGTGATTTACCTGAACCAATGGCTTGGAGGGCTATAGGAAGGATGGAAGCTGGACAGACACAACAAGAGGTGGCACAAGCCATTGGGGTGTCTCAAAGCGTGATTTCCAGTCTTTGGAATCATTTTCAAAGAACATACTGTTCACAGATGAGCCGGACAAGGTCGACCAAGGGCAACAACAGCAAGGGATGACCGTTAACTCTTGTTAACAGCCCGTCGGAATAGACAGCAGAATGCAACTCAACTGCGAAATACACTTCAAACATCAACAGGACGCAGGGTGTCAACTCAAACTGTCCCTAATCGACTGCATGGAAGTGGTCTCTATGCCCGTAGGCCCATGGTGTGTACCAGGTTAACTCCACAACACCGTAGAGATCGCAGAAACTGGGCGGAGGAACATCGTGGGTGGAGGCATGCTGAATGGAGATCAGTTCTTTTTTCTGATGAGTCGCGATTCAACATGGAATGTGATAGTCCGCGTGTATTCATCTGGAGAGAAAAAGGGACACGAAACAATCCAGCTTTTGTACGTGAAAGATCCCCATATGGTGGCGGTGGATTGATGGTGTAGGCAGGAGTCAGTAGTGGTGGACGTACGGACCTCTACGTTATCCAAGGTGGTACTTTGACTGCGGTAAAGTATAGAGATGAGATTCTCCGACCTTTTGTCGTGCCTTATGCTGATGCCATAGCTGATTCTTTTCTTTTTATGGACAATAATGCACGACCCCACAGAGCTGGCTTGGTGGACGACATGCTGGAAGTGGAGGGTATCGAGCGTATGCAATGGCCAGCTTCCTCCCCGGACTTAAATCCGATTGAGCATGTGTGGGATGCATTAGGCACGTGCATTGCAGTCAGACCAGCACCTCCCACAACTGTTCCAGAGCTGCACATTGCTCTTATGGAAGAGTGGCCACGTATCCCCCAAGAACTCATTGCTAACCTCATTGCATCAATGCCATACAGGTGTGAGGCCGTGCTGGCCGTTCGAGGAGACCATACACCATACTAAAGAAAAATTTTCACCCATGTTAATATTGCTTTGTTTGTTTGCCATATTCCTAATCACGATCTCTTTGACATCTGGTGTGGTACAGAGGTTACGTAATGACTTCAAACTCTTGTTGACATTCTTTTGGAGTAATAGAAAGTGATTGCATCTAATACTGCTCCTAAAACATAGTCTTAATAGGTTATTCCACAATATCCGCTAATTTTTTTGAGCAGTGTATTAGTATTAATACTATGTTGTTATATTATTATTTTTTTTATTATTATCATTTATTATTATTATTATTATTATTATTATTATTATTATAAAAGGTACAGGAAGACCGAACAGTTCATTGTCCTACTTCCTACGTATCTACGTTCCAATGCAACGAATTAATAAAAAATACGTCTTTCATTTATAATTTGATAAAGTATGAATTATATTAAAACTCTGGACAAATATTACGCTACATAAAAATACGTATCGAAACAAGGTAGTTACATACATTATTATTATTTATACATAATTGGATTTAAAGTTCACACAACATCATTAACTGAATAATTACAGTAATGGATACACAAAACAAAAATGTAGTAAAATATCCACATATAGACCAAATGTTTTAATAAAATCTCAACACGTTTTCCGATACAGGGCCGTGTAGAGAGTATAATTCCTTATATTGAAGATTTGTGAATTACATGGATCCCGGTTGACCACGCAACGTCACAGGGTAAAGTGAAATGAAAAGAATGAGGTGAGAGTGAAGAAATTGTGCAACGAACTTTTTTGCAACGATAAAAACATAAGAAATCCCTAGGAAAACCTACTCCACCCCAACACCCACACGGGGTACTGAGACTCAATCTCGGGAACCGAGCGTCCAACAGCTTACGTCACTGCACCGCCAAAGTTTTAATACATTCCAGGCAATTGTTTTTATATAAGACAGTAACACTGAATATTGGTGTAGTAATAACATATTAATAAAATATCTAAATTAGATATAAACGAATTGAGATTTGTTGCAAATTACTTCTAACATTTACGACTGTAATCTGGTTGAATGACTTTATTATTGTTTCTAAATTAGTGAATGTTATAATAATAATGATTATTATCGATTATTCTTTAAAATACAAAACTATAATAAAGCTTTAAGAATTACCAACCAAGTTTTTAAACCATCAAAAGTGCAGAGACACACAAGAATGAAAATCTATAAAGTTCTCGCTAGACCCATAATCTGTTATGGCAGTGAAGCTTGGACCATCAGAAATCAGGATGACCGTCATATTACAGCCACGGAGATGAAATTTCTGCGACGAACTGCAGGTTATAGCCTTCTAGACCAACAAAGAAATTCAACAATAGCCAGAGAGTTAAACATCGTACCTATATCTCAATACCTCCAAGAATATAGAAACAGTTGGCTAGCCCATATTCAGCGCATGGATCGTCACAGAATACCAAAACAAATTCTCCACTACATTCCTCGAGGCGGAAGATCTGTGGGTCGACCTTTTCGGAGATGGCGGGAGACCGTAACGGGCCACTAGGCCTAATGATGATGATGATCGATTATTCTTTTTTGTATTCTTTTTCTTGTCCACCGCTGTGGCTTCGGAGTACTATCGCTGCCTCGTACCACAGCGCGTCCGGTTTCGATCCCCGTGTTTCCTGTTTTTTTTTCAGGGGGTTTACCTTACCTGTAATATAAATGTGAAGGATCGTTAAGGCCCAGACGGTGCCCGAAGACCATGTGACCATCATCATCATATGTGCCGTGTTTAGTGTAAATAATGTGTTATGTGTTAATGTTGTGTTGTCTCGGTGAAGGCCTGACATTGTGCTTATCCCACATTCGGCGAGGCCCTCCTTTTACTTGTGTGGTAAACATTGTATGTGAGAGCAGATAACAAGAGATAAAAATCCTTTCTGTACAGGTCGCGCACTGCAAGGCCCGGGTGGGCTCGGCTCGGACCAGTGCAGAGGGGAGCAACTGTACTGGTTCCTGGCTCAGCCTTACGGGCCCGTCGACAAACTGTGGGGTCGCCAGGAGATGAGCACCTGGAATAACTAAAAAGTCTCACACTGTTGGGCTTGTAGCCCTAGCCGGTCTCACAACGGCTGCAGGACACGTCCCTGGAGGCAGAACAGGGGAATGGTCGGTGGATCTCCGACAGCAGTCCTCCCGGCTAGGCTCATGGAGCCCGTGGACCAACTGTGGGGTCGTCAGGAATGAGCGACCTGGCGACTACGAAGCTCAACAATTCCCAGAAGTTGCAACTCCAACACCCTCTCCCTAGGGGTGTTGGTTTAAGGACCGTGAACTTGAACGTGGACGTGAAGATACGATAGGGAGGACAAGCACCTAAGGACTTGGGAGTATGGTCATGACGACCGAGGTATCCCAAGGGGTGTGGGAAGGGCCTAGATGCAAGGCCCGGGTGACGTGTGACACGTTAAAGTACCTGTTATACTGAGGTGTCAGTGGGACAAATGAGGTGACTCGAGTAGAGTGTGGCAGCGCGTGACGTTATATTTCTCTCGGTCAATATTGAAGTGATGTGTTGTTATAAAAAGACGATCGACGTCATGAGTTACGTACCAGTGATCGGTTTGTTACTGCAGCTGTGATCGTTACGTCGCAAATCCATGGCATTAGAACTCTTGTTAAACACTTGTCACCTTCCAGTTAAAATCGAACAATTTCAATAACGACTTCTATAAATGAATGTAGGTGATTTTGTTTCAAATCTGGTTCGGTCAGAACATAAAATACCGATAAAACACTTCACATACTTTCATTCATATAATTGCTTTTCTAATCTCCTATTGATCCTTCGACCTTTTAAAACATTTTTCCACCACCCTGTATATGTATATTCACCGAGGAGTGTTTGAATTTTCTGTTGTTTTCTTCTTTTTCCCCGAGTATCATATTCCAATTTATATTACAATACGTGCGTCAGGCGGTGAAGGGAATTTAATTACTTTTTACTTTGTAATTCACCACAACACGTGACCAGTCTGTCGCGTCATATTACTGTATTAGAAAGTGCGAGTCAAAACACTGGCCTCATATAAAATAAGAAATAATAATATTAACTTTTTCTATCATGTTTTTTAGATGAAGGTTGCAGACAGTGTTTACAGTCCACTATTCGTCTTGAATTTTATTTAATTAGCGTTGTTTATTTTCTTGTCCATTGAACATGAGTAAATATTACTCTTACAAATTCCGGAAATAAATTTTGGCATTTTTTATAATTATGGGAATTAAGAAATAAATAAGAAATAAAAAAAATAATTATACGAAAGGTGTTTGAAGTCAAAGAAATTAGAAGATAGAGTAAAATGTAAGGAATCACTAGAAACAATTTAGGCGAAAAGTTACCGACAAAAGAGACCTGGCAGAAAGCGTGTTCTACTCGTGGAGGTGCAACAGGTAGTGAAGCATGAAAAGTAATAATTTACGTGAAGAAACGTAACCATGGAAATAGTTTATAGATTGTATTTCACTTGAAAGATAGAAACCTTGTTTCAGAAAATTTCTAACTTAATCAAGGCTGAATGTTTTGGTAAAGGTGAGAGAAGAATTTGGAAAAAAGGAATTTAGTAAAATAGTATTATAGACACTGCAGCGGATAGGTCAGGGACAGAAGCGTGGGTTTTCAGGATTCGCGTTGAATTTGTAAGTACTGTAACTGGTTGAATAAATGCCGTTAGTGATATACACAGTTTATTACATTGGAGCAGCACATATCACATACACTTAGACGAACACGTTGGTGGACCCAAATTAAGGTGAAATGTTTATCTATTCAACTCGTGTCATAGTTGTAAGTTTAACTCATACCTTTAAAACATTTATAAGAGAGAAATGTTCCGTCTAAAAGAAAATTCTAAGTCATTTTTATTCGATGGCTGTAAGAACTGTAAGTCTCTACATTAATACTGATTCAGTTTCTTGATCGCTGGTTGTTTAAAATCGAAGTTAGGACGAGAATCGAAGTCTGAGATAGAGTAAATAACAATCCAGGTTAGAGCGAGAGACTAATAATTTCAGCTTTCATCACTACAGAGGAAAACTCGGTCTATCCCTTCCATCTTAATTTTGTTCCACCAGCACTTTAACAATTAGTTAATCATTTCACTCGCCTGGCGTATGCGTTCTTTCAGCACTTGCAGATTAGGAAACTTGGTTCTGTACACCTGTTGCTTGATGAACCCCCAAGCAAAAAAGTCCAGGGGTGCGAGGTCTGGCGAACGAGGTGCCCAGATACGAGGAGATACCCTTCCAATCCATCTTTGGGAAACCTGTCATTGAGATACCCGCGTATAGCCAGAGCAAAGTGTGGTGGTGCTCCATCTTGTTGCAACACCACTGTATCAATGATACCATCTTGCTGTAACTGTGGCTGTAAGAAAAGTTGCAACATATCAAGATACACGTCTCCCGTGAGGATTTCCTTTGGAATCTGTCTCTAACTTCTTCGTACGACTGGCCTCTTAAACGCGTAGCAACAATCTCTATACACTCTTCAATGGTGAACATATTTGTATCTTTCGAATGGCTGTAACAGAAATACGATATGTAAGCGATTTCTTTAAAATGTACTGGGACTTTATAATCACACTGTACATTAACATTCATGCACTTTCTTGATCGCTGGATATTTAAAATCGGAGTTAGAACGAGAATGGAAGTCGGAACTAGAGTAATTAACAATCCAGGTTAGAGCGAGAGACTAATAATTTCAGATTTCATCACTACAGAGTAAATCCCTTCCATCTTAATTTTGTTCCACCATCACTTTAACAATTAGTTAATCTATTTATTACCGTTAATCTTATTGGTTAATTATCATTAAAGACACTCCTAATTTGCTAGTCCATTCTCTTTGGGATTTCCAATTATCTAGGTCTATTCATGGTAGTAATGTCTTTGTCCTGGGTTCGACCTTTTTCCCCACTTCATATTTAATTAATTTTTAAACTTCTTCAAATTTAATTATTCATGACATGTATTTAGAGTCTTTTTGTATTTTATCTTTATCAGCCCCCTGCCTGTGGATGATGGTTACAATGGGCTGGTATTGAAAGTCATCGAAAAAAAGAAACAGAGAGAAAAAGAGATCGACGAAGATTTCTACGCCTCAGATGCCATGGTAAACAGAGAGTGGACTGGAAGTAACCAACCACAAAGGCACAGAATCATAGGTTTAGCAACACACGGATATCATCACAAAATGTGCAAAAATACAAAATTCCACCAATGCAAGATATGCGATCAAAAGTGTGAGCGATACCATTACAAACAATGCAGAATATGGACAGGATCACTGAACGTACTCATAAACTTATAACTTAATGCTCTTTCGAGTGCCTCTTACCAACTTATTAATGGGCTGGTATTATTCTTATCCCTCAGGTGTATTCAAACATATAAAAGTGTCATTCATTTGTTACAATTTGTTGACGGCTATAACAGTGTTCCTGTTAAGACATTTTCAAACATAATATAAACTGTTACTCACTTTTGTTGATAGGAGTTTGGTTATCTCATCACTCTGATAATTTGTGCTTGTATGAAATTCAATTTATTTAAATCTTATGTCTAATGATATTATATTATATTTTTATATTTTATGTCTAATGATATTTTGTAGTTTAAAGATTATAGGAATTTTTATATTATTATTTTCGGGATGTTCATATTTTTCTCACTATTTTGATATATGATATAGTTATTTTTATTATTTTCTATGTTATATTTATGTCATTAAGTTACTTTTATTTTAATATTTTAATTAATTCAATTAGGAATTATTTGTATATTAATTTAATCATTAAATAACTCCGGTATAAGGCAAAAATTATAATTGTTATTAGATATTTAAAAAAATAACATGGCATGTGGAATTGGAGGAATTCCGACAGATCTTATTAAATTGGTACTAAACATAAATGGAATTTTAAGAATCCTTTATGAAAGACTTATAAATGGAGAATATTATTGAAAGTTAGTACTCATATGTGTTATACAGAAGAAGGGAAAGAAAGATCTGCAAAGTGTATGATTATCACAGAAGCATTTCTGTGATTATGTAACTCATAGACCGATACTCGTAGCTCTTCCTGTTCATAATGAGAGATATCTCCGCAAATTAACTTCTTTGACATGGATATCGATTAAACAACGTACCATCGATATGTTACAGCACGAAATGCCAAAAGAATACAAATTCAAAAATTCAAAAAAAAAAAAAGGTTAGTTCTGTTGCTCTAAAAAATTATTAAATGTTGTATAATGAATCTGCGTTATTGTTAATAGTTATTTCTCATACAATCATCTGTTATTAATTTTTTCCAAGCCTAAGATATGCTATTTATAAATACCTAGCCGGCTTAGAAATCGCCCGGAAGCAAGGTCGGAATACATAACCTCACATTTGGTAAATATTAAACATTATAATTATTTTTAGCTTCTGATGTTGTATTATTCGGTAAATAGTCACTCCAAATCCAACGCGAGGTTGAGTTTTTCATTAGACAAAATCGGTACCTCTTTTTAGATTATTGTTGATAAACACCTCGAGTAGAATATAGTGAACTTGTGAAAATAGGTTGTTGAAAAAACATGTGATAAACAAAAAAACGGAAAAAATAAAATGATTTCATGAAGAGTCGGACCCACCATTGAACACAACTTTAGTTTAAAACAAATAATAAAAATATCTACCTTCCAAACACAATTCACTTAGTATTTATTGATTTAGAGAAAGCTTATGTCAATGTGTCTCTCATTAAATTAACGTTTTACATGCATTAACAATAAAAAAACTTTATATCTCGGAATAAAAAAACATATATGTTGAATCTTTCTCTAGAGTAAATATACGTGAAAGTATTACATAGATATGGTATTACTAAGTATTTAATATAAGGATGTAGTTTATCGCCGATCGTAATCAAATTATATCCACATAACGTCTTAACTGAGTGGAATAACAAACACTTTCCCATAGGAATGAAGGTAAAAGAAGATACGATTTCTTCGTTACTATTTGTTGATGACCAACTACTCGTGACAGAAAATTACGAAGATTTAGATTCCATGACAAGAAAACTGAAGGAGGGGTATGAGAATTGGGATTTAATATAAATTTGCACAAAATGAAGTATATGGCAATTTGGCGCAAGTTGTAAGGTCTGATTTTAGAAGGTGGTCATTGAAAAATAAAGGTATGTGACGAATATATATATGCAGTTGGAAGTCATGATGCTGGAATTAACAAAAGGATAAATAAAGGTAAATCTGCAATTTCAGAATTAAATTATGTTTTTAATGGGATAAGATTATAAGTTATAAAACAAAAAAAAAATTTTAATTACAATATTGAGTAACACAATATCATACGGTGCAGAAACATGGGAATTAAAATCTAGAATTAAATTAAATTCTGCAGAAATGGATATTGGTGCAGTCAGACTAAGTGACCAGATATCACAAAAAGAGCACAACTTTGAGAATTTTGGTCGAACAGACGATTCGTCGTCTATTGGTCGAGCACAATACTCGGTTGATGGTGCAGTGATCAGACATCACAAAAAGAACACAACGCTGAGAATTTTGATCGAACCGAAAGTTGATGGCCTATTGGTCGAGCACAATGCTCGGTTGTAATCGGCTGTCAAGCCACTAGCCGATCTTAACACACTACACTAACAACTATATAGGGTGTAAACATTTTTCGTATACAAACTTTGAGAGTTTGACAGGAGGTAAAACAAAATTCTTTTGTTAAGTAAAAATAAATTCATAAGTTTTCCCTTTCTCCGCTAGGGGTGGTTTGAATGGTTTGACTCTAGACATACCTTAGGCCACCGTTCATCGTAGTTTTAAGTGCTTCGTATACAACACGATGCCACTTTAGTGTTGTTTTGACTGTTTTGTGTGCAACATGTTGGCATTGGATATTGATCATCACTGCCAGTAGTGTCCTCGTCCCTGGATAAACACTTACAGTATTTATTGTTTAGATATTATATTGTGTTTACATCACAAAGTTTCTGTACTGTAGTGATGTCTACAGGCATTTGATGAAAGATTAAACATTAGAAGACATGCTTCTCATTAATTAAGAGGTACGATGCAAGGCGGCTGTATGCAGCACGTTTTCCACGGAGGAGATTATCAAATCATGTCACATTAAAAAAAGAAAAGAACTTGATGGCCTTCTTTGTGAAACAGGAGTTCTAGAATAGTCCGACCGGACGCCGGTAGACCTCGCAGTGTGTGAACAGTTCAGTTTAAGGAAGCTGTTTTACAGCGAATTGAGGCCAACCCCAGCACGAGCACAGGCGCCAAAGCCAAATATCTAAAAACCTCCAACGCCATTGGGTGGAATGTCTTTCATGAGATGGGCATCTATCCATTCAAGGGTCACAAGATACAAGAACTGTCAGCCAATGACTCTCCGTAGTGCGTGGCCTATGATATCTCCAGCAAATTGTAAACATTTGTGACTTGCACATGAGGCTACCTTCACAACGGAAGGATCAAAGAAAAACTTTTCGAGTGTTCATAACATACTTTATAAGTGCCCGATGTGAGCACCTTTCGTTACACTGCACACATCTAGCCGATAGTCGAATTCCTCCCAAACCTTGGTCAGCACATTTGTAGTAATGGTTTCAACAGCAGCAACAATCCTTCTTCTCAGGTCTGGAAGGTCGACGGGAAGTGGTGGTACGTACACATGGTCCTTCCCATACCTCCACAGGAAAAAAAAAACACAAAGGTGAAAGTTGCCTGACACTGTATCTTCACGACTAGAATGCCCCATAGACTTTTGTGGACTACGTATGAATGTTTCATTGTCGTGGACGCCCTGGACTGTTCCTTTTACAGATACATCCAGTTGTTTCTAACTGTCGACGGACACTCTTATCTGTCGGAGGATTAATTCCAAATTGCCGTCGGAAAACTCGCTTTACTGCAACAATGGAAACTGACCTCGCAAATTGCAACACATAGAGTGACTTCTGTACAGTAGTCGCCATTTTCACAAATTTAAAGCTGTAACATAATAATAACAAGAAACAAATTGCTGTATACAGGATATGAAACTTGAACAGCATATGTTTCATTATAGCAAATAATCACCCTTCCAATTTCGTTTGTAAAGCTGTACCAACTAGTAGTTAAAAGCCCGTCCAACATTTTGAAATACGATGCATTTGTCGCTTCAAATCTAACGGTCGCAACCACACTTTATCAATCAGTTAATAAAATTAGTGTCGAATATTTTAAATAATAAAATCGGATCATATGTAGCACAAAAATCTGAAAACTTTAAACTCTAAATAGAACACAATTAGGCCACTATAATCACTATGTAAGTTTCACCTTGTTCAGTATCGATTTGTGAGTGATAGTTGTTTTTGTTAAAAATGTTAGTGTTATTTCGGAGAAGCATTTGGCTCATAATTTATCTGCGGAGGCCCATCATGTCCTTATGTGTTTAAAATGTAAATTTGTGATAGATTTTATAAAACTGTCTTCGGACAGGCGTGCCCCTGTAAGCCACGGGAGTAGTGGATCGAGACCGAACCTTCTGCGTCCAAGAGAACGACATCGCTTTAATTTAGAGTAATACAATTTGTTTATCGTCTTCTTCATCAGGGATTAGTACTGCTTTCGCCATCTCTACGTCTCCAGTCGCCAGTCTATGTCCATATTCTTATCCTAATTTTTATCATATATTGCTACTTTGGTTTTAGGTATATTTTTAATATTACAATTTTGTTCATTATGTTTTCAAAGTAGAACATTTTTATGTTTTCTTGGGTGGATATATTGCACATATTTAAATATATAATATTTGGCCACGCTAAAGTAGCGCAACGTTATCAGAAAACCGTATCACAGAGGAATATAAAATGCAGAGGAGACCCACAACGTGTTGTGAAGATGTAAGTTACCTTCACATTTTATAATTAATTTCTCCCGATCTGGTTCGCGTTGTAACGGTTAAACCTCCTTTTGATTTGATACAAATAATAAAAACATTTTCTGAAGGTACATATTCATCACATGACATTCAGTATCTAGTTAATTTCTCGGTGAAATTGTGGAAATCGTGCTGGTCTCCGATTTCTAAGTTCAAAATCCACCTTTCTAATATTAGCTTATAACACCGTACGTTTACAGATAATATAACCAAGTTTTGAATAGATTAGAAATAATCACTAAAGGTACGCACCCATTTCTTAGATGAATTTTTTTTATATTTAGATAACTATTATCAATGCATATTGTTCTAAATCACTTTATAATACGATAGTGGAAACTACAATAAAAACATATATTTTATATAACGTATTTATATGTAGAATTCCGTAACGATAATTTCCGAACATTTACTCAGCATAAACTAAATTACGAACATGTTTTTGAAATGTCTATTTATTTTTCACAAAATTGTATACATTCCCCCTCAAAAATGCATTGACCTCGGGCCGGGATTGAAGATAGGAAGTTAGGAAACAAACATGGCTGCCACACGTTCACCGTGAAAGTAACTGCATACTGAATGTGATGTGATGATAATGTACCTTCAAGAAAGTTTATCATTATTTGCATCAAACGCAGATTTATCAAAGGTAAGTTTTAGCATTACAAGAGCATCCTGAGTGGAGAAATTACTTGCAAATTTACATTTCTACAACTCCACAGTTTTACATTCCAATGTGAAACGATTTATTTAAAATTTACGTATGTATTATCAACATTTTATAACATTCAAATCTATGCTATTTTTTCATCCAAAAAAAAACACTAAAATGTTGTAGTTAGAAAATAAAATAATCTACATTTTTGAATTAAGAATGCGGCTTAAAAATGAAATAAAACAAAATTACAGTTAAAACAAAATAGAGAGAAAAACTTGGGAGTACTGGAGATGGAGATTGGTGACAGTTGTATGAACACGTGAGGGAGAAAAGGGAAAATACATTTCCTTACGCGAAATTAGGATAATGTCCTAAACCTCGGGTGCAGAACGTTCGGTCTCGATCCACTACTGCCGGGGCTTAGGACACGGCCCCTGATACAAATTCAATAATTTGATCGCATAAGGACTTGATGAGCCTCCACGGATAAATGATCGGCTCAATACCAAGGTCACCTCCGAAATGATACTAACATTTCAAACGGACTCTTACTTTAAGGGAGGAAAGGAGATTACAGGTATTTGAGAATAAAGTACTTAGGAAAATTTTTGGACCAAAGAGAGATGAACAGACAGGTGAATGGAGAAGACTACATAACAATGAACTACATGGTCTTTATAGGAAGCCAGATATAATAAGAACAGTTAAGTCTCGTAGAGTGCGATGGGCAGGACATGTTGCACGTATGGGGAATGAAAGATGTGCATGGAAGCTTCTTGTAGGAAAGCCAGAGGGAAAAAGCCCAGTTGGTAGACCAAGAATGAGGTGGGAGAATAACATTAACTATGATTTGAGGGAAGTAGATTATAAGGGAATGATTGGAAAGGATTAGCTCAGGATAGGGATGTGTGGAGAGCTTATGTTCGCGCGGCCATGAACCTAGGGGTTTGATAGTGCCAGTGAGTGAGTAAGAAAGTATTTCAAACATAAAAACTTCTTACTTAATGCTGAACAAGGGTAATATAATGTGGTGATCACGATGTCAAAATAATGTTCTATTTAGATCGTAAAGTTTTCAGGATTTTAGGCTACAGTTCAAGAAAGACCGTAAATAATATTTTCGTACAAAAACAGTCCAGCAGCTTCCGAGGGAACAACATTCCTCCGACTCAAGCCACAAACGAGGCTCAATGACCAATCACATTTCAATGAATTTTGATTTACAACCAATGAGAGTCGTTTTTTACATAGATTTTATCAATTTAATTTTATCACTGTAAAATGAAGCTCCCCTCCATGGTATCTTTACCTTGTCGTGGTGGAGTGACTTGCGTGCTTAAATGATCCTGAGAGCTATGCCGGCGGTAGCATTGCTGCCGATAGGGTTACCCATGCCGGACTGGTCGAAGGTGATAAGCCAGACGAAAAAAGTACCTTGGGCGAAAGAGTGACGATCTTTCACCGTAAAAATACAACCGTCAAGAAATGCGGACATGGGTTCATCTGGGGTAAAATTTTCCGGAGGTCAAATAGTCCCCCATTCGGTTCTCCGGGCGGGGACTACTTCAGGGAACCCATGCCAAAGGCTCAAACACAGGGACATGTTCCTAGGAACATGGAATGTTAGGACTTTATACAATAGTGGGGCACTAGAGATATTAACGCGGGAACTAGATAAATCTCCCTTAGATATAGTCGCTTTACAGGAAATTAGGTGGCCAGGAGAAGGTAGTCAGGAATCAGGAAGCTTTGCATTATACTATGGGGGGTGCAGAAAGACCTGCATTTGGAACAGGTTTTTTTAGTCAGAAGGAGGATCCTATCCGCTATCCGAGATATTAAGTTTGTTAGTGATAGGATATCATACATAATTCTAAAGGGTAAACGACATGATTTTATAATTGTAAATGTACATGCCCCCACAGAAGATAAAGATGACAAGATCAAGGATGAGTTCTATGAAGAATTAGAATGCTTATTTGATAGCCTTTCACGATATCATATGAAAATTGTCTTAGGAGATTTTAATGCAAAAGTGGGGCGGGAGGATATATTCAAACCAACAATAGGCAAATTCAGTCTTCATGAAGAGAGTAACGACAACGGGGTTAGATTAGTAACATTTGCCACATCAAAGAATCTCATTGTTAAGAGCACAACATTTCAGCATAAGGATATTCATAAATACACCTGGACGTCCCCAGATGGAGAAACTCGGAACCAGATAGATCATGTATTAGTGGATAAACGCTGGCACAGTAGCATCATTGATGTTAGATCAGTTAGAGGGACAGACTGCAATTCAGATCATCATCTGGTCAGAGTGAAAATCAGACAACCGGCTATCGCTTATGAGAGGAACAAACGCTAAAGATGATTCTGTAAAATATGAATTAAAAAACTTGAAAAATGATTAAATGCGGCACGAATACCAAATCAAAATTGCTAATAGATTCGAAGTGCTGGAATCTTCAGATGACAATGTGGCAAACGAAGAAGAAACTGATATAAATAAAGAATGGGAGGCTATAAGAGATACTATTAAATTGTCAGCATCAGAAAGCATTGGTTGTTTAAAAAAGAGGCAAAACAAGAAATGGTTTGATGAGGAATGTGCCGACATTGTAAAGAAAAGAAAGCTAGCAAAAATGAAATGGTTACACGAGCCAAATGAGGTAAATTTAGAGCAATTGGTTAGTATTAGACGGGAAACCACCAAGCTACTAAAGAGTAAAAAGAGGGAATATTTGAGAGAGAAGATTAATGATCTTAAAATGAATGCAAAAAATAGGAACATTAGAGAATTATATCAGGGAATTAGTATAGAGAAGAAAGGGTTTCAGGCTAGAACAAACATAATTCGGAATGAAAATGGGGATATGATTGCAGATTCTAGGAGTATATGAAATAGATGGAAAAGTTACTTTAATCAGCTATTAAATGTACATACAGAACAGGACATTGAGGAGGATAAGTTACAGACAGCAGAAATGCTAGTCGCAGAGCCAAGTGCATTAGAGGTTGAAATGGCGATTGAAAAATTGAAGATGTATAAAGCATCAGGTTCAGATGAGATCCCAGCAGAACTGATCAAATCAGGGGGAGAAAAATTGATGGACAAGATACGCTGGTTGCTTAGTATGATTTGGGAAAAAGAAGCTCTTCCAGATGAATGGAAGGAATCAATTATCGTACCAATTTATAAGAAAGGAGATAAAACTGATTGCAACAACTACAGGGGCTTATCATTACTTTCAACTTCATGCAAAATTCTAACAAATATATTAGTAAGCAGACTTACTCCCTATATTGATGACATTCTAGGAGATCATCAATGTGCATTTAGAAGAAACAGGTCTACAACAGATCAGATTTTTAGTATAAGAACAGATTTTAGAAAAGAAATGGGAATATAATGGTACTGTACATCAACTATATGTAGACTTCAAAAAAGAATATGATTCAATTAAGAGGGAGAAGTTATATAGTATCCTGCTGGAGTTCGGAATTCCTAAAAAGTTAGTTATACTTATACGAATGTGTCTAAATGGCTCAAAGAGTAGGGTGCGTGTAGGCAAACAGTTTTCAGACACTTTTGAAATCCAGAATGGGTTGAAGCAAGGAGATGCACTATCTCCTCTACTATTTGATTTTGTACTAGAGCATGGCGTTAAATTTTTAGAGAATGAGGAAGGCTTACAACTGAATGGTATTAATAAGCTGTTAGTTTATGCTGATGATGTAGTATTGTTGGCCGATAGCGAGGAGATACTAAAGGCCAACACGCACACACTATTGAGTAACACTAAGAAATTAGGACTGGAATTAAATATCAATAAAACTAAATATATGGTCACACGTAGAAATTCATTATATAATGGCAATGGACAGCTAATGACAAATGAGGGAAATTTTGAGGGAGTGGCTGAATTCAAACACTTAGGAACAATAATCACAAATAGGAATGAGATGCACAAAGAAATTAAACATAGGCTCAATTCTGGAAATACATGCTATTATGCATTGCAGAGACTTTTGATGTCCCAACTCCTTTCAAAAAACGTTAAGCTGAAAATATATAAAACTTTTATTCTACCAGTTATATATGGGTGCGAAACATGGACTCTTACTTTAAGGGAGGAAAGGAGATTACGAGTATTTGAGAATAAAGTTCTTAGGAAAATTTTTGGACCAAATAGAGATGAACAGACAGGTGAATGGAGAAGACTACATAACAATGAACTACATGGTCTTTATAGGAAGCCAGATATAATAAGAACAGTTAAGTCTCGTAGATTGCGATGGGTAGGGCATGTTGCGCGTATGGGGAATGAAAGACGTGCAAGGAAACTTCTTGTAGGAAAGCCAGAAGGAAAACGCCCAGTTGGTAGACCAAGAATGAGGTGGGAGAACAACATTAACTATGATTTGAGGGAAGTAGATTATACAGGGAATGATTGGAAAGCATTAGCTCAGGATAGGGATGTATGGAGAGCTTATGTCCGCGCGGCCATGAACCTACGGGTTCGATAGTGCCAGTGAGTAAGTAAGTAAGTAAGTAAGTAAGTAAGTAAGTAAAATGAAGCTCGGCCTTTTTTTACATTCTGGTTACGTCAGACCATTATTTTGCAGTGACTGACTCTCTTAGAAGTACGTTGAATATAACAATTTATATATTAAGATGTAAGAATTATAGAATGCAAGTGGCTACCTGATTGTATATATAGTGCACGAATGTTACCAGACAGTGCTTGCGAGACATAATATAAAAACATTTGTGGCATATTCCACAAAAACAAAACACTGTTTTCACTTTCTTAAGCGTATTATTTCCCAGGAATTCACGTTCCAGAAAAGTATAATTGATATATTTACATCATAGGACATCAGAAATTAATTAATAACCTATAATGTTCTCCACTAGGGTGAATTCGAACAATATTGCGATCCTTTCGCAATAAATAATATGGTCTTGTTGCAGTGATGAACAAGTGAAATATAACAAACGTTTTTCATTAGTTTTGAAACATCGCCGTTTACATTATGTAAATATTTTAAAATAACTATATTTGAATAATGATTTGTGAGTAAACAGCTTAATTTTATTTGTTAAATAGTCCTAACAAATGCCACTCTTGATTTCCAAATTCTCTAGATAAATTGGAATTCACTCGTGGCATTACTTATGGTATAACAGCGGTGGATTGATGAGATTTCTATTACTGATTCTTACTCACTTGTAACACAAATTGCTGGATATTTAAATCCCCAAATTCCATTCCATAGTAATTCTGCCCGAGGTCAGGTTTTTCACTGCAATCATAGCATTTTCATGCTATGATTTGCAACTTCACTAGGTAATTATAGGTGTGGCAGCTTTCCGTTCCTTTCCACACCGGTGAAGGATGATGATGATAATCATAAGGATGATGGTGATTGCCGGATGATTTTCGGGGATCGTTGGGCCTCAATCTTGCTGATATTTGTCTTACAGGTGAGGAAAAACCCCGAAAAACCTCACCCAGGAGCCTGTCCCGACCAGGAATCGAACCCAGGCCTGTTGCGTGACAAGTCAGCACGCTACTTCGAGACCACAGCGGTGGACAAATACCCAAATAACTAAACAAGTTCTAGTATTAAATGAGAGCAACTTCAGTATGAATTTACGCCTGTGAGTGAATTGTGTTTATTATTAGAGCACAACACTTATTCAGGAGTGGCTTCTTCTTCTTTTTCTTCCTTCCAAGTATTAGGCCAAGGCCTGTTACGATCCTATAGAAAATTTTCCCTCCAGCGTTTCATAGGACGGCCCAGTGATCTTCGTCCTCTTGGTGGCTACATTACATTAAATGTATTTCATTCATTTTTTTATTTTTTTTAATTCCTAAATATGTGATCTCACTACAAGATTTTATTGATTCTCCAGTCTCCAAAATTAAATTTTGTTCTGGTTCACCAGTTGATAAATATTTTGCTTTTTTTCATGTTCAAATTTAACCCCATTTTTCACATTCTTCTATTAATTTTCTAGTCATATTTTCTAAATCTTCATAATCTTGTGCGAAATAATAAAAGAAAATTTGCTATTGCTTGCCTCAGTGGAATATTGTGGGATAAAAATATAAATAATAAAAATAAAATGAATATATATCATACAATTGTTAAAAGCATCATTACTTATGGAGCAGAACTTTGGCCATTAACAACAAAAATAAATAAGTACCTTTAGGCAACGGAAATGGATTTTATACGAAGGGCCGCAAGAATTTCAAGATGAGAAAAAATTAGGAACTCAATTATAAGGGAGAAAATGAGGATTCAAAACACTATTTTAGATTATATTAAAACTCAGCAATTAAGATAGTACGGGCATGTGCAGCGAATGGAAGAGGATCGACTACCAAAATCTGTTTTGGAATGGAAACCTGAGGGAAGAAGAAGCAGAGGAAGACCTAAAACCTCCTGGAGTCAGGGAATATGTTTATATATGAAGCAGAAACATCTACAGCCAGGAGATTGGATGGACCGACAAAATTGGCTATTAGTAATCTGACGATGTCAAAGACATTAATCAACCGATGATCTATTTATTTATTTTATTTTAATAGTTTTCTAGCAATAAATGATTTTGATCTTAAACGTTTGTGATAATTATGATATTGAACGTAGCCCAGTGTTCAACTGATCAGTAATTCCGCTGCAGCACTTCAAGTCGCAAGTTATTTTATGTTCGTTGTTTTACCCAAAGTTACTTTATGGAATCAATTAGATGAAATCTTCTCTAAGATGATATGTCGACACATGACTCACAGTTCCATTTACTTTGTATTCGTTCCAAAGCCTCAAAGAATGTCTACAACACTACTTTTGGCTGCATTCCCTCCGTATGTTGGTACACAGGCTTGGAGTCATGAGGAAGTTCATGAGTGTGCCCCCCCCCCATCCCTAGAATACACAAATAATGATGAATGACATTGAGCGAGAGCCAGAGGACAGATTTAAGACTTTACGGATAATCATAGGGTAGAATGATAAGATAAAAGAGACATATTTGGAAGGTGGTGGCTTGGAAAAATGTGTAGAGTAGAAGAAAATAATGGAGTATGTGAAAGCTAATGAAACTGAAAAATTACCACAATATTTATATTAGTAATGTGAAAGGATGCACAAGAGCGGATAGAATAAGGAATGAAACTATACGAGAAGAATTAAATATATATAACATTGAAGATAAAATCAGCGAAAATAATAAGAAATGGACAGAACACTTAATGAGAATGAACAACGAAAGAATACCAAAAAGAACCTTCCTGTATAATCCCAGAGGAACAAGAGATGTTGGCCGACCACGTAGAAGATGGACTCCACTTTTAACTTCGCCGGAACAGGCTGCATAGCCTAAACCTTGTGGTAGAAGAAGGAGAAGAAATTTAAATATTTTATTCCATCTCTGTTGTGCCAGCATAACGTCATTTCCTTGGTTATAAAGGCCAGGGTTCAGTCCCCGCTTGTGACAAGTTTCCTGGAACAAATTTGTTTCTAGGTTTTTCCCCACATGTAAGATATCGATCAACAGAATATAAGGCCCGATTAGGCCCCGAACACTTAGATATCGTATTGACCTTATTTCTTATGAACGCACGAGTGTCTTGACTAACAAGTACATTCCACGTCATGATTCATACATTAATAAGTTCATACAAAGTAACAAGTGTTCCGCATTTTAAAAACAATTAAGTTAAAACATATTTAGTGGTAATCTCTAATATTCAAAATGGCAATCGATTTTTATTAAATACAATCGATTAATATATGGAATATGCTTTAATAAAATAGTAGAAAGTATCATGAATTACATACATTTTTGTAAAATTATTGAATATACTTAGAGCTGTACGTGATTTGATTTTAATTGCGGTACAATATAAATGTATTTAAACAAGTGGAGCTTGAAATTACTGTTTAACCAATTTAATGGAGAACAATTGTTTATCTATAAGGCAATTATTGCGTCATTGCGATGTTTCATTAATAAATTATGTTATTATTTGTAACTATTGTTATTATGATTATTAAAATTATATTATGTTTTATTATCATTATTATTATTATTATTATTATTATTATTATTATTATTATTATTATTATTCATCCGGTATCATGGCAGCTGCCGCAGTCTTCCGGAAACCAAACGCCATTCCTCTCTATCCACCCATTGATCTTACTCAATTCCTCTGATATTCATAGCTGCTTGTGCCCCTTCTATCCAAGTTTTCTTCGGTCTTCCTCTGTTCCTCATTTCCATTGGGATCCATTCCATAACAATTTTTGGCAATCTTTGCTCTGGCATTCGTTTGACATGGCCATACCACTGCAATCTTTTCTTTTCTATGATGTCTATGATGTCCGGCTCCTCTTGTACACCCATAATTTCCCTTATTTCTTTATTTCGTATTCTATCCATTCTAGATTTTCCAGCTGATCTTCTTAAAACATCCATTTCTGTACTTAAAATTCTTTTCGTTTCCCTGGTAGGAATTTGCCAGACTTCAGCACCATATGTTAAAATGCTCTGAATTATTATTATTATTATTATTATTATTATTATTATTATTATTATTATTGTTGTTGTTAGTTTTATTGCTATTGTTGTATGACCGCTATGTATGGGTAAACATTCAACAATATTGGAAATGTGTTCGCCTGACAAAGTTTTCCCTCACAATTCACGAAGACAAAAGATAAGAACGCGAATGATAACGAGGCAACGTGAAAAGCATGGATAGGCTCAAGTGCACAAGAGAGGCGAAATTTGAACACAGAAATTTGTTTAAACATCGGAAATCTCTATAACTAAAATTATTAATAGGAATGGTATTATTATTATTTATTGTTATTGTTACCATTATTTATAACAATAATAACATTGTTACTTTTATTGTTGCTATTATACTGACTTTTTTACCTAATACGTGCACAATGTGCTGGTAAACTACGAGACACTTGTTCGGCAATTCTTTAGTGTTTAAGTGTAGGCCTGTACATTACACATATTCAAGCTTAATCCAATTTTAGAGGATTTTAAAGCCACGCATTTGCCGATTTTAAAATGTTTATACAGTATTGTGTGAATCTTAAGTTGGTACTCACTGTACCTTATATTGATATGTGACGTGGTACAGTGATTGGAATAAAACCTAAGCTCGGTGAATATCACATACGTATTAGGTGAGACATTCTAGCAGCTATATGATAACATTAAATTGTACCTGTTGTTAGGTACCGTCGTCCTCAACTTTGTTAAAATATTGTATATAAAATTAACTGGAGCGCTTTCCACCTTCTGCAGGCTGAGCTTCTGCCACTTGTTGTTGTGTGCGGTGATGGATAATTTTACTAGTATTGATTCTAGCAGTTAACAATCAGTCGCGTGGATAGCGAGAATTTGCCCCTTAAATTTAGTTCAAATACCTAAATAACTCATTACTACTATCGAACCGTAAGCTGCATTCATCCCTATCCTGAGGGAATGTTTTCCAATTATTGCGTGAATAATTCATGTACCTTAAATCATTACTCGCATCGCATTATGTTTACTGGACGCTTTCCTTTTCGTTAACCTACAAGAAATTTCCATTTTTCATTCGTGGCACGTTTTATTAGTAGCATTTCAATTTGATTTTTTTTTTACTTCTCATCTCAAGTAACCGTTCAATCTGAGTCTGACAAAACACTGTCTCAGATACTGTAGTGAAATCATTACTGTATATTAGCGGACAATTTAAGAACATATAAGTAATTTTGACTATTTAATTTATTTTTTAGATGGGGTGTGTTACAGTCGAATTTTAATTACGCTATTGATTACAATTTTAATGCAAATATTCATATTACGTAATGGTATTAATGAAATGAATCTTTGGAAAAGAAGCACAATTAAAGTATTTAAACATTATATGAAATAAATTAGCTTAAATATGTAATTTCCATTTTAACCGTCGGCCATTTTGGAATGTAATAGAAGAACTGTTATAAGACAACTGTTATTGTAGACAACTGTTATATATGTATATGGAACTAGAAACTATCCTAACCTACATGTATACTTACTTACTTACTTACTCACTGGCACTATCGAACCCGTAGGTTCATGGCCGCACGGACATAAGCTCTCCATACATCCCTATCCTGAGCTAATGTTTTCCAATCATTCCCTGTATAATCTACTTCCCTCAAATCATAGTTAATGTTGTTCTCCCACCTCATTCTTGGTCTACCAACTGGGCGTTTTCCTTCTGGCTTTCCTACAAGAAGTTTCCATGCACGTCTTTCATTTCCCATACGTGCAACATGTCCTGCCCATCGCAGTCTACGGGACTTAACTGTTCTTATTATATCTGGCTTCCTATAAAGACCATGTAGTTCATTGTTATGTAGTCTTCTCCATTCACCTGTCTGTTCATCTCTCTTTGGTCCAAAAATTTTCCTAAGAACTTTATTCTCAAATACTCGTAATCTCCTTTCCTCCCTTAAAGTAAGAGTCCATGTTTCGCACCCATATAATATAACTGGTAGAACAATAGTTTTATATATTTCAGCTTAACGTTTTTTGAAAGGAGTTGGGACATCAAAAGTCTCTGCAATGCATAATAGCATGCATTTCCAGAATTGAGCCTATGTTTAATTTCTTTGTGCATCTCATTCCTATTTGTGATTATTGTTCCTAGGTATTTGAATTCAGCCAATTCCTCAAAATTTCCCTCATTTGTCATTAGCTGTCCATTTCCATTATATAATGTATTTCTACGTGTGACCATATATTTAGTTTTACTGATATTTACTTCTAGTCCTAATTTCTTAGTGTTACTCAATAGTGTGTGCGTGTTGGCCTTTAGTATCTCCTCGCTATCGGCCAGTAGTACTACATCATCAGCATAAACTAACAGCTTATTAATACCATTGAGTTGTAAGCCTTCCTCATTCTCTAAAGATTTAATGGCATGCTCTAGTACAAAATTAAATAGTAGAGGAGATAGTGCATCTCCTTGCTTTAACCCATTCTGGATTTCAAAAGTGTCTGAAAACTGTTTGCCTACACCGCACCCTACTCGTTGAGCCATTTAGACACATTCGAATAAGTCTAACTAACTTTTTAGGAATTCCAAACTCCAGCAGGATACTATATAAACTTCTCCCTCTTAATTGAATCATATGCTTTTTTGAAGTCTACATATAGTTGATGTACAGTACCATTATATTCCCATTTCTTTTCTAAAATCTGTCTTATACTAAAAATCTGATCTGTTGTAGACCTGTTTCTTCTTCTAAATGCACATTGATGATCTCCTAGAACGTCATCAATATAGGGAGTAAGTCTGCTTACTAATATATTTGTTAGAATTTTGTACGAAGTTGAAAGTAATGAGATGCCCCTATAGTTGTTGCAATCAGTTTTATCTCCTTTCTTATAAATTGGTACGATAATTGATTCCTTCCATTCGTCTGGAAGAGCTTCTTTTTCCCAAATCATACTAAGCAACCAGCGTATCTTGTCTATCAATTTTTCTCCCCCTGATTTTATCAGTTCTGCTGGGATCTCATCTGAACCTGATGCTTTATACATCTTCAATTTTTCAATTGCCATTTCAACCTCTAATGCACTTGGCTCTGCGACTAGCATTTCTGCTGTCTGTAACTTATCCTCCTCAATGTCCTGTTCTGTATGTACATTTAATAGCTGATTAAAATAACTTTTCCATCTATTTAATATACTCTTGGAATCTGCAATCATATCCCCATTTTCATTCCGAATTATGTTTGTTCTAGCCTGAAACCCTTTCTTCTCTATACTAATTCCCTGATATAATTCTCTAATGTTCCTATTTTTTGCATTCATTTCAAGATCATTAATCTTCTCTCTCAAATATTCCCTCTTTTTACTCTTTAGTAACTTGGTGGTTTCCCGTCTAATACTACCCAATTGCTCTAAATTTACCTCATTTGGCTCGTGTAACCATTTCATTTTTGCTAGCTTTCTTTTCTTTACAATGTCAGCACATTCCTCATCAAACCATTTCTTGTTTTGCCTCTCTTTTAAACAACCAATGCTTTCTGATGCTGACAATTTAATAGTATCTCTTATAGCCTCCCATTCTTTACATGTATAGGAAACTAAAAAGCTAACCTAACTCAATTACTCTAACCTACTCTAAATTAATTCAATATGTAAAAGCAGACGTAAAGTGATGTAATTGTATAAAAACTAACCATACTTATTAGCAGTGAGTTATCGGTGATATTGATATCGCTGGTTAATAATGCACAACTTGTGCGTATTTTTATTAATAATTTACGTGGTTATCGTTGGTTATAGAGAGTTAATCGCTGATTCACACAATAACTCATAGAATAATAGTTGTAATCTCAGTTATTAGTATGGTCATGACTCCATGATGTATTATTAGAGAGGTCGGGACAGGAAATAGTCACACTTTGTTTTCTGTATTTACGACTAAAATGTGAATAAGGTAACAATTTCTCAGTGCTAAAAACAATAATTATATAATTGTGGAATGCAGGCTTTCACGGTCGGTAATCATGGTAATAAAAGATTCCGGGCTATGTGGCCGTGGTCTATAACTGGCGTTTCTTCCAGAGGTTTCTCCCTCAACTGCGGAGGGCATCTTCAGTGGTGAGCGCTTCCAGCTGTTGTTGTTTCCCTGTTGTAGACTCGACTGCGACAGGGAAACAACAACAGCTGGAAGCGCTCGCCACTGAAGATGCCCTCCGCAGTTGAGGGAGAAACGTCTGGAAGAAACGCCAGTTATAGACCACGGCCACATAGCCCGGAATCTTCTATTACCAATTATATAATTATATGGATATCTGTTGTATTTAAGTTGTGTTGAAACGCGTAAGTAAAAATCGATCGTGATACACCCCGCCCTATTTTCTTAAGACAATGATTGAAATGTATGTTTATACTGATGTAAGGTTACTGATCTAATCTCGTGTTAGAAATTGGAATTGTAACAACACTAGGACTGTCCGGCACGTGTCTCCCTGTACTGTAATCCTGTAACTACATGGGGCGCCTTGTATTATCGAAGCTGATGTGTTACAAGAAAGATCCATATCGGTGAATGGAAGTGGGACTGGCATTAAAAGGAATTCACATAGAACGCTTCACTTTACAAGCTCCTCCGGAAGAGCGTTAACACGACCTCCAGCTGTATCATTCAGTTTTATGTGCTCAGCAATTTAGTTATCAGCAAACACTTGAGCCGTGTGCCGTCTCTCTCGTTCACTACAAACTCAATGCATGAATAAAATGTTATTCTGTTCATGTGTGTCCGATCGTTTTTTATGTAGTTCGTGATAACATTTGTAGATTATTAAGGGGCATATCTCGCTACATATTATAACCGTAAGAGAGCAATTCCAGGTAAATATCTTACCAAGATATATATATATATATATATATATATATATATTTATATATATTAAATATAACATATACATGAATAAATTAATAAATGAATGGAGGAAAACACAACGAGGATATATACCCATCAATAGGAACCTCAAACTCGATGCTAGTCTTTTTGCAGACGATTTAGCTCTTCTGGCACTTTCCGAAAATGATTTGCAACGATCAATTTATAATTTACAAAAAATAGGTGCCAAATGTAATATGGAAATATCAATTAATAAAACTAAAATTATGGCATTTCATGGGAAGGACCCCATACAAAGTAAAATCTGTCTCCAGAATAAAATTTTAGAGAGATCTAATCAATTTAAATATCTTGGATATTATCTCTCTATCTGGGATGAAAAGGATATCCCTGAAAAAGTTACTAGTTATAATAAAAGTTTAGGAATTATTAATCAAGTTATGAAACCATCCCTTGTACAAAAAAACACCAGATTACGTTTATATAACACTTTGGCTAGACCAGTGTTGACCTATGGTAGTGAAGCATGGACACTAAGAAAACAACATGAAAGCAGAATAAAGGCTTGTGAAATGAGATTCATGCGCAGAACAGCGGGTTACACCATGGGATCGGAAAAGGAACACCGATATCTTAAAAGAATTAAAGACTACGCCAATTTTGAAATATATTAAACAGTACCAACTAAATTGGAAACACCATCTTGAAAGAATGAGTTCAAATCGGATCCCCAAAGCTGTTTATAATTATATACCAAGAGGATGAAGATCACTGGGCCGTCCTATGAAACGCTGGAGGGAAAATTTTCTATACGATCGTAACAGGCCTTGGCCTATTACTTGGAAGGAAGAAGAAGAAGAAATATAACATTCAATGTTTTGCACTGCAGATGTATTATTATTAATAATTTGAAATACCTTAATGAGTAAAATAATTCACATCAATCTGTGTTTCAAAGCACCTACCCAGCTGAAGATCATAGTATTCCGTCAACACTTTTAAATCCATATTAAAGCACCGTTGAGGTTATGTAATAAGATATTAAATATAAAATTGGTACCTGGTAAGTCAGTCGCCCTCAACTGAATTAATAATCTTCATGAAGTAATTCCAATATGGAGGCCTTTCAAAATCAATGTTTCATCTTCTGAATTTTAACTAACTTCGTCAAGTAAATGCAATATGGAATAATATATCTGTTGTTTATTTGAAATGTCTATTAATTAAGTTAATTTTTTTAATCACATTTTTTAGCGCTACACTTGGATCTTCTTAAGTGTGTCGGCTACCTTAGAAGCAATACACATTTTAAAAGGCAATAAAATAGTGTCCGATGTTCTAAATGACAGTACACTGCACTGTTATGTCATGCAATACATATGTAAAAAGTAAAGTGATCCCACATATGTAAAGATAAATTTTTGATTAAAATTTCCATCTAGATTCTATGTTAGCATCATTCTATATTAGCATGCAATAACATGGAAAGGAAAGTGATCCCACATATGTAAAGATAAATTTTTGATTAAAATTTCCATCTAGATTCTATTTTGCATCATTCTATATTAGCATACAATAACATGGAAAGGAAAGTGATCCCACATATGTAAAGATAAATAAATTTTTGACTAAAATTTCCATCTAGATTCTATGTTAGCATCATTCTATATTAGCATACAATAACATGGAAAGGAAAGTGATCCCACATATGTAAAGAGAAATCAATTTTTGACTAAAATTTCCATCTAGATTCTATGTTAGCATCATTCTATATTAGCATACAATAACAAGGAAAGGAAAGTGATCCCACATATGTAAAGAGAAATAAATTTTTGACTAAAATTTCCATCTAGATTCTATGTTAGCATCATTCTATATTAGCATGCAATAACATGGAAAGGAAAGTGATCCCACATATGTAAAGATAAATAAATTTTTGACTAAAATTTCCATCTAGATTCTATGTTAGCATCATTCTATATTAGCATACAATAACATGGAAAGGAAAGTGATCCCACATATGTAAAGAGAAATCAATTTTGACTAAAATTTCCATCTAGATTTCTATGTTAGCATCATTCTATATTAGCATACAATAACATGGAATGGAAAGTGATCCCACATATGTAAAGAGAAATAAATTTTTGACTAAAATTTCCATCTAGATTCTATGTTAGCATCATTCTATATTAGCATGCAATAACATGGAAAGGAAAGTGATCCCACATATGTAAAGATAAATTTTTGATTAAAATTTCCATCTAGATTCTATTTGCATCATTCTATATTAGCATACAATAACATGGAAAGGAAAGTGATCCCACATATGTAAAGAGAAATAAATTTTTGACTAAAATTTCCATCTAGATTCTATGTTAGCATCATTCTATATTAGCATACAATAACATGGAAAGGAAAGTGATCCCACATATGTAAAGAGAAATCAATTTTTGACTAAAATTTCCATCTAGATTCTATGTTAGCATCATTCTATATTAGCATACAATAACAAGGAAAGGAAAGTGATCCCACATATGTAAAGAGAATAAATTTTTGACTAAAATTTTCCATCTAGATTCTATGTTAGCATCATTCTATATTAGCATGCAATAACATGGAAAAGGAAAGTGATCCCACATATGTAAAGAGAAATAAATTTTTGACTAAAATTTCCATCTAGATTCTATGTTAGCATCATTCTATATTAGCATACAATAACATGGAAAGGAAAGTGATCCCACATATGTAAAGAGAAATCAATTTTTGACTAAAATTTCCATCTAGATTCTATGTTAGCATCATTCTATATTAGCATACAATAACATGGAATGGAAAGTGATCCCACATATGTAAAGAGAAATAAATTTTTGACTAAAATTTCCATCTAGATTCTATGTTAGCATCATTCTATATTAGCATGCAATAACATGGAAAGGAAAGTGATCCCACATATGTAAAGATAAATTTTTGATTAAAATTTCCATCTAGATTCTATTTTGCATCATTCTATATTAGCATACAATAACATGGAAAGGAAAGTGATCCCACATATGTAAAGAGAAATAAATTTTTGACTAAAATTTCCATCTAGATTCTATGTTAGCATCATTCTATATTAGCATACAATAACATGGAAAGGAAGTGATCCCACATATGTAAAGAGAAATAAATTTTTGACTAAAATTTCCATCTAGATTCTATGTTAGCATCATTCTATATTAGCATACAATAACATGGAAAGGAAAGTGATCCCACATATGTAAAGAGAAATAAATTTTTGACTAAAATTCCATCTAGATTCTATGTTAGCATCATTCTATATTAGCATACAATAACATGGAAAGGAAAGTGATCCCACATATGTAAAGAGAAATAAATTTTTGACTAAAATTTCCATCTAGATTCTATGTTAGCATCATTCTATATTAGCATACAATAACATGGAAAGGAAAGTGATCCCACATATGTAAAGAGAAATAAATTTTTAACTAAAATTTCCATCTAGATTCTATGGTAGCCTCATTCTATAGGAGCATACAATAACATGGAAAGGAAAGTGAGCCCACATAGGGAAAGAGAAAGAAATTTTTGACTAAAATTTCCAGCGAGATTCGATGTTAGCAATCAGTTCTATATGAGGCATGCAAGAACATGGAAAGGAAAGTGATCCCACATATGTAAAGATAAATTTTTGATTAAAATTTCCATCTAGATTCTATTTTGCATCATTCTATATTAGCATACAATAACATGGAAAGGAAAGTGATCCCACATATGTAAAGAGAAATAAATTTTTGACTAAAATTTCCATCTAGATTCTATGTTAGCATCATTCTATATTAGCATACAATAACATGGAAAGGAAAGTGATCCCACATATGTAAAGAGAAATAAATTTTTGACTAAAATTTCCATCTAGATTCTATGTTAGCATCATTCTATATTAGCATACAATAACATGGAAAGGAAAGTGATCCCACATATGTAAAGAGAAATAAATTTTTGACTAAAATTTCCATCTAGATTCTATGTTAGCATCATTCTATATTAGCATACAATAACATGGAAAGGAAAGTGATCCCACATATGTAAAGATAAATAAATTTTTGACTAAAATTTCCATCTAGATTCTATGTTAGCATCATTCTATATTAGCATACAATAACATGGAAAGGAAAGTGATCCCACATATGTAAAGAGAAATAAATGTTTGACTAAAATTTCCATCTAGATTCTATGTTAGCATCATTCTATATTAGCATACAATAACATGGAAAGGCACTACGTTCTCCACAATGGCACTGTGACTAATTGACATGTTCCTCCTCTAGTAGTTAGTTCACATCTATCATGTTATAACGAGACCTTCGTAATGTAAGTGGAGATAACTTCTTTATACAATGTTTTAACGTAGCAAAGAAACCACTCAAATGACAACGTGAATAAAAACAACGTTTAAAGAACAAGTTCGCTATGAAAAGTGGCAAAATAAAGAAAACCTATTGGGACATTCAATATGGAATCGGGCAGAAAAAAGTCTTCAAATGTATTATTTTTACATTTTCTGTATCCCTAATTATAGTGAATACATTAGTTAAAGTTTTAATACGAAATGTTATTTTTATCTTTTATAGGTTCATAATTATGACGATTATCGTTATCGTAAATTTGAAATATATTTACTAACTGATATTTCTGAAACAGTAAAAGGGGAAAAATATTCAAGAAGCGGATTTATGTAGCTGATATCATGTACTCTAAGGGTGTTATATAATTACGCTATGTTTCTTTTGGTTACAATTTTGATTTTTTGTAGGATAATTGCAGTACACAACCTCCACTGAAAACGAAACATATACAGGGTATTATACACGTAATGAGGATTAATTTTCAGCAATTACTTTTTTGATTGAATGATTAGTTCAGACAATATAAATGTTTGTTTATTCTTTTTTCGTTAAAAGCTGGGGGATCAACAGCACAAATGGTTCAGTTCACAACCAAAGTTGCGCGTAGCTCTCATTGAAACAACTGACTTACTTACAGCAATATAATTTACGGTTAAAAACTATAAAATGGTTACCTTGTAGGTCCATCCCCTCAACTTAAGTTATTTTAAAACTCTGTAGGCCTTTCGGGACTAGTCTCATAAAGAAAGCTTATGACTCAATTCCGAGGAACAAATTATGGGAAGTATAAGAGAAATACAATATTGATAGAAACCTAATATAATTTATTAAACAAGTGTATAAAGATAACTCCGCTTATGTTAACATTCAAATATAATGTCTAATCCTATAAAAACCACAAAGGGATTGAAACAAGGGTGCACTGTCAGCAATGTTATTTAATATTTATGTAGAATTTATATTAATGAAATGGAAACAAAGCTGCAAAGGTATGGGTATCCCAATAGGCAACAGATTTTTGCTCACATTACAATTTGCTGATGATAAACTGGTTTTAGCGCAAGACAAATTAGGTATGGAATTCATGATGAAAAGGTTGAAAAACACATATCAATCATGGGGTCTCACAGTAAATTTACAAAAAAAAAAACAGAATATCTGGCAATAAATAGCATTGAAAGAGGAAATTTAATATTGGAGGAAGGAATCCAAATAAAGCAAGTGAAACAAACTAAATATTTGCGAATAATTATGGATAACATTGAAGGTATAGGCAAAGAGAATATAAAACATAGAATTGAATTGAGCAGCAAAATAACATCATCGTTATATTCCATATGGTGAGATAAGAATATTTGGAAAGGCACGAAAAATATATTTTATAAAACATTGATTGAATCTGTTGCAATGTATGGAAGTGAGGTATGGACAATCAATAAGTACTATAAAAATAGACTAATAGCTCTAGAAATGGATTATTTACGCAGAAGTGCCAGAAAGTCAACATTAGAACATGTCACAAATAAGGAAATTAGATATATAATGGAAGCAGAAGAAAACATGATTGAAAGAATTGAGGAGAAGGAATTAAAGTGGTGAGGACATGTTTTAAGAATGGAAGATGAGCGATGGGCAAAGCAACTATATCGATGGCATCCGACCAGAAGAAGGAAGAGAGGGAGACCGAAGTTAACATGGAAGGAAAACATCAAGAAATTAATGCAAGAAAGAGGGCTAAGCATTGAAGATGCCCAAGATCGTAGGCTTTGGAGGTTTGGCACGGGAAGACGGCAACAGCTGTAAAAACCCGAAGATAGATATGTAGATAGATAGATGTAAATAATAATTTCTTAATAACGTTTTTTCATCCATTTGTCTATTGTAAAATAAACCAAATGACCTAACTCAAATTGATTCAGCTATGGAAAAGAGATATCAAGGCAAATGGAATGCTAATATGCTGGCCGATTATTGTTGGACCATTAAGAGTGATGCTCCACAGGCGAAATATAGCAGAAAATCGTAATTTCTTACTTTCTAGGTGGAGTCCGAATATTCGAACATTGTATAGTTACAAATGTACAAAATATTAGAATGTTTGAAATTATAAATTGCTGTCTCTCGGAAACCTTGCGCGATGGAAAAAAACGAGATGTCATATTTCATTCAGGAGAAAAATTACTATCAGAATCACATATTTTTCTTTCAGAGAAACCAAAAAGTTTATTTTTTGTTGCCCAGTATTATTAACCGTTATGGTAGATTACATATCCATCTGTACCGATTGATTCAGCATTTTTTCTGTTAATTGTAAAATTCACACCACCAACATTCGTAGCTGTGAGCTTATGAACTATTCAACTTTTGTTGATACATATTTTAAACCAAATACTTTATTATTGTTTCATTTTCAAATATTCCGTATTATTGCAAAATTGCGTGTGAATTTTTTGTCCTGAATTTATTTCAGCAGTGCGAATGTATATACATTTTTTTAAATAACGACACTGCGTTTTAATATTTCATAATTAATATAATTGTGAACTGTAATAACATTAGATACATGCGCCGTTTTTATTTGCAATGAGACCACTTACTAAAGCTGAATTATAATGACTATTTAACACGTGCCCCAAATGGAAGTCAATGAACTATCACGTCTCAATGAATTATGATTTACAACCAATCACACTCTTTTTCAACTCAGTTTTATCAATTCAATTTTACCACTTTAAATCAAGCTCTTCATTTTTAACATTCTGAATAGGTCAGACCATTATTTTGCAGTGGCTGACTCTCTCATAAATACGTTGAATATAACAATTTATATATTAAGATGTAAGAATTCTAGAATGCATGTGGCTATCAGATTATATATTGCACGAATGTATCCAGATAGTGCTTGCGGGATATAATATAAAACATTTGTAGCAATTGATTATACAAAAAAAATCGTTTACACTTTCTTAAACGTACTATTTCCCAGTAATTTACTTTCCAGAAAAATATAATTGTAATATTTACATCATAGGACATCAGAAATTAATTAATATCTTGGTTATAATCAGTTGTTTATAAACAGTTAACAAAACGATACGAAGTAAAATTCAACACTAGCCTTATTGGAATAAAACAATATTAGAGCTTCTACTGAAAATAAATAGATGTAATTTGACAGTTCTTGATGTATACCTACGCGCCAGAGGAAGGCCGCGAAGAATAATGAAGAATTCTACAACATATTGCAATAAATTTATAGCAAAATAAATAGATGTGATTACATTCTCGTGATAGGAGACTTAAATACCTCAGTGGGCAATGCTCAAGTCAACAATAATATTGGAACTTATGGCCAAACAATAACCAATAGGAAAGGGGCAAGATTAACAGATTTTGCTATTACAATGAACAGAGAATAATGAATACCTTTTACAATTATAGAAACGTAGATAAGTGTACATGGCATCGCCAGGACTCAAAATCAATTATTGATTATTTAATCGCAAATAATAAGATTTTGAAACTATTTATCGATGTCAGAGCTTACAGAGGATATGGGATTGGTTCAGATCACTACCTAGTAGAAGTAAAAATAAGATTTCCACCAAGATGGTTAAAAAGAGGAAACAGCAACAGAGCATAGAATAAAAGTACAAGGTAAAATCATTTTATGATGACAGCATTAAACGGTTATAATCCAGAAGAATTCAGCAATACATAGCTACAACTCCAGAAAGTAATGATGTTGATAAAGAATGGAAAACATTTAAATGATAATTCAAAATGCAGCTAATGAAACTTTAGGAAAAGTAAATATACAACAAAGAAAAAAGAACTCTAAAAATCTGGGATGATCAAATAAAACAATTGATAGAAGAGAAAAATGTAGCTTATAAAAAATATTTGAACACAAAGAAAGTAGGAAATTAAATAGAATTCAAGCGCTGTAGAGCTATTGTTAAGAGGGAAATAAGAAAGAGACATAGGAAAACATGGTTAAATTTTATTAATCAAATAAAAATAAAACGTTGTTTTATTTGATTTTCATATTTATTACATAATTCAGTGACAACTGTTTCGGTACACTGTACCTTCTTCATACATGTTAACTAATTAAGAATTGTGTTCCAACATGTCTGAAGAAGGTACAGTGTTCCGAAACAGCTGTCACTGAATTATATAATAAATATTAAAATCAAATAAAACTACGTTTTATTTTTATTTAGTTAATAAATATGGATTTTCATCATTTAAACATCAACTCGATTGATTATGGTTAAATTTTGTTACACATTTAGAATCGGACTTGCATAAGCTCCAAAATATTAAAACATTTGAATAAAGATATTAAAGAATCTACCAACATTAATTGCGGAGTAAGGAAAGACGATTTTTTAATTATTATAAAAGTCTTTGGACTAACAATACTTATGAAGATACAATTTTTTCCGAAATAATAATGAAACAGGCTCCATAATATCATTGGAACAATTGAACAGTAGTTTAAAGAAATTGAAAAATGGGAAGGCAACTGGCACACATGACTTCAATGCTGAATTATACAAATATGCAGGCAAACGGTTCCGAAATAGAATGTTGTCCTTCTTTAATAATGTGTTCAAAAATATAAATATACCACAAGAATGGAAGACAAGCATTGTTATACCCCTGTTCAAGAAAGGAGACAAGAGGAAAATGGACAACTATAGGTGAATCAGTTTGTTAAACATATGCTACAAAATGTAAGCAAACACTTTAAATGGAAAATTGAAACGTTTCAGCGAAAAATTCCTTATGGAATGTCAAAATGGATTTAGGAAATGACGATCTTGTATTGATTCAGCATTTTGTGATAAATTACTGCTTGAAAAAAGAAGAGAATTCGACTTTGAAACACATTTTTCTTTCTAGATTTGAGAAAGCATTCGACACAGTGAAGAGACCAAAACTCTTCAATATACCGGGACCGGAGGCAAGGAGCATAACCACTAGTCCACCGCGGCCGACATCTTACAAACATTAAATAATAATAAAATTTGGACGACAGAAATATACCAAATTTACTTCTGCAGAACATACAAAATATTTACAAAGACAGCACAATACAGAATAGATTAAACAATAGATTTTCTGAAGAATGAATTATAAATTGTTGTGTGAGACATGGTTGCCCCCCTATTCCCAACACTCTTTGTGATCTATATTAACTAAGTAATCTGTTGTTGGAACAAGAAATACAAATTTGGAATAAGAATATCAGAAATTACAAAATTAAACACCCTGTTGTTTGCAGATGACCAAATAATGTTGCAAATTTAGAAGATAATCTCCGGAAAGTCTGTATGAACTTAACAAAATTACAGAAGAATATGGATTGAAGATATCTACAGAGGAAACAAAAATTATGGCAATTCAAGGTGTAGATCCTGTCAGAAGTAAAATTGTACTTGCCAATATAATTTTGGAGCACATGAATCATTTTACATATCCAGGATACAATATCACATATGAAGAAGAAAAGGATCTAAATGCAAAAATATATTTTTTTTAAAGGATTTTGGGGTTAGTAAATTCTGTCTTCAAGCCACAGTTAGTCCAAAAAACATTCAAGGTTAAAAGTATTTAAAACACTGGCTCTTCCAACTCTTCTGTATGGTAGCGAAGTATGGACATTGAAACAGAAGAATATACAGAGACTTAGATCTGCTGAAATGAGATACCTTCGGAGGACTGCAGGATACACACTACTAGATCACAAAGAAAATGAAGACATCTTAGATGAATTACACATGGAATCTTTAGAAAACAAAATTTCTGATTATAAGTCGAGATGGATGCAACATATTCACCGAATGGAAGATCACAGGATACCCAAACAAATGTTAAGATATGAACCTGCAGGAAGAAGAAGACCAGGACGTCCACTCAAAAGACTTCTGGATGGTGTTTCTCTTGAGGCCGAAACAGGCCTACAAATGGCCTAAATTCGTGAATATACCATGATGATGATGATAAATATTTTGATGTGTTTGATTTGTTCTCCACTAGGGTGCATTCTTACAATACTGCGATCCTTTGGCAATAAATTAATAAGATCTGGTTGGAGTGATGAACAAATGAAGCATAAAAAACGTGCCTCATTTGTTTTCAAACATCGCCGTTTACATTAAATATATAAATATTTTAAAATAACTATATTTAAATAATGATTTGTATGTAAAAAATTTGATGTTATTCATTAAATAGTTCTAACGAATATCACTCTTGATTACCAAATACTCATAAGTAATGCCACGAGTGATTTCCAAATTATCGATAAATTCACGACTCACGAAGTGAGGAGTGAATTTATCTAGAGAATTTGGAAATCAAGAGTGGCATTTGTTAGGACTATTTAACGAATAAAATAAAGCTGTTTACTCACAAATCATTATTTAACTACAGTTATTTAAAAATATTTTTATATTTAAAGTAAACGGTGATGTTTGAAAACTAATGAGAAACGATAGGTAGCCTACGCTTCTACTGCTTCTTTTGTTTATCACTGCAACCAGATCATACTATTTATTGCCAAAGGAACGCAATATTGTAAGAATGCTCTCTAGTGGAGAAAAAATGAAACACATCAATCTGTATATTAATTCATTTTTGATGTCGTATACATTTAAGAAAGTGCAAACAGTGGTTTCTTTTTTTGGTGGTATAATCAATTGCTACAAATGTTGACATGTAAGCACTATTATATACAATCTGGTAGCCGTATTTGTTATAGGCTCAGTCACTGCAAATAACGGTCAGACCTGTTCAGAATATTAAAAAGGAGGAGCTTTGCTTAATATATGATAATCCTAACGTTGATAAATATTTCGTGAAACACGTCTCTGATTGGTTGTAATACAGAAATCATTGAAACGTGATTGGTCATTGACTCCCATTTGGGGCATGAGTTAAATAGTCTAGATAAATTCACGACTCACGCGTGAATTTATCGATAATTTGGAAATGACTCGTGGCATTACTTATGATAAAAATGTTAATATTAAACTAAACTAAATCCACTGACATCAACTTCTCATAAATGTACGTCAAAAGTAAACATCCATGTGTTTGTTATAATATAATAGTATTACGAAGAATAGAATATACCAGTATTAAAACGGTATATCAATTTCATAGCCATTATAACAGCTATTTCATGTAATTGAGTACATAATGCACAGATAAGTGTGTTTATTCCTACTGTGATTATTGTATCAAATTTAAATGAAGTTAATGTAGGGATGATTACTTGTATTACGCTATAAAGTTGCATTGGCTGTACAGTCAGTGTATTATATTAAATGCTCTTCAATCCATTATAAAATGCAAACAAAGAGTGGACGCAATTCTGAATTATTAAGTACAGTGTGTATGGCGACTGCAATGCTTTTAAGGTAACAGGATCATTCAGAACAATAGTGCACAGAACGATGGAACTGTATTTCATGCTCTGTTATAAAGCATTTCATTATGTGCGTCCGAAACCTGGACAGTAACTAAACAATCCAACAGGGGTACACAGTAGAAATGGAATTTTACAGGAACTCGGCAAGAATTTGTAACTAGAATTCGGTATCTACCGGAAACCCACAAACAATGCTCTGGCCATAAACAAAAATTCTACACACCCTTTTCAACAGAAAATTAGTACATTTAATAGCTTAGTCAGTAGAATGTTGAAACTCCCATTAAGCAAAGAACTCAACTACATTAACTATATGGCAAAACCAATGGCTATAATGAAGGATTCATAGATAAGCTCGTAAAAAAACAAAAAAGGAAGAACAACAAAACCAACATAACTAAACTAGAAAAACAATCTGACAACAACAAAAAAACATGGATAATACTTACATACACAGGAAAAGAAATGACAAAATTAGCCAATGCACTAAAGAAAGCCGATAAAAACGTAAAAATAGCATACAGAACCAATAACAAATTAAACAACATAATAAACAATAACATTGAAGGAAATAACATTTTCAACAGCAAAGGAGTTTATAAACTGACATGTAAGGACTGCAACAAATTTTATATAGGAAGGACAAACAGGAGTTTTAACATCAGATTCAAAGAACATTTTCGAGACTTCATTCACGCAGAAGGGAAATCAAGCTATGCAAAACACGTTATCCATGAAGGACATCGCATGTTAAATATTGAAAACACCCTAACAGTAATGCACAGAGAAAATAATCCAGCGAAGATAAACGTACTCGAAGAGATGGAAATCATGAAAGCAGCTCACAACAACGACAGCCTGATAAACGAAAACGAACCCATCTTCAGTGAAACACAAGTTTTGGATCCTGCCGATGATGGGACAAGTCCCGAAAGCGCTACAGTTAAATGATTAATTAAGTTGAGGAGACGGACCTTTCAGGTGAATATTCCATAATTTTATATTAAATTTGTAGGCGGTAAGAACTCAGAAATAACACAATAAGGGAACTTCGCATGTTGAAAAAAGCATATTGGAGAAAAAAGAAAATTTTCTGAAATGGTTTGGACACCTCATAAGAAGGTAAGATGACAGAATAACAAAAGGTCCTTTATTGGAAATGTAATGGAAGAAGTGCATGAGGTAGAGCTAGAGAATGCTGGATGAGATGATTTGAGAGGAAAAGAATGCTTTAGACAGAAATGACGATAAATCACTTTGGGTGTAGGTGAACCACTATAATGTGGAATATTCCTAATAAAAAATCATTGAGAAAATGTTTCAGATTCCTGTTTGATTCCTCTTCCTGGCTAAATGGCCGGGGTCCGGTATTCTCGTAACTCGACGTTTCGCCTACTGCTGCGGTAGACATCGTCAGGAGATTCTGCGTGCTCTCTGTGAACTCCTCAACAGTCGGCTGCAGGCTGACTGGACGTTGTAAAATGTCTCCCTACTATATATATATATATATATATTAATATATATATATATATATCTTCGGGTTTTTACAGCTGCTGCCGTCTTCCCGTGCCATACCTCCAAAGCCTACGGTCTTGGGCATCTTCGATGCTTAGCCCTCTAGCTTGCATTACTGTCTTCATGTTTTCCTTCCATGTTAACCTTGGTCTTCCTCTTTTCTTCTTTCTGTTAGGATGCCATTCATATAGTTGTTTCGGCCATCGCTCATCTTCCATTCTTAAAACATGTCCTAACCACTTTAATTCCTTTTCCTCAATTCTTTCAATTATGCTTTCTTCTGCTTCCATTTTGTTTCTAATTTCCTTATTTGTGACACGTTCTAATTTAGACTTTCTGGCACTTCTTCGTAAATAATCCATTTCTAGAGCTATTAGTCTATTCTTGTAGTACTTATTGATTGTCCATACCTCACTTCCGTACATTGCAACAGATTCCACCAATGTTTTACCAATATATTTTTTGTGTCTTTCCAAATATGCTTATCCCACCATATGGAATTTAATGATGATATTATTTTGCTACTCAATTCAATTCTATGTTTTATGTTCTCTTTGCCTATACCTTCGATGTTATCCATAATCATTCCCAAATATTTAGTTTGTTTCACTTGCTTTATTTGGATTCCATCTTCCAATACTAAGTTTTCTCTTTCACTGCTATTTATTGCCAGATATTCTGTTTTTTGTAAATTTACTGTGAGACCCCATGATTCATATGTGCTTTTCAACCTTTTTATCATGAATTCCATATCAAAATTGTCTTGCGCTAAAACCAGTTGATCATCGGCAAATTGTAATGTCAGCAAAAATCTATTGCCTATTGGGATCCCCATACCTTTGCAGCTTTGTTTCCATTTCGTTAATATAAATTCTACATAAATATTACATAAAATTGGTGATAGACTGCACCCTTGTTTCAATCCCTTTGAGGTGTTTATAGGATTAGACATTATATTTCCCATTTTAACATAAGCGGAGTTATCTTTATAGGTTTGTTTAATAATTTCTATTAGGTTTCTGTCAATATTGTATTTCTCCAATACTTCCCATAATTTGTTCCTCGGAATTGAGTCATAAGCTTTCTCTAAATCTATCATTGTCAAATGGGTTTCTTCTCCAACTGCAGTCCGTTTTTCAATTAACTGTTGTATTGCAAATATATTGTCAACACATGACCTTCCTGGTCTGAATCCATTTTGATCTTCTCCTAATTTGTCCTTAATATCTTTTTGTAACTTTGTTTTTAATAACTTCGTAAATATTCTATATAATGTGTTATTTATACTTAGTCCTCTGTAGTTTTTTGCGTCTCTTCTAACGCCCTTCTTGTATATTGGTACTATGTAGCTTATTTTATATATATATTTATATATATATATATATATATATATATATATAGTTAAACAAAACAATCGCTATTTGTTGAGAAACTCAACACTTTGAAAAATGTTCAGATAATCTTAATAATAATTGTCAGGAATCGATGTTGAAACCAATATCATGCAGCTAATGGAATATATGTTTCTACTTGCACGGTGGGCTTATTGCACTCAAAGTTATGGCGAGATGATGCTTTTTTTTTTTTTTTGCTATCTCATTTGGAAGATTGGTAGAAAGTAAATTTGTGGTTTAAGAAATACCGTTTCAAGGTTTTCAACGATGAAATGAGATTATTAGGCCTATATATAATATATATATATATATATATATATATATATATACCCCAGAATGCAGTTATAAATCAGTACAGTTACGGACCTGAGATCCAAATCAAAACTTGATATGTTATGTACGTTACAACACTTTATATGTTATGTACGTTACAACACTAGATATGTTTATAGGAATTATTAATCATAGTGTAAATTACAATATTTATTTTTTTTATAAAAGAGTAGAGAAAATAATTCCCGTTGTATTTGGATTCCCGGCGGGACAGGCCGATTTAAAATCACGAAATTAAGTGCATGACATGTACTGTAATGCATCCGGTGTTGGCGATTACACACTGTGCTAGGCTCACTACTGAGTGCCTAGGTCCAAGTTCACAGTATAATCGCAATTGGACTAGAGTTTCAAAGTCATGTACAGATATTAAGTTATACTATAAGGGGGGCATTACTTAATGAATAACTGAATTAATTAAGTAATAAAGAAGCAAAGAAAAATTCTACGAAGATAAAAATATATGTAAATTATTTGAGTTGTAACTTCATAAAATTTAATGTACATTTGTCTGAAATAAAGTACTGTAGAAATACGTTCAAATATGTTATTATATAAAGCTATTAAATTATAAATTATTACCTTCTTCACAGTCTTCCTGAGTTAATAGTTTAGGAAGACAGACAATAATGTGTAATTTAACAGTTTTGTACAGTGAAAAACCTGAACGAAGATTTAAAATGTTTTAAAAAAATTAAAATATGTTCTTGTATATCATCCGTCCATGGTATCTTTACCTTGTCGTGGTGGAGTGGCTTGCGTGCTTAAATGATCCTGAGAGCTATGCCGGCGGTAGCATTGCTGCCGATAGGGTTACCCATGCCGGACTAGTCGATGGTGATAAGCCAGACGAAAAAAGTACCTTGGTCGAAAGAGTGACGGTCTTTCACCGTAAAGATACAACCGTCAAGAAATGCGGACCTGGGTTCAACTGGGGTAAAAATTTCCGGAGGTCAAATAGTCCCCCATTCGGTTCTCCGGGCGGGGAATACTTCAGGGAACCCATGCCAAAGGCTCAAACACAGGGACATGTTCCTAGGAACATGGAATGATTTGAGGGAAGTAGATTATACAGGGAATGATTGGAAAGCATTAGCTCAGGATAGGGATGTATGGAGAGCTTATGTCCGCGTGGCCATGAACCTACGGGTTCGATAGTGCTAGTGAGTAAGTAAGTCTTGTATATCATTCTATGAAGTCTCAAATACTGAAAAATACTATTTGCAGCAGAAAGGACTGCAGCTGCTGAGGATAATTAAAGTAAAACATTTTTTAAAAAGAAATTTACTTTTTTGTTTCCATTTGTGGAAAAAAGAATTGACGAGAAATATCGAGAAATATTTTTTGTGGCACTGTATGGCGCGGAAACGCGGGCGATAAGGAGACGAGATATGTAGATCGTGAGAAATGTGCAGACAAGACATTAAACGAAATTGTAATATTGACAGTAAATAGAATAAAAAAGATAAAGGAAAGTAATGGGAGTTGGATGTGTAGAAAATCTCTGTTGAAAGAAACGCTTCACGCAATGATGTAGAGAATATATTCCTGCGAGCAAAGAAGATAAGCAATTCAATGTAAATGTATAAAAATACGCGGAACAAAGAAGCAGTGAATGACATCTGCTTGTACTCCGACACGTGCATTGTTGAAAATATATTTGTGTTTGTAACTTCATCTTAATTCTTAAGATTGTATTCGTGCATCCATCCCATTCTCTGTCGGTGATTGTTGTGACGTCACTTAGTTATTATGTTTTTGTAATGCAGATTTGTCTCGGTGGTCTAGCGGTTAAGTTCCTTAATCTGGGGTCGATGTATTTTTCAGATTTTCTCTTGTTTGTTTGTTTGTTAACTGCATTATATCCACTTCACCTCCGGGTTTTTATTTATTCTACAGGGTGATCCATAATTACAAACTTCTAGGGATTTTAGAGGGGACTTAGTTGATAAAGTTTTGATAAGGAACCCATGTCCGAAAACGTACCATTTCGATGTAAAAAAGTTTAAATATCTAAACACAATGGGCTGATAACGCGTGTTTCGTGTTTCTGAATAAGTGTTACAGACTTCTAGGGGTTGTACTACAAGTGTGGTTCCACGTGTTGTTCGTTCCACAAAGTGTACCTGCGACACATGTTTTCATACACACGCCCCGCAACACCTGGTGTGTGCTCAAAAATGTCTGCTGCCGCAGAATTCGTGCAAGATCTTCCTTCGACTCGACAGGCGTAGTACAACCCCTAGGAGTCTGTAATGCCGATTCTCAAACAAAAGACACACGATATCTTGGCTCCGTCTTACTGACAGACGTAAATTGCACTCTCTTTCACTACTTTTCAAGCTTCTGAATTCCTACATCCCTACTTACCTGGCATCTAGATTTGAGAAGTTATCCTCTTACCACAATATTGACACTAGATCACAAGATAGCAGTCTGCTAACAATTCCTCTTCATAGCACTTCCTCCTATTCTACTTCCTTCACAGTAGCCTCTGCCCGCTCCTGGAATCTCCTTCCTCAAGATATCAGGGGTTGCCGCACACTTGGTACCTTTAAGTCACGCTTATACAGTTACCTGTTGTCTAATAATTAATTTTTCTCTATTTATTTAATTTTATACTATGTCATTAATCTTTTCCTGTTTTTTTATATATATTGTACATATATATTTAATTCGTTAAATTTAGAGTAAATCAAAATACATTATAAATATTAATTGTATTGTATTCATAACTTGTAATCGTTTATATTTATAGATATATATTGTAATTTAGATTTAAGAGTATTTTTTGTTTGTATTTTTTTTAAACCTGGTTGAGTGGTAGACAAGGCCTTAAGGCCTTAACTCTGCCAGGTAAAATAAAGCTATTATTATTATTATTATTATTATTATTATTATTATTATTATTATTATTATTATCAGTCTAACGTGTTTCGATCTTTAAACTTATTTTACATCGAAATGGTAGACTTTCGGACATGGGTTGCTTATGGAAACTTTATCTACCAAGTCCCTTCTGCAATCCCCAGAAGTTTGTAATAGAAATTATGAATCACCCTTTATAATCAAATATTACTTTTATTCATGTTTAAAATTAACAAATCCTCAAATTGAATTCTATAAATGTTCATTCTTCATTTGAATAGGGTTATAGTTATATTAAAAAAATGGTAAGCGTTCATTAAGAAAACTTTCTAGCACTTATGGGAGGATAATATACTGATGGATCTTAGTATACTGGAAATATGAAGTAAATAATTTTGTCTGAGGTTAGGGAAGTTGGTTAGTGATTCAACCTTTTCTCTAACGGGTTCCACAAACCACAGATTTATAAGAGTATTTTTATAAATAGTTGTATCAAGATGAGTGCTTGTATTTTGTTAGAAACAGAGCATTTTTATTTTGACTATTTAACTCGTGCAACAAATGGGAGTCAATGACCGTTCACATTTCAATGATTTTTTATTTACAACCAATCACAGTCGTATTTCGCCTCGAATTTATCAAATAAGTTTATCATATTAAAGAAATCTCCTCCTTTTTAACTTTCTGAATAGGTCATAACATTATTTTGCAGTGACTGACTCTCTAAGAAATAGGGCTACCAGATTGTATATATAGTGCATGAATATCAGCAGATAGCGCATGCGGGATATATTATAAAAACATTTGTAGCAATTTATTATACCACCAAAAAAAAAGGAAACCACTGTTTGCAAATTCTTAAATGAATAATTTTACTTGAAATGACGTTGCAGAAAAATATAATTGATATATTTACATCATAGGGCATCAAAAATTGATTAATACCTATAGTGTTGGTTATAAATTTCTCCACTAGGGTGCATTCTTACAACATTGCGATCCTTTGGCAATAAATAATATGATCTGATTGCAGTGATGAACAATAGATGCAAATGAAGCGTACCAATAGTTTCTGATTTGTTTTCAAAAATCGCCGTTTACATTAAATATATAAATATTTTAAAATAACTATAGTGGACTAGTGGTTATGCTCCTTGCCTCTGGTCCCAACGGTCGCGAGTTCAAACTCGGCCGGGGTCGATGGATTTTTTAGGACGGAAAAATCCAAGGAGCAAGTCCTCCGGGATGGACTTTAAGCCGTGGGTCCCGAGTCTGAATATCTTCAGGCTCGTAAAAAATCATTAAGCCTGAATGAAAAGGCCTCTAAGCAAAATTTACCGAATTTTCCCGTCCTAGTACTAGCTTGGTTTCCTAGATGTCAGTGTGAGGCGGTGCGCTGACCACGGACCACTCACAATGACATCTATACGAAAACAAGTGTAACTAAATCAGTATGGTTCAAATTCTTCCCTGTAGGGGGAAGCGCCTAAATCTCTGTAAAGGGAAAAACATGGGCTTACAATACAGAATAGATAAATAATGATGTGTGAGTAAACAGCTTAATTTTATTCGTTAAACAGTCCTAACAAATGCCACTCTAGATTTACAAATTCTCTAGATAAAATCACTTCTCACTTAGTGAGTCGTGAATTTCTCGATAATTTGGAAATTACTCGTGGCATTACTTATGACTATTTAACTCATGCCCCAAATGGGAGTCAATGACCAATCACATTTCAATGATTTCTGTTTTACAACCAATCAGAGTCATGTTTCACGAAATATTTATCAGTGTTATATTTACCATATTAAAGAAAGCTCCTCCTTTATAATATTCTGAACAGGTCTGACCATTAGTTTGCAGTGACTGAGCCTGTGAGAAATACGGCTACCAGATTGTATATATAGTGCACATAGCGCTTGCGGGAGTTAATATAAAAACATTTGTAGCAATTGATTATACCACCAAAAAAAGAAACCACTGTTTGCACTTTCTTAAATGTATTTTTTCCCAGGTAATAATCCAGAAAAATATAATTGTCATATTTATATCATACGACATCAGAAATGAATTAATATACAGTTTGATGTGTTTCATTTTTTCTCCACTAGAGAGCATTCTTACAATATTGCGTTCCTTTGGCAATAAATAGTATGATCTGGTTGCAGTGATAAACAAAAGAAGCAGATGAAGCGTACCTATCGTTTCTCATTTGTTCTCAAACACCGCCGTTTACATTAAATATATAAATATTTTAAAATAACTATATTTAAATAATGATTTGTGAGTAAAGAGCTTAATTTTATTCGTTAAATAGTCCTAACAAATGTCACTCTTGATTTACAAATCCTCTAGGTAAATTCACTCCTCACTTCGTGAGTTGTGAATTTCTCGATAATTTGGAAATTAATCATGGCATTACTTATGATAACAGTGATTTGCATGAAATCAGAGCTTTCATCCCAACACAATATGGACAGTGGGGGGGTTCTCTGCAAGTCTCTACAGAGGAACTGTAGTTCTCGAACGTGGCAACCGGTGTGCTTGCACCGTGTCTGAAATATCTCCGCTGCGCTGAAGTTTCGTTTCAAATTGTGTTGCAATCACTTTCAGAGCAAATTCTACTTGCAATTAACAAAACAACTGCAAATTTAGTTAATTAATTTACAATAAAATGTAGTAACAAAATGCAATGGTACATAGTGTCCAATTCAAACATTCAAGATAATACATTCTAACCTAGCATCCAAATATCACGTTTAACTAACTCACTGCCACTATCGAACCCGTAGGTTCAAGGCCGCGCGGACATAAGCTCTCCATATGTCCCTATCCTGAGCCAATGTTTTCCAATCATTCCCTGTATAATCTACTTCCCTCAAATCATAGTTAATATTATTCTCCCACGTCATTCTTGGTCTACCAACTGGGCGCCTTCTCTCTGGCTTTCCTACAAGAAGCTTCCATGCACGTCTTTCATTATCCATTCGTGCCACATGTCCTGCCCATCGCAGTCTACGAGACTTAATTGTTCTTATTATATCTGGCTTCGTATCAAGACCATTTAATTCACTGTTAGCTAGTCTTCGCCATTCAGCTTCCTGTTCATCTCTCTTGGGGTCCCAAATTTTTCCTCCTAGAACTTTATTCTCAAATACTTGTAATCTCCTTTCCTCCCTTAAAGTAAGAGTCCATGTTTCGCATCCATATAATATAACTGGTAGAATAAGAGGGTTTAGATAATTTTCAGTTTAACGTTTTTTGAAAGGAGTTGGGACGTCAAGAGTCTCTGCAATGCATAATAGCACACATTTCCAGAATTGAGCCTACGCTTAATTTCTTTGTGTATCTCATTCCTATTTGTGATTATTGTTCCTAGGTATTTGAATTCAGCCACTTCCTCAAAATTTCCCCCATTTGTCATTAGCTGTCCATTTCCATTATATAATGTATTTTTACTTGTGTCCATATACTTACTTACTCACTGGCACTATCGAACCCGTAGGTTGATGTCCGCACGGACATAAGCTCTCCATACATCCCTATCCTGAGCTAATGCGTTCCAATCATTCCCTGTATAATCTACTTCCCTCAAATCATATTATAATGTTGTTCTCGCCCCTCATTTTGGGTCTACCAACTGGGCGTTTTCCTTCTGGCTTTCCGACACGAAGTTTCAGGGCAACCCAGACGCTTTCATTTCATTCCCCATACGCGCAACATGTCCTGCCCATCGCAGTCTACGGGACTTAACTGGTCTTATTATATCTGGCTTCCTATAAAGACCATTTAGTTCATTGTTATGTAGTCTTCTGTCTCCATTCACCCTGTCTGTTCATCTCTCTTTGGTCCAAACATTTTCCTAAGAACTTTATTCTCAATACTACTCGTAATCTCCTTTCCTCCCTTAAAGTAAGAGTCCCTGTTTCGCACCCATATAGAATAACTGGTAGAACAATAGATTTTATAGATTTTCAGCTTAACGTTTTTTTTTTTTTTTGAAGGGGTTGGGACAAATCAAAAGTCTCTTGGCAATGCATAATAGCATGCCCCCCAATTTTTGCAGAGTTGAGCCTATGTTTAATTTCTTTGTGCATCTCATTCCTATTTGGTGATTCTTGGTCCTAGGTGTTTGAATTCAGCCAATTCCTCAAAATTTCCCTCACTTGTCATTAGCTGTCCATTTCCATTATATAATGTATTTCTACGTGTGACCATATATTTAGTTTTACTGATATTTACTTCCAGTCCTAATTTCTTAGTGTTACTCAATAGTGTGTGCGTGTTGGCTTTTAGTATCTCCTCGCTATCGGCCAGTAGTACTACATCATCAGCATAAACTAACAGCTTATTAATACCATTGAGTTGTAAGCCTTCCTCATTCTCCAAAGATTTAATGGCATGCTCTAGTACAAAATTAAATAGTAGAGGAGATAGTGCATCTCCTTGCTTTAACCCATTCTGGATTTCAAAAGTGTCTGAAAACTGTTTGCCTACACGCACCCTACCTACTCGTTGAGCCATTTAGACACATTCGTATAAGTCTAACTAACTTTTTGGGAATTCCGAACTCCAGCAGGATACTATATAACTTCTCCCTCTTAATTGAATCATATGCTTTTTTGAAGTCTACATATAGTTGATGTACAGTACCATTATATTCCCATTTCTTTTCTAAAATCTGTCTTATACTAAAAATCTGATCTGTTGTAGACCTGTTTCTTCTAAATGCACATTGATGATCTCCTAGAATGTCATCAATATAGGGAGTAAGTCTGCTTACTAATATATTTGTTAGAATTTTGTACGAAGTTGAAAGTAATGAGATGCCCCTATAGTTGTTGCAATCAGTTTTATCTCCTTTCTTATAAATTGGTACGATAATTGATTCCTTCCATTCATCTGGAAGAGCTTCTTTTTCCCAAATCATACTAAGCAACCAGCATATCTTGTCCATCAATTTTTCTCCCCCTGATTTTAGCAGTTCTGCTGGGATCTCATCTGAACCTGATGCTTTATACATCTTCAATTTTTCAATTGCCATTTCAACCTCTAATGCACTTGGCTCTGCGACTAGCATTTCTGCTGTCTGTAAGTTATTCTCCTCAATGTCCTGTTCTGTATGTACATTTAATAGCTGATTAAAATAACTTTTCCATCTATTTAATATACTCTTGGAATCTGCAATCATATCCCCATTTTCATTCCGAATTATGTTTGTTCTAGCCTGAAACCCTTTCTTCTCTATACTAATTCCCTGATATAATTCTCTAATGTTCCTATTTTTTGCATTCATTTCAAGATCATTAATCTTCTCTCTCAAATATTCCCTCTTTTTACTCTTTAGTAACTTGGTGGTTTCCCGTCTAACACTGCCCAATTGCTCTAAATTTACCTCATTTGGCTCGTGTAACCATTTAATTTTTGCTAGCTTTCTTTTCTTTACAATGTCGGCACATTCCTCATCAAACCATTTCTTGTTTTGCCTCTTTTTTAAACAACCAATGCTTTCTGATGCTGACAATTTAAACTTGTGTCCATATATTTAGTTTTATTGATATTTACTTCCAGTCCCAATTTCTTAGTGTTATTCAATAGTGCGTGCGTGTTGTCTTTTAGTATCTCCTTGCTATCGGCCAATAGTACTACACCATCAGCATAAACTAACAGCTTATTAATACCATCGAGTTGTAGGCCTTCTTCATCCTCTATAAAATTGATGGCATGCTCTAGTACAAAATTAAATAGTAAAGGAGATAGTGCATCTCCTTGCTTCAACCCATTCTGGATTTCAAAAGTATCCGAAAACTGTTTGCCTACACGCACCCTACTCTTTGTACCATTTAGTCACATTCGTATAAGTCTAACTAACTTTTTATGAATTCCAAACTCTAGCATGATACTATATAACTTCTCCCTCTTAATTGAATCGTATGCCTTTTGAAGTCTACGTATAGTTGGTGTACAGTACCATTATATTCCCATTTATTTTCTAAAATCTGTCTTAAGCTAAAAATCTGATCCGTTGTAGACCTGTTTCTTCTAAATGCACATTGATGATCTCCTAGAATGTCATCAATGTAAGGAGTAAGTCTGCTTACTAATATATTTGTTAGAATTTTGTACGAAGTTGAAAGTAATGAGATGCCCCTATAGTTGTTGCAATCATTTTTATCTCCTTTCTTATAAATTGGTATGATTTTCTTAAGCACAAATGGAGATATCATTTTAATACATCATTGTTCTGGCAACATTGCATCGTCCAACTTAATAAATTTAATTTTGAGAAATTAGTACTTGTAACATTTCAAGTTTATGTAATCCAGCACTTATATTATCTTGAAAAAAAGTACGTAATATATTTTTTCTCTAAGAATCATTTGAGTACAAATGTTCATAATCCTTGCGTTCGATTCATTTTCAATATCCGCCGTTATGACCATATTTCCGAACACTTTAATAACCTCTCTTGGCTCCGTCTTACTGACAGACGTAAATTGCACTCTCTTTCACTACTTTTCAAGCTTCTGAATTCCTACACTCCTAGTTACATGGCGTACAGTTTGAGAAGTTATCCTGTTACCACAATATTGACACTAGGTCACAAGAGAGCAGTCTGCTAAAAATTCCTCTTCATAGCACTTCCTCTTAATCTACTTCCTTCACAGTAGCCTCTGCCCGCTCCTGGAATTTCCTTCCTCAAGATATCAGGAGTTGCCGCACACTTGGAACTTTTAAGTCACGCTTATACAGTTACCTGTTGTCTAATAATTAATTTTTCTCTATTTATCTAAATTTATTCTATGTCATTAATAATCTTTTTCTCGTTTTTTATATGTCTTGTACGTATTATATATTTAATTTGTTAAATTTAGACTAAATAAAAATGCACTATAAATATTAACTCTGTTGCATTTATAGCATATAATCGTTTCAAATTTAGATGTAAGACTATTTTTTTTTATTTTTTAGAACCTGGCTGAGTGACAGACAAGTCCTTAAGGCCTTAATTCTGCCAGGTAAAATAAAGCTATTATTATTATTATTATTATTATTATTATTATTATTATTATTATTATTATTGAAAGTACTTGTCTAAAGATTTTCAAACAAATAAAGCATTACGACAGGGATGCTGTATATCTCCAACATTATATAGGATTTATGCTGCAAAAGCTATTGAAGAATGGAAAAAGAAATGTAAACCGATGGGAATACCACTAGATGATAATTCAACAATATATACACTCCAGTTTGCAGATGACCAATTGATATTGGGTCAAGAATTTGAAGATATAGAATACCTCACTAGAAAATTAATACAAGAATATAGTTTATGGGGTTTAAAGATCAATATGGATAAATCTAGATATATGACAATAGGGGATCTTCCTCAAGATTTAATACTAGAAAAAAATTTAGGGACAATTAAATACACTGAAGAATATAAGTATTTGGGAATTAAAATTACTAAAGATGGAAAACAAGAAACAGAGATAAGAAACAGGATCAATATAAGAAAGTATGCTATATCTGCCCTAAATGGAATAGTATGGGACAAACATATCTTCAAAGAAACAAAAAAAACTATTTTTAATACAATAATCAGAAGCATTATTACCTATGGAGCTGATGTGTGGGCTTTAAATTCACAAATGAAAAAAAAAATGCTCGCCACTGAAATGGACTACTGGAGACGTGCTGCAAGAATATCCAGGAAGGATAAAATCAGAAATACATATATGAAAGAAAAAATGCAGGTACAATATTCAATATTAGATTTTATAAAGAAGAAACAATTAAATTGGTACGGAAACATTAGAAGGATGGAAGAAGGAAGACTACCTAAGATAATCATGGATTGGGAACCACAGGGAAGGAAAAATAAGGGAGACCAAATATTACGTGGATTCAGGGAATCAATGAAACTAAGAGGGAATGGGACATTGAAGAAGATATATGGATGAACAGACAAAAATGGAAAAATGTGTTGAAACAAATGTGTAGTTAACTGTGAACATGGGTACCGGAAAAATGTATATTCATTGTAAAAGCCGGAATAATAATTAAAAAATTATTATTATTATTATTATTATTATATTATTACTATTATTATATGCATTAGCAACATATTCTGTTGAGTCCTAGAGTTGCTCTCACAATGAATGTAGTTGCACAGTGATGGAAAGAAAAGAGTTAGTTAGACAAAATAATGCTATTTAATAAAGAATCTCTACATTTTATTACTCTCTCTATATTAGTTTATATAGAATTAAAATGCATATATATATGTAATTTTCCATTCAGTAATCTAAGATAACAAAATAAACAATACAACTTATTTCCAGTACTGACTTTATATCTGAATTGCATAGCTTACGTTTTTCTATCGACATTTTTAATGCTCCTGATTTTTGCAGTGTTACGATGTTCCATTCACCAATGTATAAATATCGTTTTCTTCTCAAGTTGCCAACAAATGATCCGTCCGGTTTTATTCGATTATTTCTTTTTCTGCTTCACTTTCACGAGCTAGGCATAAATTGCCTGTTCCGCCTCACAGTTGTTCTGTCCATCTTTTCACTGGCCTTCCTACATTCCTTGAAACTCGTGGCTTGTACTTGAATGCTGCTCGTGGTGATCTTGTTACATTCATTCTTTCCGCACGTGTAAACCATTTCTCTCTATATTCTTTGATTCTCTCATTCAATGGATATATATTTGACTCTGTTCTTATATTTTCATTCTTTATCCGATCCAATCTTATGCAGCCTTTTGTTCTTCTATGGAAGTTCATTTCTGCGCTTTGTATTCTACTTTGCAATTTTTTGGTCATTACCCAAGTTTCGCTCGCATAAAGTAATGCAGGAACTGCCAATGTTTTATAAAACTTCAATCTAGTGTCTCTTCTTTAATGTTTTATGTATAGTTCCGCATATCATTTCAAATTTCGACAGTTTCATATTTATGTCTCTTTCCGTTTGTGTGTTTATAGTAAAATTACTACCTAAATAATTAAAATTTGTTACTTGTTCCAGAGGTTTGTTGTCTATTACGATTTTTGATCTTATATGTTCGTTTCCCCAAAATGCCATTATTTTTGTTTTTTCTTTTGATATTTTAAAATTATATTCTTGTCATAACTGATTTAATTGATGTAAAGAGTACTGCAAATTCTTTTAATTTTCTTGAATAATAACCACATCGTCAGCATACATTAAAACGTCTAATATTTTAAAACGGTCCTTTCTTATACCTATATTAACACAACTTTTCCAATTTTCGATGATGTCATTAATATATAGATTAAAAAGGGTACGTGATAAACTACACCCTTGTCTTACACCTCTATTTATTGAAATAGCTTCGGTCTTTGATTTGCCTATTTGGTTTTTGTTTTTACAGAACAAGGTAGTTATAAATATTCAAGCAAAAATAAGAAAATATTTACAATAGGACCTATAATATAAAAAAGCTTGTGAAAAAATAACACGCTTTGTTCTATAAATTAAAAAAATATAATGAAAGATGATTAGGATAATAAAGCCATTGAAATTAATTGCAGGCCCACATGACATTGCACATGCAGGAGACCTGTCTATCTTAAAGGTGATATAGGAATTCTGCCCGAGGGCAGGTCTTTCACTGCAATCATATAATTTCCATGCTACGCTTCTGCAGATTTACTAGGGAATTGTAGGTGTGGTAGCTTCCCGTTGCTTTCCACACCAGTGAAGGATGATGATGATGATGATGATGGCCGGATGATTTTCGGCGACCGTTGGGCCCTAAGCTTCCTGACATTTCTCTTACAGGTGAGGAAAAAAACCCGAAAAACCCTCACCCAGGAGTCTGCCCCGACCGGGTATCGAACCCGGGCCCGCTCTTGACAAGGCACTCACATGACACTGTTAAAAATTTGTGGGTGAGATGAACATTAAATCAAGAATAATTGTTAGCGCAAATTGTGATTAATTTACCAGTGAAAATTTATAGAAGATAATAAAAGTGATTCTGAGAATGCAATCGGAATCTGTGTGGATTATTTACGTTGTAATTAAGTGAACACGCACCCGGCTTCTTCTACTACAATATAAATCATACATATCAAGTTTCGTTGTTAGAAAACCGAAAACTAGACTGTTTTTACTTAATTTTTACTTTGAGGTCCTATCAAATACGAAATGACTTTTTTTATAACCGATCGCAGTACATCTTGAAATTCAAAATTTATTCCCGGATAAATACTATAGATATACTATATTGGACTATTTGTTCGTCAAACTGACAGTGACGTAAATTATCCCTTTGTCTTATTTATGTTAGTTGTGTCTTGTTTACATTTGTCAGGTTATTCAGTTAACTGATATCTTAAGTTCGACACAATGAAAACATTAACTGCATAACAACTATATAGAGCATTCCATTAATAATCATCTAGGAAGCTACTTACTTTATTTTATATCATTTTAATTGTATTATATTCTATGTGTTCACCGCTGTGGTCTCGAGGTAGCGTGCTGCCTTGTCACGCAGCGGGCCCGGGTTCGATCCCCGGTCGGGGCAGTTTTTCTGGGTGAGGTTTTTATCGGGGTTTTTCCTCACCTGTAAGACAAATGTCAGGAAAACTTTAAGGTCCAAACGGTCCCCGAAATCATATGGCCATCGTCATCATCCTTCACCGGTGTGGAAAGCAACGGGAAGCTACCACACCTACAATTCCCTAGTAAAGCTGTAAGCATAGCATGAAAATGCTATGATTGCAGTGAAAGACCTGCCTTCGGGCAGAATTACTATGGATGGATATTCTATGTTTTTGTTAGTATTAGCATCATCATTGTACTTTGTTCAGTCTGTATTTTAATATCATCTTAAAATTGTAAGACGTCTGTAATTTTTGTATAATTCTACTATTCGCTAGTTGAGTGGAAGAGAAGGCCTTACGGCCTTAACTCTGCCAGCCAAAATAAAGCATTATTATTATTATTATTATTATTATTATTATTATTATTATTATTATTAACAGAGACTTAGATCTGCTGAAATGAGATATCTTCGGAGGACTGCAGGATACACACTACTAGATCACAAAAAAAATGAAGACATCTTAGAAGAATTACACATGGAATCTTTAGAAAACAAAATTTCTGATTATAAGTCAAGATGGATACAACATGTTCATCGAATGGAAGATCACAGAATACCCAAACTAATGTTAAGATATCAACCTGCATGAAGAAGAAGACCAGGACGTCCACTCAAAAGACTTCTGGATGGTGTTTCTCTTGAGGCCGAAACAGGTCAACAAATGGCCTAAATTCGTGAATGTACTATGATGATGATGATATTATTATTATTATTATTATTATTATTATTATTATTATTATTATTATAGTAGGTTTCATTTAAGTACGCATTTTTTAATATTTCCGATTATTAGCGTCACTATTCTAAGTAGGCACAAAATTACCTAAAACATTTTTTTTCAGTAGCCCCTCATTTCAGTATTGCCGGAAATTGCGACATGGGAATCATAGTTTACGCCCGTTTAGAATGAAGCATTGCCCTGACTTTTACACGCTGAAAACATCAGTCAGTGCCTCTGAACTGAAACACGCGACCATCGAAAACAGAGGAAAGCGAGTTGGTAACCACTGTGACACTAGTGTGGCAAATCCGCAATGCACAAAATTCCGAACATCCTTAAAAAACTGCGATAAAAACAGGAAAACATAAATGTGTGGAATGATCTAATTCATTGGATGAATAACAGGGAACTGACGTCAGTTCATAATTTGGTTAAGAAATTCTCTCGTATGCATCCGAGTATTACTCGAGCACAGGCGTTCATAATATTTCCCCCAAAGATTACTTAAAATATTTTAAAATTTGTACTTTTATTTACAGAATCATATGCCCTACTCATTGGAATCAAAGTTCATCATCATCATCATAGCACATTCACGAATTTAGGCCATTTGTTGACCTGTTTCGGCCATTTGTTGACCTGTTTCGGCCTCAAGAGAAACACCATCCAAAAGTCTTTTGAGTGGACGTCCTGGTCTTCTTCTTCCTGCAGGTTGATATCTTAACATTTGTTTGGGTATTCTGTGATCTTCCATTCGATGAACATGTTGCATCCATCTTGACTTATAATCAGAAATTTTGTTTTCTAAAGGTTCCATGTGTAATTCTTCTAAGATGTCTTCATTTTTTTGTGATCTAGTAGTGTGTATCCTGCAGTCCTCCGAAGGTATCTCATTTCAGCAGATCTAAGTCTCTGTATATCAAAGTTAACAATGAAAATGTTAAGAAAACGACATAAATTATGGATAATTTCGTTGTGAAGTTTCTTCTACTCTGATTCCTCGTGCAACCAAATGTTTGCATTGGGACTATACTTTAGTACAAGTGTAACTTACTTCATTTGTTTGAATTTAAGAGACAGCTGAAGGCTACAAGACGCATGTTATCGTTATATAAATTACAATACTTATTTACTTAGAAGTCAGAGATGAAATTGTACTGACTATTTAACTCGTGCCAGAAATGCTAGTCAATGACCAATCACGTTTCAATGAATGTTGTTTTACAACCAATGACAGTTGTGTTTCACCTCGCTCTTTATCGCTTTCTCTTTATCAGCTCCTGCTTTGTGATAAAGAAAGCTCCTCCTTTTAATGTTCTGAACAGTTCAAAGCATTATTTTCTCCAACAAATACATTGAATATAGCAAATAATAAAACTTTTCCTTGATTTTTACTGAGTTGTTTACTAAAAAAATAAATGAGTAACCCGTAATGCTGATTATGATATATAGTTTGATATGTTTCATTATTTCTCCACTTGGGTGCACTCTTACAATATTGCGATCTTATTTGGCAATAAATAATATGTTCAAGCAGCAGTGAATGAACATAACCTCACATTTCTGATTTGTTTTCAAACATCACTGTTTACATTAAATATATAAATATTTTAAAATAACTATAGTTAAACAATGATTTGTGAGTAAACAGCTTAATTTTATTCGTTAAATAGTCCAAACAAATGCCACTCTTGATTTCCAAATTCTCTAGTTAAATTGACTCCTCACTTCGTGAGTCGTGAATTTATCGATAATTTGGAAATCACTCGTGGCATTACTTATGATTAATAACGTGAATGCGCTGCTTTTGTGTTAGTTTATTCGTTTTGTTCAGTCAACATGAAAACATAGATATTTAGTTTTTGTTTATTATCCGGATTGGGAGACAAGACTACCATGAGCACTGCGACATAAAACATCTGTTGCGCTATCCCAGTATTATGGAGGTGAGTAAAATGAAAGTCTACTCTACGGTGTTATGTAGGTTGTAGGTCGTCTTCTAGGTCTGACACAACAGGTTCTACTCCCGTGACACATACCGTCATTTTTTTGATAGGGTCTATGGCAGCGAGGGGGGACTAGAGCTCTCCAGTTGATTCCTTTTGTCCTTTATTATGATTAAGGCTCAGAGTCATGAGACAGTGCCCTAGAATGCCTCCAAAAGAACGTGGAGACAATACATTTTCAACAGCAGTGATACCAACCAAATTATTTGCCGTAATATGAGATATTAAATAAATGAATGGGAAATTAAATGATATAAACGGGAGAGAATGGGAATGGAAAGTGTTGGTGGAACGAAATTCGGGAAAAGGGAGAAGCCGGAGAAAAACTTTAAAAACAGCGGTATAACACATCAACAATACCTCTGTGGAACAACCAGGATTTGAAGTCTGACCAGCTTGCGTCCACTGAGACGTTATCATAAGTAACGCCACGAGTGATTTCCAAATTATCGATAAATTCACGACTCACGAAGTGAGGAATGAATTTATCTAGAGAATTTGGAAATCAAGAGTGGCATTTGTTAGGACTATGTAACGAATAAAATTAAGCTGTTTACTCACAAATAATTATTTAAATATAATAATTTTAAAATATTTATTTATTTCATGTAAACGGCGATGTTTAAAACAAATGAGAAACGATTGGTACGCTTCATCTGCTTCTTTTGTTCATCACTGCAACCAGATCATATTATTTATTGCCAAAGGAACGCAATATTATAAGCATGCTCTCTAGTGGAGAAAAAATGAAACACATCAAATTATATATTAATTCAATTCTGATGTCCTATGATGTAAATATGACAATTATATTTTTCTGGAATATTATTACCTGGGAATAAATACATTTAAGAAAGTGCAAACAGTAGTTTCTTTTTTTGGTGATATAATAAATTGCTATAAATGTTTTTATTTTACCTCCAGCATGCTCTACGTGTTTGATATTCATGCACTATATATACAATCTTGTAGCCGCATTTCTTAGAGAGTCAGTCACGGCAAAATAATGCTATGACTTATTCAGAATGTTAAAAAAGGGGCTGCTTTCTTTAATGTGGTAATGATAACACTGATAAATAGTTGGTAAATTCTAGACTGTGATTGGTTGTAAATAATAAATCATTGAAATGTGATTGGCCATTGACTCCGATTTGGGGCATGAGTTAAATAGTAATTGAAATTACAGTGTTTCAACATCTACTGAACAATGTTTAGTACGCTTATATCATCGTATTCAGATTTTCCTATTTCAGCACATTTTCAACATTTTTTTTCTGTTATATCAAATTCAGTTTTGTTGGAAGCTTTTAAAGTACATCTGAAATATTTGCTACTTTATTATACACGTTCCCGCACAAATGATTTCCCATATGGATCCTAGATCTCTGTTACGTAGTCTTCTGTATTCGCCAATTAAATATGTTTTTTATTTCAGGATTGTTTCTGTTATTTACACAGGTATCATCAACCAAAATTTACTTTTTCTTCCATATTTCCCGGTATTGCGTGTCTGCTTCTGTCATATTTCTCTTCGTGTTGTCTTGAATTTCCTTGATGCACGTTGGCTTTGGTCTACGACTTTTCCCTTTTCCAGGAGGTATCCATTTCAATACTTGTTTCTGTGTTCCTTCTTCTCATTATTAGGGCTCAAGAAAGTAGTGGTATCAGGATAGTAACTAATTTCTATACACATTGTTTACAAAACAAGTGTGTTTTTCGAGCGTCTCCACTGCCTGCTCGGAGCGGAGAGTGTGTATGTTCAACTCTTCTCAGTAATAGACCTGTTTACGTGACGTGTGGTTGTATCAGAATGCCGAAACAAAAAAATTGTACAAAGTCGAGTCCATTCTTACATAAAGCGGACTGTACTAGAAGTCTGTCCCGAGCATTGCGTGTCAACGTGCAGTTTGTAAACATAGCGGTCTAAGTACGATGCAATCTAGTCTATAAACAATACTTTTTTCAGTCCTACTCATCATATGTCCAATACCATCTTAGTTGGATTTCTTCAGTCTCTTGTACAATATCCGTTTTTACGTTCATAATTTCAAAATAATCAATAAAATATTAAATACTAGCTAATACCCGGCGAGCGCTGCTACGCCTAAATAAATAAGACTAATGTGCTTTTATGTTTAGTTGAATAAGTAAAAGGAAAAATAATTAAAAATTATATGTTTTAGATACCCCGCGCTGATTACCTGACGTTGCCCAGGAATCTACTTATCCCGATCTTCTTGACATAAATGAGCTGAAATACGAAAATTAATGTGTTTTATGTTCAGTTAAATAAGTGAAGGGTAAATTTATATCGTAATTATTTTTAGATACACCGTGCTGTTTACCCGGCGTTGTCCGGGAATTACTCATCCCGATCTTGTTGACATAAATGAGGCGAAAGACAAAAATTAATGTACTTCTTATGATTAGTTGAATAAGTAAAATGAAAAATAATTATAAATATATATCGTAATTATTTTAAGATTCCCCGTGCTGATTACCCGGTGTTGCCCGAGAATCTACTTATCTCGATTTTCTTGGCATAAATGAGCTAAAATAATCGTTATTGTGAGTTATCCGTAAAAGAATACCCGCCATGTGCTGCTATGCTTGCACAGGAATCTACGTACTTGTGAGTTATCCGTAAAAGAATACCCGCCATGTGCTGCAATGCTTGCACAGGAATCTACGTACTTGTGAGTTATCCGTAAAAGAATACCCGCCATGTGCTGCTATGCTTGCACAGGAATCTACGTACTTGTGAGTTATCCGTAAAAGAATATCCGCCATGTGCTGCAATGCTTGCACAGGAATCTACGTACTTGTGAGTTATCCGTAAAAGAATACCCGCCATGTGATGCTATACTTGCACAGGAATCTACGTACTTGTGAGTTATCCGTAAAAGAATACCCACCATGTGCTGCTATGCTTGCACAGGAATCTACGTACTTGTGAGTTATCCGTAAAAGAATACCCGCCATGTGCTGCTATACTTGCACAGGAATCTACGTACTTGTGAGTTATCCGTAAAAGAATACCCGCCATGTGCTGCTATGCTTGCACAGGAATCTACGTACTTGTGAGTTATCCGTAAAAGATTACCCGCCATGTGCTGCTATGCTTGCACAGGAATCTACGTACTTGTGAGTTATCCGTAAAAGATTACCCGCCATGTGCTGCTATGCTTGCACAGGAATCTACGTACTTGTGAGTTATCCGTAAAAGAATACCCGCCATGTGCTGCTATACTTGCACAGGAATATACGTACTTGTGAGTTATTCCGTAAAAAAATACCCGCCATGTGCTGCTATGCTTGCACAGGAATCTACGTACTTGTGAGTTATCCGTAAAAGAATACCCGCCATGTGCTGCTATACTGCACAGGAATCTACGTACTTGTGAGTTATCCGTAAAAGATTACCCGCCATGTGCTGCTATGCTTGCACAGGAATCTACGTACTTGTGAGTTATCCGTAAAAGAATACCCGCCATGTGCTGCTATACTTGCACAGGAATCTACGTACTTGTGAGTTATCCGTAAAAGAATACCCGCCATGTGCTGCTATGCTTGCACAGGAATCTACGTACTTGTGAGTTATCCGTAAAAGATTACCCGCCATGTGCTGCTATGCTTGCACAGGAATCTACGTACTTGTGAGTTATCCGTAAAAGATTACCCGCCATGTGCTGCCATGCTTGCACAGGAATCTACGTACTTGTGAGTTATCCGTAAAAGAATACCCGCCATGTGCTGCCATGCTTGCACAGGAATCTACGTACTTGTGAGTTATCCGTAAAAGAATACCCGCCATGTGCTGCTATACTTGCACAGGAATCTACGTACTTGTGAGTTATCCGTAAAAGAATACCCGCCATGTGATGCCATACTTGCACAGGAATCTACGTACTTGTGAGTTATCCGTAAAAGAATACCCGCCATGTGCTGCTATACTTGCACAGGAATCTACGTACTTGTGAGTTATCCGTAAAAGAATACCCGCCATGTGATGCCATACTTGCACAGGAATCTACGTACTTGTGAGTTATCCGTAAAAGAATACCCGCCATGTGATGCCATACTTGCACAGGAATCTACGTACTTGTGAGTTATCCGTAAAAGAATACCCGCCATGTGCTGCTATACTTGCACAGGAATCTACGTACTTGTGAGTTATCCGTAAAAGAATACCTGACATGTGCTGCTATGCTTGCACAAGAATCTACGTACTTGTGAGTTATGCGTAAAAGATTACCCGCCATGTGCTGCTATGCTTGCACAGGAATCTACGTACTTGTGAGTTATCCGTAAAAGAATACCCGCCATGTGCTGCCATGCTTGCACAGGAATCTACGTACTTGTGAGTTATCCGTAAAAGAATACCCGCCATGTGCTGCTTTGCTTGCACAGGAATCTACGTACTTGTGAGTTATCCGTAAAGAATACCCGCCATGTGCTGCTATACTTGCACGGGAATCTACGTACTTGTGAGTTATCCGTAAAAGAATACCCGCCATGTGCTGCTATACTTGCACAGGAATCTACGTACTTGTGAGTTATCCGTAAAGAATACCCGCCATGTGCTGCTATACTTGCACAGGAATCTACGTACTTGTGAGTTATCCGTAAAGAATACCCGCCATTTGCTGCTATACTTGCACAGGTATCTACGTACTTGTGAGTTATCCGTAAAGAATACACGCCATGTGCTGCTATACTTGCACAGGAATCTACGTACTTGTGAGTTATCCGTAAAGAAGTGTAAGTGTGTAGGAGCTGAGTATCACAACTCTAACATAGCCTATATTCATCCCGGGAATCTCGTGAACATTTTTTTCAAAAAAACCCCATCAGAATCGGATCAACGGTAAGGACGCGCATAAAGTACGAACAAACAAACATTCATTTTTATATATTAGAAGATATTACTTGACATGAAATTAGAATTCCATTACACGTCGGTGCTTCACTTCTGATTCCTGAGTTTTATTTTATTTGTACTCAAAATCCGAGTTAAGTAAAATATATTTAATACACAAGTGATCTTCTTGGTGATATAATATTAAAATATATATGTAGTCAATATGCCCATTTCACCAATTAATGTTTTAAAATGGTCAACAAGTTTCTACAGCCAAGCTGTCATTCTCAAGACCAGATATTGGTCTTGAGAATGACAGCTTGGCTGTAGAAACTTGTTGACCATTTTAAACATTAATTGGTGAAATGGGCATATTGACTACATATATATTTTAAGTAAAATATAATTAGTAGCCCGTTATTTTATTTAAAAGGCAGGTAATTTGTGGGCGCGCCGTCTGTGCTGTTCTGATAGTCATGAATGCTATGTTAAGTCGTTACTGCTTATTGTCGCAAAGTTACTCATCTATTACTTGATTAACGTAGTTTGGAATGTATAAATCCTACTTACATTTTTCACATCGTTTCTCATTCCATTTCGCAACAGTAAGATTTGAGCCTGACCTCCTTTAGCCATGAAATTAGATTTTCCCATGTTAAAACTCAAATCCCGTTTTGTATTCTCCTTGAAAAATGAATATGTTTATCTCCTACGCTAACGCCCATTGCTTTACTTTTTTACAGCGTTCTCAAGCTTCAATATTAATTTCAATAAATGTTGTTGTCTATTATTATTATTATTATTATTATTATTATTATTATTGTTGTTATTATTATTATTGTTATTATTATCATTATTATTATTATTATCATTATCATTATCATTATCATTATCATTAGCATATATTATTATTATTATTATTATTATTATTATTATTATTATTATTATGGATTTCTTGAGGAGACCAGGAAGATGTTCAAAATTAGACAAAATAAGAAATACTGTCATAAGAGAAAAAATGAATATTGGTTATTCAATTGTAGATTATATACGGTATAAGCAATTAAATTGGTATGGGCACGTACGACGAATGCAAGAAGAAAGATTACCCAGGAAAACATTGGAATGGTGTCCACCTGGACGAAGGAGGAGAGGAAGACCTCGAAACTCATGGATGCAGGAAATAAGAACTGGAATGAGAGCAAGAGGACTGGAGGACATGGATTGGATGGAGAGAGACGAGCGGAGAAGAAAATAAAACTTTAGGCACAAAAATATGTGTAAACATTAAAATTCAGTATATAAATAAAATTGTTATTATTTTTATTATTATTATTATTATTATTACACATTATTATTATAGTCACATGGTTTCACGATAAATAAAGGTATTCGTCAAGGTTGTTGTCTATCACCGACTCTGTTTAAAATATATGTACATGAAATATTAAAGAATTGGAGGAGAAAATGTTCAAGCTTGGGAATTCCTATTTCAAACAACAAAACTTTATACAACTTACATTTTGCAGATGATCAATTGTTAATTGCACAAGATTATCAAGATTTAGAATATATGACTAGAAAATCAATAGAAGAATATGAAAAATGGGGATTAAATTTGAACATGAAAAAATCAAAATGTTTATCAATTGGTGAACCAGAACAAAATTTAATTTTGGAGACCGGAGGAACAATAAAATCTTGTAGTGTGATCACATATTTAGGAATTAAAATAAATAAAAATGGGAGTTATGGAGGGGAAATAAGAAATAGAAATAATAAAGGAAAATTTGCAATTGCTTGCCTCAATGGAATATTGTGGGATAAAAATATAAGTAATAAAAATAAAATTAATATATATCATACAATTGTTAAAAGCATCAGAAATTTGGCCATTAACAACAAAAACAAGTAAGTATCTTTTGGCAACGGAAATGGATTTTATACGGAGGGCAGCAAGAATTTCAAGAAGAGAAAAAAATAGGAACTCGGTTATAAGGAAGAAAATGAAGATTCAAGACACTATTTTAGATTATATTAAAACTCAGCAATTAAGATGGTACGGACATGTCCAGCGAATGGAAGAGGATCGACTACCAAAATCTGTTTTGGAATGGAAACCTGAGGGAAGACGAAGCAGAGGAAGACCTATAATCTCCTGGAGTCAGGGAATATGTATATATATATGAAGGAGAAACATCTACAACCAGGAGATTGGAAGGACCGAATGATCTATCTATCTATCTATCTATTATTATTATTACTATTATTATTATTAATTTTATTATTATTATTAATTTTATTATTATATTAATTTTATTATTATTATTAATTTTATTATTATTATTATTTTTATTATTATTATTATTTTTTTATTATTTATTGTTATTATTATTGTTATTGTTATTATTTTTATTGTTATTATTTTTATTATTATTATTTTTATTATTATTATTATTTTTATTGTTATTATTATTTTTATTTTTATTATTATTTTCATTTTATTATTATTTTTATTATTATTATTTTTATTATTATTATTGTTGTTATTAATATTGTTGTTATTATTATTGTTGTTATTATTATTGTTGTTATTATTTTGTTATATTATTGTTGTTATTATTATTGTTGTTATATTTTTAGTGGTTGGAAAAATTAGAACGAACAAACCTTATTTTAGAAGGAAAGTAGAAAAGAAATCAGAAAACGAAAAATACAAAGTACAGCTGTTAGAACAAGATAGTATAAGACAGTTATATGAAAATCGAATAAAACAAAACTTGAAACCAAGAGTTGGAGATGTAGAAATAGATTGGATAAAATTAAAAGAATCAATAAAAAAAGCAGCAAATGAATGTTTGGGAACCTCCAAAAATAGACCAAAAAATCGATTGAAAGTTTGTAATGAAGAAATAAAAGAAGCAATCAGTAATAAGAAGATAGCTTATTTAAAATGGCTTAATTCTGGGACTATTAATGATAGAATAGAAGCAATCAGTATAAGAAGATAGCTTATTTAAAATGGCTTAATTCTGGGACTATTAATGATAGAATAGAAGCAATCAGTAATAAGAAGATAGCTTATTTAAAATGGCTTAATTCTGGGACTATTAATGATAGAATAGAAGCAATCAGTAATAAGAAGATAGCTTATTTAAAATGGCTTAATTCTGGGACTATTAATGATAGAATAGAAGCAATCAGTAATAGAAGATAGCTTATTTAAAATGGCTTAATTCTGGGACTATTAATGATAGAATAGAAGCAATCAGTAATAAGAAGATAGCTTATTTAAAATGGCTTAATTCTGGGACTATTATGATAGAATAGAAGCATCAGTAATAAGAAGATAGCTTATTTAAAATGGCTTAATTCTGGGACTATTAATGATAGAATAGAAGCAATCAGTAATAAGAAGATAGCTTATTTAAAATGGCTTAATTCTGGGACTATTAATGATAGAATAGAAGCAATCAGTAATAAGAAGATAGCTTATTTAAAATGGCTTAATTCTGGGACTATTAATGATAGAATAGAAGCAATCAGTATAAGAATAGCTTATTTAAAATGGCTTAATTCTGGGACTATTAATGATAGAATAGAAGCAATCAGTAATAAGAAGATAGCTTATTTAAAATGGCTTAATTCTGGGACTATTAATGATAGAATAGAAGCAATCAGTAATAAGAAGATAGCTTATTTAAAATGGCTTAATTCTGGGACTATTAATGATAGAATAGAAGCAATCAGTAATAAGAAGATAGCTTATTTAAAATGGCTTAATTCTGGGACTATTAATGATAGAATAGAAGCAATCAGTAATAAGAAGATAGCTTATTTAAAATGGCTTAATTCTGGGACTATTAATGATAGAATAGAAGCAATCAGTAATAAGAAGATAGCTTATTTAAAATGGCTTAATTCTGGGACTATTAATGATAGAGTAGAAGCAATCAGTAATAAGAAGATAGCTTATTTAAAATGGCTTAATTCTGGGACTATTAATGATAGAATAGAAGCAATCAGTAATAAGAAGATAGCTTATTTAAAATGGCTTAATTCTGGGACTATTAATGATAGAATAGAAGCAATCAGTAATAAGAAGATAGCTTATTTAAAATGGCTTAATTCTGGGACTATTAATGATAGAATAGAAGCAATCAGTAATAAGAAGATAGCTTATTTAAAATGGCTTAATTCTGGGACTATTAATGATAGAATAGAAGCAATCAGTAATAAGAAGATAGCTTATTTAATGGCTTAATTCTGGGACTATTAATGATAGAATAGATTACAAACACAAAAGAGCAATAGTCAGAAAATTAAAAAATGAAGGATGGGAAAGTTTTATAAAAAATATAGAAAGAGATGTCACAGGAGCAAAAAGATATGGTTTCAAAGTATTCCAGCGATTAAAAGAAGATTGTACGGACAAATTGGCTATAAATGGAATGACAGCAGAACAATGGACACAGCATTTCAGACAGTTATTATATGCAGAGGAAGAAGAAACAAATACACCTTCCTGTCCCACAGAAGAATATAATGCTATAACATTGGATGAAGTGATAGAAACTATCAAGAAAATGAAAAATAGAAAAGCTAGTGGAGTAGATGGTATACCAATGGAGCTTTGGAAATATGGTGGGAAACCACTCTATATTAGATTGGTACAAATTTTTAATGATATATGGGCACATGGAATAATACCTCAGGACTGGAAAACATCATTAGTAATACCCATCCATAAGAAAGGAGAAAAAAGTAACTGTTCAAATTATAGAGGTATATCATTGTTGACAACAGCATCTAAAATATATACATCCATTTTAAAACGAAAAACTCCAGAAAATTACAGAAGATAAAATTGGAGAGGAACAATGTGGATTCCGAAAAGGCCGATCGTGTATCGACGCTATATTTGTTATAAAACAACTAATTGAGAAGTGGAAAGAATTTAATATCCCCCTATATATATTATTTTTAGATTTTGAAAAGGCCTATGATAGAGTCAAACGGGACATAATGTGGAAAATATTGGAAAGCTACCAAGTCCCCAATAATCTAATAAATGCTATAAAAAGTTTATATGAAACCACATTTATAAAAGTAAAGTTAGATCATGGGAAAATAACAGATAAATTTGAAATTAACCAAGGTTTAAGACAGGGATGTGGACTATCTCCATTACTGTTTATTCTATATCTAAATAAAATTGTCCAGGAGTGGAAAAAACTAAACCCCCCAGGAGTAAAAATATGTAGAGGAAATCAAATACAAACAATAATCTTCGCAGATGATCAAGTACTTCTAGCGGAGAATGAAGATGATTTGCAGAGATCAGTGTTTAAATTGCAGAATACCCTAGAAAAATACAACATGAAAATATCTGAAAATAAAACCAAATCCATGGCAATCACTGGAAAGGAACTTTCGAGAATAAAAATAATAATAAATAATAAACCAATAGAACAAGTAGGCCTAACACACCTTAATTATTTAGGTAATAATATATCACAGTTTCATAATCAAAAAGATGTGGAAACAAATTTAGAAAAATATAACAGATTAAATGGTATAATTAGGAGAAATTTTGGAAAACAAATGAGGAAAGAAATCCAATTGAGATTTCATAATGCCATAGCCAAACCTGCTCTACTATACGGAAGTGAATGCTGGACACTTCGAGCAAAAGATAAATCCCGCATTAATAGTTCACAAATGAGATTCCTCCGATCACTAACTGGAGTAACATTAAGGGATAGAATGAAAAGTGATGAGATAAGGATGCAGTGGAATAGTATGGAAATGGTTGAACATATACAAAATTATCAGATTTAAATGGTTCCAACACGTCCAGAGAATGTCAAATTCCCGTTTACCAAAGATGATTTACCACCTCAACCCTAATGGCAAAAGAGACCTCGGAAGACCCTTCAACCGATGGAAGGATCAGTTTTTGTAGTCGCAGAACGGGCATCATCACCCAATACTGCATTCGGAAGAAGAAGAAGAAGAAGAAGAAGATTATTGTTATTATTATTATTATTATTATTATTATTATTATTATTATTATTTACTACTCCAAAAGATCAGAAATATATCCTGTTAACAGTTTTAAGACAGTTTTACAGCGTGTGAAGTGGATTGTGAAATAATGTAACGTAGTTATTTGTACAGCCTGAGACTGACTCAAAGAACACATTACATCAACTGATAATAATATAATGTGCTAGGAAAGTTACTGAAATACGTCTCATTCAGCAAATTTAAAAACAAATTGTGAGCCACGGCGAGGATTTTCAGAAGCTCTGCCGTCCATTTTCAGTGAGTTAATAAAAAGTTGTGTTGGAGTCTGTAACCGTTACACCTGTTCGTGGTTGAAATAGATTCTTTTTTGAAAACGAGTAACTAGCGATGAATGTAAAAGGTTTCAGCGAGGACTCAATTTGCGAATGAGTTTAATCTCTTCCCATGGAATGTAGCGCACAACTGTATTAGGATAGTTATCAGTCGATGAACACTTCTCTCCTCGCTACACGTGTAGGCAAACCCAGCAGTTTGATTGCTTCCTCCCCAATCAATACATAATTCCCGTGTTTTGAAACCAGACCGCACATCCCTTCAATGTATTTCTGGTTAGACGTAAAACTAGAGGAGAAAGTAAACATAGATTTAACACTTATTTTCAGCTGAGTCAATGCAGGAATTTTACGACTAGCGATGCATTTATTTGAACAGTTTTCCAATTACTTCAGTTTCTCTGATATTTCTCCGCATTCATTGTTATTCTCCCCAGGCTTTCACATGAATTCCATCAGTAATTCAATTCATCCATGTGTCTACCCACCCTCTTCTTTATAAAATATACTTCCTGCTGTTATGCAATCTACTTTATATGGGAGCTCAACATCATCAATGCTTCTCATATTCCCATAGTATGTACGTGCATATTATTATTATTATTATTATTATTATTATTATTATTATTATTATTATTATTATTATTATTATTATTATTATTATTATTATTAGTTATTATTATTATTATTATTATCATTGTCGGCCGCGGTGGACTAGTGCTTATGCTCCTTGCCTCTGGTGCCAAGGGTCGCGGGTTCAAACCCGGCCGTGGTCGATGGATTTTTTAGGATGGAAAAATACAAGGAGCAAGTCCTCCGGGAGGGACTTTAAGCCATGGGTCCCGAGTCTGAAAATTTTCAGGCTCGTAAAAAAATCCTTAAGCTTGAATGAAAAGGCCTCTAAGCAAAATTTACCGAATTTTCCCGTCTTAATACTACCTTGGTTTCCTAGATGTCAGTATGAGGCGGAACGCTGACCACGGACAACTCAAAATGACATCATCATCATCATCCTAGTACATTCACGAATTTAGGCCATTTGTTGACCTGTTTCGGCCTCAAGAGAAACACCATCCAGAAGTCTTTTGAGTGGACGTCCTGGTCCTCTTCTTCCTGCAGGTTGATATCTTAACATTAGTTTGGGTATTCTGTGATCTTCCATTCGATGAACATGTTGTATCCATCTTGACTTATAATCAGAAATTTTGTTTTCTGAAGATTCCATGTGTAATTCTTCTAAGATATCTTCATTTTTTTGTGATCTAGTAGCGTGTATCCTGCAGTCCTCCGAAGATATCTCATTTCAGCAGATCTAAGTCTCTGTATATCCTTCTGTTTCAACGTCCATACTTCGCTACCATACAAAAGAGTTGGAAGAGCCAGTGTTTTATACACTGTTAATCTTGAATGCTTTTGGACTAACTGTGGCTTGAAGATAGAATTTATTAACCCTAAAATTCTTAAAAATTTAGATATTTTTGCATTTACATCAAAATGACATCTATACGAAAACAAGTGTAACTAAATTAATATGGTTCAAATTCTTCCCTGTAGGGGGAGAGCGCCTAAATCTCTATAAAGGGAAAAACATGGGCTTACAAAAAAATTATTATTATTATTATTATTATTGACTAATTCACTGGCACTAACTCGTGTGTTTATGGCTGCTTGGACATAAGCTCTCCACGCATCCCTATCCTGAGCTAATATTTTCCAATGCTTCCCTGTATAATTTACTTCCCTCAAATCATAGTTAGTTATTCTCCCACCTTATTCTTGGTCTACCAACTAGGCGTTTTCCCTCTGGATTTCCTACAAGAAGCTTCCATGCACGTTTTTTATTCCCTACTCATACCACATGTCCTGCCCATGACAATTATTACTATTATTTTATTATTATTATTATTATTATTAAGGGGATCGAGACATGATTGAAAATATTGATTAAACACAATTGAGCGACCGTTGAGGCGGCGTGACAACACAAGAAGGCCTCAGAATGGATAACGCCAAAGACAAAGATATTCGCACAAACCTAACACTGTTATGACAATAATTTCTAGGAAGCTACGACAGGAAGGGGTTTGGAAAGGAAGGACTATTTAAATAAAACATATATATGCTAGGGCTACGGGAATAAAAGACCATTAGTTTAGGAGTCAGCTGCTGGTCTCACATCCACATGTGTTAACCACACAGGTGGATAATCATTCTGCCTTTTTTTGGTAAGTGGTAAGAATTTCGCCTTTTTCCCGTTATGAATGGTTTTCTCAGCCCGGACCTGCTACTTATTATAACAAATACACTGGTACATCGAATCCATAGATACCTGGCCATAAGCTCTCCTCACATCCCTATCTTGAGCTAACGATTTCAGTCATCCTTTGTATAATTTAATTCACTTAAATTATGGTTCACCGTAGCCGAGTGGTTAAGGCAAGATGCCTCGGTACAGAGCTACGTGACTTGCGCAGGTTCGAGTCTCCACGGGGGAAGATATTTTCTCGTGGAGTTTCGGCCAGTATGTGTCCGGTGACCATCCAGCATCGTTAGGCAATTGGGTAGCTACAATAAGTAGTGGTTCCCAGTTGAGAAAACCAGCTATAACGGCCGGGGGACCCGACATGCTGAACACATTACCCCTAATGGCTGGATGATTCTCTGTGATTAACACATGTGCATGTGAGGCCAGCAGTCGGGTGGTAGGTCTAGCAGCTTCTAGGCCTATTACGCCATGGAGTAGTAAATACAATTTTTCCCACTTCATTCTTGTTGTACTGACTTGGGGTTTGCCCTCTGATTTTGTTACAAGAAGCATCTCGTTCCACAGATCTTGGCCGTTGCACTATATGTGACGTAACTATTCCATTCATATTTGGTTTCCTACAAAAATCATGTAGCTCACTATTTGGCATTCTCCTCCATTCGCCTATGTCTTCATATCTCTATGGTCCTAATTTTTTTCCCAAGAACATTATTCTCAACTATTCTGAATATGTTCTTCCCCGTTAAAGTAAGAATCAGTGTTTGGCATCCATGTAATTTAAATGGGCGTATAGTTTTATATGTTTTTCAGTTTAACATTTTTTAGTAAAGTTGGGAAGGCAAGAGTTCTTATAATGCATAATGGCATGCGTTTCGAGAGTTGACCCTATGTTTTATTTCATCACATTTCTATTTGTAATTATTGTTCTTAGGTGTTTGTGCCACGTTCTTAAAGTTTCCCTTATTTGTCATCAACCGTCCTATTCCATTATATAATGTATTTCTATGAATGAACATATAACTTACTTGGTTGTATTGGTGTTTAATTCCAGACCAAACTGCCAGGTGTTACTGTGTGCGTGTTGGCCTGTAGTATCTCCACGCTATCGGCTAACAGTCTTACTAATGAAAATCTCGTATACAGGCTTTCATCAGTTGTTTAGTTTATGTAGATCATGTATAATTTCCTTACTAATAAACGTTGTGCCGGAGCTATACAACAATACAACCGTTATACACAATACGTCACATATTCGTCATCAGTATGACGTCAGAACATATTACGCGCAGTTTGTAACAGAAAGAAAACAACATCAACTAGTGATTAATTGTATAAGAAATGAGTTTGGATAAGGATAAATAGAGATCCCCTAATTGGGGAGGTACGGAAAATATAGCGTGTTTTAATTTATTTTCATTTTTCTTTAAGCTATGTCAAATATATCGTAGAATTAGTTTCACAGATAATGTGCTGCCATCTAACGTCAAGACCTTCGAACAATTATTGGACTCTTTAAAGTTTTTCCCATGACTTATGCATTATATGCAGTGTTTTAATATGCGTTAGAAAACGTTCAAAATAGTAGGAAATGTTAGCGACAATAGAATAATTATTTAAGCGAAAAAATATCATCTGCAGTTCAATCGGGATTCGAACCTAGGACCCCATGGACTGTAGTCAGAAGCTCTAACCACAAGCCTATCGAACTAATATGCGATTTTCTGCAATAACAGTACGTTTATACTGAAATACATTTTATATCGGCATGTATATTATGTAAGGTCTATTAAAGATGCAAGAAAGTTTTGTTAAAAAATATTATGAAGCATTTAAACCTCATTCAGGTTAAATCTTGTCTCAGTATTGTAGAACATATTCTTTTGTGAATCAGTGTTCAATTTTAAAATATTATTAGGCCTAATCGAGAATGAGTGTAACAAAAAGGCATTTTGTGATCATTTATTTTTCTACCCAGAGTTTTATTAATATTATTTATGTCCTGTGCATCCATCAAACAGTCGTTAAAGTGTTGAATTTTGCGTTAAATTTTAGGAAACGTTCATCAAAGTCATAAGAAAACAATCAGTCGATCTTAAAGTCCGACATTTTGTGTAGTCATACAATCCTTAAACAAGGCTGGAGGCATGTATAACGATTCCCATGTAAAGTTGTACACCTCTTATACACTGAACAGCTAATATAGTGTTTATTAGTCAACTGAGATGTGTATAAACCTTGTATAAAAGTTATATATGGATTATTAGTAAGAGGGTAATAACAAATCATTCATTAGCGTAAGTATACATATAGTTGATGCACAGTGCCAGTTTATTCACATTTCTTGTCTAAAATCTGCCATATACTGAAATTCTGATCTGTTGTAGAACTATTTCTTCTAAATGCACATTGACGATCTCCTATTGTGTCATCAATACACTGAGTAAGTCTTGCTTACTAATATATTTGTTGCAGTTTTCTTGAAAGGTGAAATTAATGAGATCCCACTGTATATGCTGCAATCAGTTTTGTCTCCTTTCGTATAGATTGGTGCGATAACCGATTCTTTCCACGAATTTGGAAGAGCTTATTCATCCCAAATCGTACTAATCAACGACGTATTTTGACCATGTATTTTTCTCCTCCTGATTTTATCAGATTGATTGCATCCCATATGGATCTAATGGTTTATACGTATCTTCAATTTTTCTATCGACATTTCACTTCTAATGCGCTTGTTCAATGACCAACATTTCTTCTGTCTGTAAATCATCATCTTCAAAATTCTGTTCTGCATGCACATTCAATAGCTGATTTAAGTAACTTTTCCATCCATTTAATATATTCCGGGAGTCTGCAATCATATCCCGATTTTTATTACTAATTACCGGTATGTTTTTTCTAGCCTGAAACTCTTTCCTCATTTCTCCAATTCTTTGACATACTCGTAATTGTCTTACGTTCCTGTTTTCTGTATTCATTTCAAGATCATTAATTTTCTCTCCCAAATATTTTATTTCACATTAATACCAAGTGATTTCTCGTCTAATGATAACCATTTGCTCTAAATGTATTTCATTTGGCTCGTATAAGCAATACAATTTTGGTGTTTCCTTTTCTTTACAATATCGACACATCCCTCACCAAACCATTTCTTGTTTTGTCTCTTTTAAAAATAACCTACTCCATCTGACGCTGACAATTTAATTTCTTACAGTTTCACATTCTTTACGCATATAAGTTACTTGTTCGGTTACTATCGCAGGTGTTGTTCGCGCGAACATGAGCTCTACGTTCCTACCCTGAACTGATGTTTCCTGGTCATTCCCCGTATACTTCACTTTACTCAAATAATGGTTAACGTTATTTAATTGTCTCATTCTTGACCTGCCTATTATGCGGTCTCCCATTGGTTTCCTATACGAATATCCCATTCCCCTGCGTAGCACATTTCACTTACAGTTTTTTTAATTATACTACTTTTATCAAGTAAGTATTCATAAGTCTGAGAGAATACCGTTTCCATATCCTGTTCCCAAGATATAGCCGGGAATAAAACACAGAACTAAAGGCGTGCATGGTTTCTCTACATTAATATATTCTTTAAAAGTCCACCGCTGTGGTCTCGGGGTAGCGTGCTGCCTTGTCACGCAGCGGGCCCGGGTTCGATCCCCGGTCGGGACAGTTTTTCTGGGTCAGGTTTTTATCGGGGTTTTTCCTCACCTGTAAGACAAATGTCAAGGAAACTTTACGGCCCAAAACGGTCTCCGAAATCATATGGCCATCGCAATCATCATCATTCATATTCATCTTAGGTTAGGTTTATGATTAGGGACTCTCCTGGCGCACCACTATCATCATCATAACCCATCATATCATCGAGGCAATGTAACCCCGACGTCCAGGCGCCCCAACCTCAGAAGTGGTTAACAATTACTCCATGCCAGGAGATAAACCAGGAATGTCGAAAGACAAACCTGGGGCATTTGAAAAAAAAATATATATTTTTTTAAATAATAATTTTTACAGTTTTTTTTGTTTTTCTTAGAGCAATTGGAGGATGTTATGCATCAACCGACTAAGTGGCATTTCTTAAAAAATATATATTGATGCTGCCTGTTGCACAGCTCATGAATTAAGTGTACGAACACTTTAGCGTCAGATCCTTAAATTTGCCTTATCATAATTGAAGAAAAATGTGAACGTCATAAATCCTATCGAACATTTTATATTTTGCAACAAACGGCTATGTAACCAGATTTTCATAAATGCTAATCTAAATTTAGCATGATGCAGCTAAGCGCCAAATGTTCCCGCTCTTGAATTTTTGATGCAGGTGTCAAACAAGAAGTAACTTGCAATATCAAGCATTGTTAGTTTTGCGCTGCAATAAATTCTGAATATTTACTTCAACTTTAAACATATTTTTGTTGAAACTTGCACAATGTCGCATAGCCGCTCGATGCAAAACACCATTCAATTATAGACATACATTTTACAATATCAGGTCATTAATAATTTTGTTTTTATATTGTATTTTATGTTTATAAACAATTTAGCATGTGTACATTTGTGAATTACGCACTTCTATAAACCTCAACCGAACATCATGAAAATTTGTATTTTATAACTTTTTTCAAATACGCCGAGAGTTCAGCCGCTATCTATTATAATTTAGGTGTAGGAGTAAATCTGAAACGAAAATTAAAAAGTCGCGCTATCGGTCGTAAAGATTTATATTTCAGAACGAAAGCAAATATATGCTATTAAAAGAAACCGAGATAGGTATTATCCGAAACTCAGCTATATCCGATCGTGAAAATAAAAACTAGCAACCCGCCATGTTTTGTTCGTCACAATGTGTATACATATCTTCAGTAAGGTCGGATCGAGGGACAGTGGCGTGTTGGGATCTTTTAGGACGGATCGAGAGTGAATCAAAAACATGCTAATTTTTGGGTACAGTAAGGAAATTGAGATATAACAAAATTGTAGATTAAGGATATATGTATTATCAATAAGAAGAATCTTATAGTGACTTTCCATTTCTTATTAATCAACATTAAAAGACCTCTTTTTGCTCTTTTATGTTTATCTACGCCACTGTAAAGGTGTATATAATTACCTAATGTTTCATTTCCTGTGCCTTTCTTCTTTGTTTCAGTTAAAATTGCCAAATCTAGTCCCATTGCATCTATTTCTTTAATTACTTCCTCCATTTTATTTCTGCAGCCTTGAATATTCCATGTACCAATTTTCAAAGTCCTTTTTCTTAGCTTTAATCGTCCTAGAGTGTTTTTCCGAGGCATGTCGTTTGGTTTTTTAGCATTTTTTTTTCTTTTTATGATGAACGAGGAGCTGGCCCGATGCATCAACCCCCAACCTGGGGGACGGGTATATTTTGTTCAAGGTTTTCTTCCTCTAGCCTTTGATAGTACAGCATCTTACTGCAAGACAGCAGCGCTAGTTTTGGTCCGCCCTGGGTATTTTATTTCCCCAGTACCCGCCATATCTGGTGAGAATTCCCCTATCCGCCACCTGGGGAGGCGTCCGATGGGAGACTGGCAACTCCACACGGTATGGTCATGTCAAACGAATGCCAGAGCAAAGATTGCCAAAAATTGTTATGGAATGGATCCCAATAGAAAGGAGGAAGAGAGGAAGACCGAAGAAAACTTGGAAAGAAGGAGTACAAGCAGCTATGAATATCAGAGGAATGGAGGAAGATCAATGGATGGATAGAGAGGAATGGCGTTTGGTTTCCGGAAGACGACGGCAGCTGCCATGATACCGGATGATGATGATGATGAATAAGAAGAATCTCAATGTGGTCTTTCTTCTCGATATTTAATTATGTTATATAATAAGTAGGTCTGATAAGATGAATAGTCTGATAGTGCATTTGATGTCTGCAGGACGGAGGAGGGGGTATGAGCGTGCGGTGTGTATGTGTGTGTGTGTGTTTTTTTTCTAATTTGTTTTCTAGCTTTTTTAATATTAATGTGCGGAATGTGGATAATGTAGATATGTATTATTCTGATGTAGTGTAGACATAGATTTTACTTATATGTAGCCTGTTATTGTTTTTGATACAGGTGTATTTGTAGGTATTTGTTTATATTATGATTAGTTTTATTTTTTATTCGTGGAAAAATAATGCACGTACGGTCAAGCAGGCCCGTGCGCAATGTAAATGCATATGTGTTTTCTTTATTCTGAAAATAGGCAATAAATTCCATTATCTATATCTTCACTAAGACGAGTGTTTAGCTGCTATTATACTCTACAAGATTAGGCGTAGGAGTTTACCTGAATCAAAAATTTAAAATCATATTTCATGTATTAACTCATAGCAGGAAGAATAGGGTGCCATCCTATACCTGATATAATTAATACACAAGGAGAAACAATAGAAAATTATAGTGGAAAAGAACTTCGACAATTTGCAATATTTAATGGATACAGAATTACTAATACCTATTTTAGAAAGAAAGAAATACATAAGTACACCTGTTCGGCTAGAGGATTAAGATCAATTATTGATTATTTCTTGGTAAACAGAAAATTGATACCCTGGGTCACAGATGTAAGAGTATATAGAGGTTTCGATGTAGGAACAGATCATTTTCTCTTGACATGTAATATAAAATTATTAGAAAGTTGGAGGAAACCAACAACAAGAAAAATTTACAATGAAGAAACATATAAAGTGAATTTATTACAAGAAGAAAGTACAAGAAAGTTGTATGCAAATAGATTATCTCAATATATATTACAGCGAGAAATAAATAATAATATAGAAGAAGAATGGAGCAACATCGATTGGGCTCTAAAGAAAGCAGCATATGAAGTTCTAGGATTAAGAAGAAAAAATTGTAAGAAGAGAGGATTGAATATGGAATGACGAAATTAAAACAGTTATAGAGGAAAAGAAGAAAGCATATTTACAATATTTACAAAAGAAAACTGAAGAAACAAAAGAAATATATTATAACAAAAGAAAGGAAGAAAGAAAATTGTTAGGAAATCCCACCAAGACAGTTGGGAACGATATGTATCTAATCTAGAACATGATCTACATGGATGACAATGGACTGCTTATAGAACAATTAAATATTTAAATAAATCAGAAAAAGAAGCTGCATATATACCTACATCAATATCAGAACAACATTGGATAGAATATTTCAGAGACCTGTGGTACAACGAGAATGAAAACGAAGAAGAACCAAAATGTGAGAATTTGAAAGTAGATAAAATACAAATGGAAGAACTGGAAGAATCGTTCAAATTAACAAATAATAGAAAAGCTAGCGGACCAGATGACATCAATTCAGAACTAATTAAATATGCAGATATATTCTTTAAATTAAGATTCTTGAATTTTCTTAATATGTGTTGGGAGAATCATAATATACCAGCAACATGGAGGCAAGGTATAGTAAAACCAATTTACAAGAAAGGATAAAGAAACCAACCATCTAATTACAGAGGCATTACCCTCCTAAATAGTGGATATAAAATCTATGCTAGAATAATAGCAAAACGAATACAACGAATTACTGAAGTAACACTAGCAGAAGAACAAAACGGGTTCCGAAAAGGAAGATCTTGTACCGATGGCATGTTTGCCCTGAATCAGATAATACACAAAAGACAAGAAAAAAACCTGGAAACACATTTGTTATTTATAGAAAAGGCCTCCCTATTCAGATTATAGAAACTGTTAAGAGCTTTTACTATGGAACAAATATTTGTATTGACCCTCAGTTAACAAAAAATAAGACATTTTTTAAATAAACCAAGAAGTACGACAAGGGTGTTCACTCTCACCTATATTATTTAATATTTATATGGACGATATCCTAAAAGAATGGAAGAAGGTTTTAACTAATGAAGGAATATTAATTGATAATAAAGATAAAATAAATGCTTTATTATTCGCTGAGGATGTTGTACTTTTAGCAGAATCTGAAAATGAGCTCCAAATGTTAGCATATAAATTTAAATTAATAGCCAATAGATATAATTGTAAAATATCAATAAATAAGTCAAAAGTAATGGCATTTATTGGTAAATATGGAATTAGATCACAAATTGTACTGGATAACAAAATAATAGAACACGTATCACATTTCCAATATTTAGGATGTGATATAACTTATAGAGAAAATAAAGATATAGGAAATAAAGTAAATAAATTCTAGGCTATTTGTGGAACCATAAAAAGAACCTTAGCTCGGAAAACAAGGAAAGATGCGAAACGTAAATTATATAAAACAATGGCTGTTCCTTTGTTGTTGTATGGAAGTGAAAATTCGATAATGAAATCAAGGGATATAAGCAGGATACAGACTGCGGAAATGCTGTTTTTACGTAATGTGAAAGGATGCACAAGGGCGGATAGAATAAGGAATGAAACTATACGAGAAGAATTAAATATATATAACATTGAAGATAAAATCAGCGAAAATAATAAGAAATGGACAGAACACTTAATGAGAATGAACAACGAAAGAATACCAAAAAGAACCTTCCTGTATAATCCCAGAGGAACAAGAGATGTTGGCCGACCACGTAGAAGATGGACTCCACTTTTAACTTCGCCGGAACAGGCTGCATAGCCTAAACCTTGTAGTAGAAGAAGAAGAAGAACTCATAGCAGGTGCAATAACAATGTATATGTCAGTGCTTCCATTCCTTAAGCCTGTTTCAATAATCGCTTCAGTCTGCCTGAAATTTCAGACCTGCTGAGTTACAAGAAATATCAATACTGGTGAAACTAGCTTTAAAAAAATGTACATAAAACTCCTCCGAACAGATAACTGCAAGAGCTTTTGTGAAATGAAAGCTTTTACACGACCCTCTACGTAGTTGTATCGTTCAGAGCCATTCAGTTTTATGTGCTGATATCAGAAAACACTTCAACTGCAGAGCCATGCGCCACAGGCTCTTCAATGAATAAAATATTCTGCCGGAATGTATCCTATCGTTCATTTATCGATCCTCATAATGTTTACTGGGTAATAAGGGACATGTCGTGCTGCAGTTCACAAAGTTAAAGTTACTTTCAAGTAACTAATTACATTTGGTGATCGACTCAATTTTGCAATGTTTTTTGTACTTCATTTCCTCTAACTAGAGAAGGTTTTTAACTCTGTATCAAATACTTACTTTTTCACTACACAATAACATAAAACAGTTTCATACATGAGTGATCAGCTCATTACCGGGACCAATACAAATATTTAAGTCAAATTAAATGATTTTATACAAAAGGAGGATAATATGGTGTGGATTATTACGATGGCTTGTTGGTAACTCGAGGGGACCTCCCCTGTCATTAACTTGTATTTATATAAAACTCCCGAAAATAATCGAAAGGTATGTGTGGAGGAGATCGAAAATGGTCCCAGTACGACATTACGACGTCAAACCTAGATCTCAATTTTTAAAATATCAATCCATAATAAACAGAACAATTTTGTTTTTATATAATTGTAGGCTTTCACGGCCGGCGTCTTGATCCATATTTGGTTCGTCTTCCGGGCTTATAGGCCGTGGTCTGGTTGTCTTCTTACTCGACGTTTCGTCTACTGCTGCGGTAGACATCATCAGGAGATACTGCGTGCTTTCTGTGAACTCCTCAACAGTCGGCTGCAGACTGGATGGTCGTTGGAAACTGTCTCTCTGTTTATAGCTAAACCCCGGGTGGAGGGGAGGTTTTCTGCGCGCACCGAGTTGTGCGCTGTATTGCCGTGTGCAGAAGTCATAGGCTTCGTTGTCGTGTTATGCAGTGCTGGGATCCAAATTTTGTTTATCTTCAAGGTTTCTTCTTTTTTGTTGAAGGAATTTTATGTTTGTATATTTCTATGGCTTCTCTGTTTAGTCTGGTGTAGTAATGTGATGTTTGTGATAATACCTGGGTATCTTCAAATCTTATAATATGTTGTTGGTTGTTCATCAAGTGTTCCGCTACGGCCGATTTTCATTTTGTTTTAACCTGCAGTGTCTCATGTGTTCTTGTAATCGTGTGTTGATCATTCTTTTTGTTGTACCGATGTACACCTCTCCACAACTGCACGGGATACGATATATACCGGCATGACTCAAAGGATCTCTAGTGTCTTTGGCTGGGCGCAGTATATTGCTGATTTTTTGTGTTGGTTTGTAGGTTGTTGCTATGTTGTATTTCTTTAATATTCGTCCAATTTTCTCTGTTGTTGTTTGGATATAAGGTAGGTAAACCTTACCATTTATCTCTTCCTTGTTTTCGTTTTCGGGCCTATATTTCTTTGGATTTTGTGGCTCGACGAAAATCTGTTTTGCTGTATCCATTGGTAAGAAAAGCTGCATGGAGATGATTGATTTCTTCTTGCAGATACTGTGGTTCCGAAATCCTTTTGGCTCGTTCAACCAGGGTTTTTATTATCCCGCGTTTTTGTCTCGGATGGTGGTTAGACTGTTTGTGTAGGTATCTGTCTGTGTGAGTATTTTTCCTGTAAACCTTGTGTCCAAGTGTCATGTCTTGGTTTCGGATTACCAAAACATCCAAAAACGGTAGACTGTTGTCATGTTCCTTTTCCAGGGTGAATTGGATGCTGGGACAAATCTCATTTATGTGCTTCTTGAAGTTATCTAGTTCCTCCTCATTATTTTCGCTGAGGAGGAACTAGATAACTTCAAGAAGCACATAAATGGGATTTGTCCCAGCATCCAATTCACCCTGGAAAAGGAACATGACAACAGTCTACCGTTTTTGGATGTTTTGGTAATCCGAAACCAAGACATGACACTTGGACACAAGGTTTACAGGAAAAATACTCACACAGACAGATACCTACACAAACAGTCTAACCACCATCCGAGACAAAAACGCGGGATAATAAAAACCCTGGTTGAACGAGCCAAAAGGATTTCGGAACCACAGTATCTGCAAGAAGAAATCAATCATCTCCATGCAGCTTTTCTTACCAATGGATACAGCAAAACAGATTTTCGTCGAGCCATAAATCCAAAGAAATATAGGCCCGAAAACGAAAACAAGGAAGAGATAAATGGTAAGGTTTACCTACCTTATATCCAAACAACAACAGAGAAAATTGGACGAATATTAAAGAAATACAACATAGCAACAACCTACAAACCAACACAAAAAATCAGCGATATACTGCGCCCAGCCAAAGACACTAGAGATCCTTTGAGTCATGCCGGTATATATCGTATCCCGTGCAGTTGTGGAGAGGTGTACATCGGTACAACAAAAAGAATGATCAACACACGATTACAAGAACACATGAGACACTGCAGGTTAAAACAAAATGAAAAATCGGCCGTAGCGGAACACTTGATGAACAACCAACAACATATTATAAGATTTGAAGATACCCAGGTATTATCACAAACATCACATTACTACACCAGACTAAACAGAGAAGCCATAGAAATATACAAACATAAAAATTCCTTCAACAAAAAAGAAGAAACCTTGAAGATAAACAAAATTTGGATCCCAGCACTGCATAACACGACAACGAAGCCTATGACTTCTGCACACGGCAATACAGCGCACAACTCGGTGCGCGCAGAAAACCTCCCCTCCACCCGGGGGTTTAGCTATAAACAGAGAGACAGTTTCCAACGACCATCCAGTCTGCAGCCGACTGTTGAGGAGTTCACAGAAAGCACGCAGTATCTCCTGATGATGTCTACCGCAGCAGTAGACGAAACGTCGAGTAAGAAGACAACCAGACCACGGCCTATAAGCCCGGAAGACGAACCAAATATGGATAATTTTTGTTTTTATTTGTAATGTTTAATTCCTTATTAGCGGATTCCATATAATTGAAGTATTGACGTTCTTATCTTGAAAAAAGTTTTTCAAAAATATTGTATTCACCGATTCTTTCCAGCTAATTCAAAAAATAACCATGATAAATGTGTGTCTGTGTGTGTGTGTGTGGGTGTGTGTGTGTGTGTCCATGTACACGTTAGAAGCCGCAAAAATTGTATCGTCGTAACCAAACTTGATATACCTACTTACTCTTACTTACTCACTGGCACTATCCAACCCGTAGGTTCATGGCCGCGCGGACATAACCTCTCCATACAACCCTATCCTGAACTAATGCTTTCCAATCATTCCCTGTATAATCTACTTCCCTCAAATCATAGTTAATCTTATTCTCCACCTCATTCTTGGTCTACCAAATAGGCGATTTCTCTCTGGCTTTCCTACAAGAAGCTTCCGTGCAACTTTTCATTCGCCATACGTGCAACATGTCCTGCATATCACAGTCTACGAGACTTAACTGTTCTTATTATATCTGGCTTCCTATAAAGATCATGTAGTTTTCTCCATTCACCTGTCTGTTCATCTCTCTTTGGTCTAAACATTTTCCTAATTACTTTATTCTCAAATACTCATAATCTCCTTTCCTCCCTTAAAGTAAGAGTCCATGTTTCGCACCCATATAATATAACTGGTAGAATAATAGTTCTATATATTTTGAGTTTAATGTTTTTTTTAATGAGTTGGGACATAAAGAGTCTCTACAATGCATAAAAGCACGCATTTCCAGAATTGAGCCCATGTTTAATTTCTTTGTGCATCTCATTCCTGTTTGTGAGTATTCAGCCACTTCCTCCAAATTTCTCACATTTTTCATTAGCTGTCCACTTCCATTATATAATGCATTTCTACGTGTGATCATATATTTAGTTCTATTGATATTTACTTCCAGTCCTAATTCCTTAGTGTTACTCAATAGTATGTGCGTGTTGTTCTTTAGTATATTCTCGCTATCCGCCAGTAGTACTACATCATCAGCATACACTAAGAGCTTATTAATAGCATTGAGTTGTAGGCCTTCCTCATCCTCTAAAGATTTGATGGCATGCTCTAATACAAAATTAAATAGTAGAGGAGATAGTGGATCTCCTTGCTTCAACCCATTCTGGATTTCAAAAGTGTCCGAAAACTGTTTGCCCACACGCACCCTACTCGTTGTGCCATTTAAACACATCCGTATAAGTGTAACTAACTATTTTAGGAATTGCGAACTCCAGCAGGATACTATATAACTTCTCCCTCTTATTTGAATTATATGCTTTTTTGAAGTCTACGTATAGTTGATATACAGTACCATTATATTCCGATTTCTTTTCTAAAATCTCTCTTATACTAAAAATCTGATGTGTTGTAGACCTGTTTCTTCTATATCCACATTGATGATCTCGTAGAATGACATCAATATAGGGAGTAAGTCTGCTTACTAATTTATTTATTAGAATTTTGTACGAAATTGAAAGTAATGAGATGCCCCTGTAGTTGTTGCAATCAGTTTTATCTCCTTTCATATAAATTGGTACGATAATTGATTCTTTCCATTCATCTGGAAGAGCTTCGTTTTCCCAAATCATACTAAGTAACCGGCGTATTTTGTCCATCAATTTTTCTCCACCTGATTTTATCAGTTCTTCTGGGATCTCATCTGAACCTGATGCTTTATACATCTTCAATTTTTCAATCGCCATTTCAACCTCTAATGCACTTGGTTCTGCGACTAGCATATCTGCTGTCTGTAAATTATCCTCCTCAATGTACTGTTCTGTATGTACATTTTATAGCTGATTAAAGTAACTTTTCCATCTACTTAATATACTCCTGGAATCTGCAATCATATCCCCATTTTCATTCCGAATTATGTTTGTTCTAGCCTAAAACCCTTTCTTCTCTATACTAATTCCCTGATATAATTCTCTAATGTTCGTATTTTTTGCGTTCATTTCAAGATCATTAATCTTCTCCCTCAAATATTCACTCCTTTTCCTCTTTAGTAACTTGGTTGTTTCCCGTCTAATACTACCCAATTGCTCTAAATTTACCTCATTTGGCTCGTGTAACCATTTTATTTTTCTAGCTCTCTTTTCTTTACAATGTCGGCACATTCCTCATCAAACCATTTCTTGTTTTGCCTCTTTTTTAAACAATCAATGCTATCTGATGCTGACAATTAATAGTATCTCTTATAGCCTCCCATCCTTTATTTATATCTGTTTCTTCTTCGTTTGCCACATTGTCATCTGAAGATTCCAGTACTTCAAATCTATTAGCAATTTTAATTTCGCATTCTTGCCGCATTTCATCATTTTTCAAGTTTTTTAATTCGAATTTTACAGAATCATCTTTAACGTTTGTCCCTCTCATAAGCGATAGTCTTGTCTGAGTTTCACTCTGACCAGATGATGGTCCGAATTGCAGTCTGTCTCTCTAACTGATCTAACATCAATGATGCTACTGTGCCAGCGTTTATCCACTAATACATGATCTATCTGGTTCCGAGTTTCTCCATCTGGGGACGTCCAGGTGTATTTATGAATATCCTTAAGCTGAAATGTTGTGCTCTTAACAATGAGATTCTTTGATGTGGCGAAGGTGACTAATCTAACCGCATTGTCGTTACTATCTTCATGAAGACTGAATTTGCCTGTTGTTGGTTTGAATATATCTTCCCGCCCCACTTTTGAATTAAAATCTCCTAAGACAATTTTCATATGATATCGTGAAAGGCTATCAAATAAGCATCCTAATTCTTCATAGAACTCATCCTTGATCTTGTCATCTTTATCTTCTGTGAAGGCATGTACATTTACAATTACAAAACCATGTCGTTTATCCTTTTGAATTATCACTAACAAACTTAATCTCTCGCATAGCGGAATTCTGACTAAATAACCCGTTCCAAATGCAGGTCACTCTGCACCCCCGTAGTATAATGCAAAGCTTACTGATTCCTGACTACCTACTCCTGGCCATCTAACTTCCTGTAAAGCGACTATATCCCAGGGTGATTTATATAATTCCCGCCTTAATATCTCTAGTGCCCCGCTATTGTATAAAGTCCTAATATTCCATGTTCCTAGGAACATGTCCCTGTGTTTGAGCGTTTGGCATGGGTTCCCTGAAGTAGTCCCCTCCCGAAGAACCGAATGGGGGGGCTATTTGACCTCCGAAAAATTTTATCCCAGTTGAACCCATGTCCGCATTCCTTGACGGTTGTATTTTTACGGTGAAAGATAGTCGCTCTTTCGACCAAGGTACTTTATTCGTATGGCTTATCACCTTCGACCAGTCCGGCATGGGTAACCCTATCGGCAGCAATGCTACAGCCGCATAGCTCTCAGGATCATTTAAGCACGCAAGCCACTCCACCACGACAAGGTAAAGATACCATGGAGGATCCAAACTTGATATATACAAATTAATTTAATAATAAAGTTTAGTTCGTTAAGCAGCAATATTTGACCATTAGGAGTAGGACACGACCTGAAAAGAAAAGTTAAAAAGCGCTCTAGATATCGCAATTTGCAGTGTTATACATACGAAACTCAACATATACTACTAAAATAAACCGAGGAAGATATTTTCCAAAAATCAGTGAAATACAAATATTAGAATTAGAGACCTATAAAAAATTGAAATTAAATATGACACTTTAAACCACCTTGATTTGTTTCTTGCAATGTTTACCATGTGATTTGATTAATCGTTTATTTGCAAATGCATCCCATTAGATATATTGCATTCATTTATTTAATATGTTTAATTAAAAGAGTCAGTTGGTACACATTGCTTTAATTTGTGTCTCATAACACTGGTCAACATGATTTTTGTCACATGAGTACCAGTAGTTGTACCTAATGCAGTTTTTTTTATCGTGTTTTCAAATATGTATTCGGAATTTCTCCATCACCCACTGTTTTGCTTTATTTCAATTTCAATTAATGGATTTAAATTTTTTTTTAATAAATGTTTTTCGTCCATTTGTCCATTGTAAAATAAAACCAAATGAGCTAACTCAGGAGATTTCAGCTAAAGAAAAGGGACATCTAGGCATATTGAATCCTAATATGCTGGCCGATTATTGTTGGACCATCAAGAGGGTTGCTCCACAGGCGAAATATAGAAGAAAATCTTAATAAATCTTAATTTCGTACTTCCTAGGTGAGTCCGAATGTTCGAATATTGGGTAGTTACGAATGTAGAAAATATTAAAGTGTTTTAAATTATAAATTCCTGTCTCTCGGAAACCTTGCGTGATGGAGGAAAACGTATATCATATTTGAATTTAAGAGAAAAAATACTATCAGAATCACTATTTTTCTTTCTAAGACAAAAAATAATAATTCTTTGTTACTCAGAGTAATATAGCAATATGCGGATAGATAACTGATTTTTTTTTTACTGCTGTCCGATACTTTAAAATGAGCTGGCATCAACAATTGAGTTACTCAAGTTTAACAAAATAAATATATAACTATTCCGTTAGCGAACTAAACGGGACGTTATAGACTTATGTGAAGAATTCGGTCTCACTTAGAGCAATGGCGACTCTGATTCAAAGTTCAATTTCTAAATTTCGGAGTTGCCAACATATAAATAACTAAATAACTATAAGCCTACTGTAATATTACAAATTAGCTACGGGAAGTACAACCACTGCCCTTTGTGTATACCACCTACAAATGTATATACAAATATATATATATAACACTTAGTGATAATATACATTATACGAAACACATAACTGTATTTTAAATAAACTGAATTTTATTTGAAATAATATAAAACAATAAATTCGTACCTGCCGTCATTTTATTCTGATTGATGTCACGGCCTGTTGTAGTCTCAAATTATTTACGGTATAAACATTGCCACACTGTTAACGTTAGTCAGATGTTTATAATGAAAGGAAATATTTCCAACAAACATGTTATTATTTTACTTACTTACTCACTGGCACTACCGAACCCGTAGGTTCATGGCCGCACGGACATAAGGTTTCCATACATCCCTATCCTGAGCTAATGATTTCCAGTCATTCCCTGTATAATCTACTTCCCTCAAATCATAGTCAATGTTATTCTCCCACCTCATCCTTGGTCTACCAACTGGGCGTTTTCCCTCTAGTTTTCCTACAAGAAGCTTCCATGCACCTCTTTCATTCCCCATACGTGCCACATGTCCTGCCAATCGCAGTCTATGATAATGTTGTTATTTTACTGTTATTTATTATTTTGTGAATACCATCGCTCAAAAAGTAATGTACAACGCACGTTTGTGAAATATTTTACAGAATCTCGGAAATTAAAAACCGAGTGACAGGTGTAAAAACCATTTCACACCTCGCATTGTAAAATACTATTCCACAACGGAACGGCGATTGAGAGAAATTTACTGTGTGGTACTAAATGTATCACTTCTCACTGAATGACAAATTAAATTTGAAGATAAATATGTTTGCTTAAATCAGGATTTGAACGCTATATATCTGGTTCTGTATATGCGTGCTTTAACTATTTAACCTATTAGGCATCGTATTAGTATAACAGAAAAATCTGTGTGTAAATAGCTTAAATCGTTAAAGCACTGGTGTACAGAACCAGAGATATTGGGTTCAAAACCCGATTTAGGCATATATATATTTCTCTTCAAATTTACTTAGAGATTTACGACAACTGAAATTACTACTGCACGTTACTGTCATGATCATACTAAATTCATTAGAAACTTTTCCGAAATTATTATTTTGTTATTCATTAAACAAAATAAGGTTATAAACAAAACATGATAAATCATATCATTCAATATATGTTGTAAACAGATGACTGTAATAATACAAACTTCCTAGTTGTATTAGTAATAATAATATTAATAAAAACGAGGTCTGCCCTAGAGTAGTAAATTTAAACAGAATACAATACACAACCCGCAAAGTCGGAAGTTCAGACCCAATGAGGTCAGGATTGTTATATTGACACCATATAGCCTATCTTTTGTGCCGGTTCGCTCAGGGTAGAATATGATCACTCAGGGATGTTTTTATTATTTTATTTTATTGGATACATTTATATGTACAATTGTATATATTTTAATAACTCGGAGTGGAGTTGATGAATTACTTCCGCCCACGTGTTTTAATATCACTTTCGCGACGGTCACTCAAGAAGTTAACTATTGCAGAACGTAGGAGCGTGAGAGTGAGAGTGTTTTCACACGTGTCCTCGCCTTATAAGGGCGATGACTCCTCCCATAAGTTGCCAACCCCTCTCTGAGTGTATATGTTATTCATTATAGCTTAGAAGGGTAGGTACCATTCGTTTAGGTTTCTATGTTGGTAATAGACTCGTGTGCACGTTTTGTGCGCCTTCCTGTTATTACTATTAATGGTACGTTTAATACTCACGAGTCTATTACTTCTTGCCACACTTTTAGCCTCTAACTGATTTTTTTTTCGGATGTTTTTATTTTCTGGGGGTAAAGTCGGCCATCTCTGAGATATGACTACCCGGTAAACATGTTGTGCTGATTGTCTAGAAAGGAGGGAGAAATAGCTTTCCATTAACATAAAGCCCCTTGAGTTCTGTAATTGAATCAATATACTGTTTGGTAGTAGGGTAAGTTCGGGTGAATCAGGACAAAAATAGGAAAATCTGTAATATCGGTTTCATCATCTGAATGACATACATGTTTTGTATTCCATGGTTTAATATATTCTTTATACCAGTTATACGAGTCTCATCAGTTGACTGCACGAGGGTTTGTTGACATTTTTATTCCAGTGCTATAACCTCACCATAATGGTTGTCCAGAGGCTTACTTTGTTTCCCAGCAGCTGTTATATATCTAATACCGTATATCAAAATGATGGTTGTTTGTTTGTTCGTATTTTATGCGCTGCAGTACCGTTCATCCGATTCTCATGGGGCTTTTTGAAAAATGTTCAGGAGATTCCCGGGATGAACATAGGTTATAAGAGGGTTGTGATACTCAACTCCATAACTTTAAAAATCACCCTTTGTAGTGAAAAACGTGAAACAATGTTAAACATTTAATTATAACATCGATAAAGCGTCACTGCTATAACGTAAAAATATTCTCTTTAATTTTCTTACTTGTTATAGTCAGCTACTAGATGGCAGTGAAGACCGAGTTCTCGCGACATCTAGTAATAATGGAGAATATAATACATATATAAGAAAAATAAGCGTTTAAATTGGATTCGCCTGGTGGTGTAATGGATAACACGCTGAGGTACAGATTCAGAGTTCCGGGTTCGAATCCCTTCCAGGCATTTATTTTTCTTATCATACCATATATATATTAAGCATACATTGCTCAATGTCAACAATTTAATTATAATATATATCCATAGTAATTCTGCCCGAGGGCAGGTCTTTCAGTGCAATCATAGCATTGTCATGCTAGGCTTTCAAGCTTTACCAGGGAATTATACATGTGGTAGCTTCCCGTTGCTTTCCACACCGGTGAAGGATGATGATGGTAAATGATATAAGGATGATGGTGATGGTCGGATGATTTTCGGGGACCGTTGGGCCCTAAGCTTCCTGACATTTATCTTACAGGTGAGAAAAAACTCGAGAAAACCTCACCCAGGAGCCTTTCCTGACCGGGAATCGAACCAATTATAATATATATGTCCACAGCTGGGGTCTAGAGGTAGCGTGCTGCCTTGTCACGCAGCGGGCCCGGGTTCGATCCCGGTCGGGGCAGTTTCTCTCGATGAGGTTTTTATCGGGGTTTTTCCTCACCTGTAAGACGATTGTCAGGAAAAGTTGAAGGCCCAAACGGTTCCCGAAATCATATGGCCATCATCATCATCCTTATCATTAGCATCATCATCATCCTTCACCGGTGTGGAAAGCAACGGGAAGCTACCACACCTACAATTTCCTAGTAAAGCCGCAAGCATAGCATAAAAATTCTATGATTGCAATGAAGGACCTGCCTTCGGGCAGAATTACTATGGATGGAGATATATATACTCTTAAGTTAACAAAACAGAAAGAACAATATACTGAACTAAACTTGAAACGGGATCAGATAAGAAAAATATATGTTGTGGTCTCTAGGTAGCATGCTGCCTTGTTACGTAGCGGGCCCAGGTTCCATTCCTGGTCGGGACAGGCTACTGGGTGAGGTTTCCTTCGGGTTTTTCCTCAGGTATAAGACAAATGTCAGGAAGCCTAGGGCCCAATTGTCCCCGAAAATCATACTGCCATCACCATCATCTTTATCATTATCATCATCATCCTTCATCGGTGTGGAAAGCAACGGTAAGCTATCACACGTATAATTCCCTAGTAAATCTGTAAAGCATAGCATGAAAATGCTATGATTGCAGTAAGAGTACTATGGACGAACGGAGATATATAGACAGAAGCTCCCAAAAAAATGAATATAAGAAGCAATAAGATTGAAGAAAATAATAGTTTTATACAAATTAACGTGTGAGGACTTTAACAAAATGTAAGCAGAATGAACGTGCTTAAGTTTTATTATTAGAATTCATTTGTTTATACAGAATTTTAATGTTTACACATCTTTCTGTGCCTAAAGTTTTATTTTTCTTCTCCACTCGTCTCCCTCCATCCAGTCCATGTCTTCCAGTCCTCTTGCTCTCATTCCAGTTCTTATTTCCTGCATCCACGATTTTCGAGGTCTTCCTCTCCTCCTTCTACGAGGTGGACACAATTGCAATGTTTTCCTTGGTAATCTTTCTCCTTGCATTCGTCGTACGTGCCCATACCAAATCAATTGCTTATACCGTATATAATCTACTATTGAATAACCAATATTAATTTTTTCTCTTATGACAGTATTTCTTATTTTGTCTAATTTTTAACATCTTGCCGCTCTCCTCAAGAATATTAGAATTAAATAACATTTTAAAAACTTAAAATATGCGTAAGTGAAATCCAGTTGTTAAACAGATTGTTGGGACTGGACATCGCATGTAACATATTGACAACACCTTCACATTACAGCACAAAGAGAGGAATCCAGCAAAAAGAAACGTACTGCAAGACATTGATATTCTGAAGGAAACCAACAACCACCTGTTTTTAAATGAGAACGAAACCTCTCTACAACATTACCAGTACTGCAACTTCTCCACATTAGTTCCCCTAAAAGACTCCAAAGAAGTTCTTCAATAAATCTGTAAGCCAAATACGTATGACTATAAACAATGTTATGATACAACTCCATAACTACGGTAAAAAACTCATCCTACGTGGATTCAATCACATTCTGGAATATTGACCAATGAATCAGCTGATCCCCTTGCGAAGAAAGGTTCCCTGATAACACAATCGCCAACACCCAAACCTCTATCTTATATTTCGTCTAAAAGGAACTAAGACACTCATGAAACAAGAGAATGCTTCAGTCATCCACAAAATACATCAAATTGGAATGCCTCCTTCACGAAACAAATTCCATACCAGAACGTCCTCGGAAAGACAGCATTTTCGCAATTTAGAATAACTACAGTTTACGATTTCCTTGCAAACGCTTACCTATACCACGATATATTCTATGCTACACCCAGAGGAACAAATGGATGGTGAACACCTCAACAACTATACAGATGTCAGAAAGGAAGCTTCCAAAATTTCGAAGTGCTCATGTGAAAGACTGCTAATGACTTCAGCGTTAGATGCAGCACATAACCATCAACCAACCAACGTATAACGTCACAATAATCGAAATATGGCAATACAACATTCTGCACAACAGTTTTTTTAATGTAGCTGGGAGAAAATTCTTAAAACATCTAAGTTAATGTAAGATAGAGAATAGATGCGTTTCACTTGATTTTGCTAGGATAAATTTGTTTGTACATAGTCCAAGAGTGATCCTGAAGAAGAATAAGGGATAACTATATTACTTATGGTAATGTTTGGAAGTGTAGATATATCAACTATTACAAGCAGATTTTGTTGCCCCATTACAATGACTTATAATTCGTTAGGATTAAGATTTACTCCGAAACCTGAAGACCAGTTAAAGTTAGACGTGAGATCGTCATTCATTTTCGTCAAGCTGTTATATTGGGCTGACAAGTGCAAGGATTATGGGATGAAGATAAATATGGATAAGACGAAGGCTATGATTATAGAAAGGAAACCAAGGAAAATTAACTTGAGGATTAAAGATGAGGCCATTGAGCAAGTAGAGAGCTACAAATACTTGAGTTGTACTATCAGTAGTAACAGAAACTGTGCTAAAAAGTCAAGCAGAGGATAGCAATGGCAAAAGAAACTTCTAACAAGAAGAGAATCATTTTGTGCCGAACTTTGATAAAATAATTACGGAAGAGGCTACTGAAGTGCTTTGTGTGGAGTGTAACATTATATGGTGCAGAGACTTGGACATTACGACGCAATGAGGAAAAGCGACTGGAAGCTTTTGAGATGTGGATATGGAGAAGGATGGGACGTATAAAATGGACAGACAAAATAAAAAATAAAGATGTGCTAGACAGAGTGGCTGAAGGAAGAACAATGCTGGAACTCATAAAGAAGACGAAAAGAAATTGGATTGGCCACTGGCTAAGAAAAAACTGCCTGCTGATGGATGCGTTAGAAGCAATGGTCAACGGAAAGAAAGTTAGATGCAGAAAAATACACCAGTTGATAGAAAATATTAAAATACATGGTTGGTATCCGGATACAAAAAGGAAAATTCAGTTAAGGAAAGATTCGAGAATTCTAAGTTTGCAGTGAAAGACCTGCTCTTCGGCAGAACACTATGTATGTATGTATGTATGTATGTATGTATGTATGTGTGTTATATGGGGAAACTGGAAGTGACTGTAGGTAAATTTGGAGCTAGTCAGCGTAGAGGTTGGTAAGGGTAAGGGACCGTTTGCATTTCAGATTTTCTGCTGCACATCGATGGAGAACGATTTCTCAAGTCGCAAGACGACATGGATCTTCTCTTTAATATCAGGAATATTTCCTTCATAACTTGACTCTTCTGCAGGACCAGATGTGTGTGACACGTGATGTAATAGAACAAATGACTGTGACAAATTTATTACTCTTTTTATTTACCGAAGAAGTTAGGGTTGATGAAAATGCCGAAATTAAATAACTGTACCAATCATTAATCGAAAGGATTACATTTGATATTACCCGCTTTATATTAGCTTGACCTGTATCTATCTATCTATGTAAAGGAATTTTTCAACGCGATTTTCACCCACTTAAAATCATTGGATCGACTTGAAACTCTGTATATTCTTAAAGGACCCGTGACAATACATTAATTTCGTAATTTTTCTAACATATTAGCCAGAATCATCAGAAAAAAAGTGTCTTTGTATCTATATAACGGAATATTTGAACACGATTTTCACCCACTTTGAAACATTGGATCGACTTGAAACTTTGTATAATTATAAAGGACCCGTGACAATACAATAATTTCATTTTTTTTCTAAATTCATGCCCAGAATCATCACAAAATAAAAAAAATGGAAATTGGTATAATAGGTTGCGGACTTGTGGACTTTTTAGTCAATCGTTGTAAGAGCTCAGTTGGTACACCGGTGGATTCTAGTGGTATATAATTTCAGTAATTCATAGGTCGCTGGTTCAAATCCGGCTGGGAGGACTTTTTTTAGAAGAGTATTCCTTTAAGCTTATACTACAATAATATCCAATTAGAAGATATTTACATTTTTATATTATTCTGTAAAATATTAAAACTAAAAAAATATAAAATAAATAATAGTTTTAAAAAACTAAAACAACACGCTTTATTAGAATAGCGAACTAAAAAATGAAAAATAATTTTAATTTCCAACACGCTTGGGATAAAATTAAAGTGGTCAACAAACAAATGATCTCCAACACGTATAGAATAAAACTAGAGTTACCAACAAAAAGAAAATAATTTTACCATCAAAAGCGTGGGGTGCTTTTTATGATTTTCACATTCTCCTCTCAGAGACTTTATTTTTACCAATATCTGTTTATTATCAAATATATAAATTGATATAGAGCACCCCACGCTTTTGATGGTAAAATTAATTTCTTTTTGTTGATAACTCTAGTTTCATTCTATATGTGTTGGAGATGATTTTTTTGTTAACCACTTTAATTTTATCCCAAGCGTGTTGGAAATTAAAATTATTTTTCATTTTTTAGTTCGGGTTCCTAATAAAGCGTGTTGTTTTAGTTTTTTAAAACTATTATTTATTTATATTTGATCGTTGTAGTAGTAAATTAGTTGGCTACATGTACAGACGTAAATTAATAAATAAAACGTTATGTATTTAATATAATTTGAGTTGAGTATTGTTACCGAATCTCACTGTGGAATCGACAACTCACATTGATCTGGATAAGATACATGGTTTGTTGACCGAGGATCAGTTTGACAGGAGTGAGGATATTGAAGTAGCGAAGAGGAGTGAAGATGTTATTGATTGAGTGGTGTCAGAGTCTGGCAACAATAAGAATAATGTATTGACACAGCTGTATTGAGTCGAGGAAATGCAATGTGCGACCTGGTGTTTACATTCACCTGAGCCTTTGTAAAGTCTTTTGTTGAGATACGTTTGTAAATAACTAGTACACAATCGTACATAACACTTACCTGTATTTGTTATTTACCTGTTAAATATTTACACAGAATTAGTCAATAAACAACAACACGTCAATTGTCTACTAACCAATTAGCAGATTTCGTTTTTCGGACCAGTTTCTGCCATAAAACATTTATACAACAAATAGGCAATAAAATTTACTTTTTTTGATATTTTCAATTTTTTTCTAGAATTTTGCAGCTTGTTGTACCCATTCATTCTTATAGCGATTGAGACCTGCTGCTGTGTTTATGGTTTTCTTCTGTTCCCCCTTTAATCCCGTATCCATTTCAATATTACTTCCACTGGTCTTGATGGCGTATTATGTCTGCCATCGATATGTTAATTCTATTTGCTTTTCCGGTTAATAACACAAGTGTTATTTACTATCATTTAACATTTTCACTTTATTTTTGACCTTCGATTGTGTGCACTTTATGTTTTCTCACAATTCTCATCTCAAAATAAAAATTATAATTTATAATGAATGCTTGAGGCATTTCACGAAACAAACTTGAAACTATCGTAATAAAGTTCCTGGGTTTTATTAAAGATGAAATACCAGATGTTGTAGTTCCTGAAACTTCGAGGATTAATTTAGAATTCATGATAATAGTAATGAACACAAGAAGCTCTTGTTTAAAAGCCTGTTCCTGACAGTTTTTACATTAATCTACTAAAGGACATGAAAATAAAATAATAATACTTACACAGTTACTTACTCACTGACACTATGGAACCTGTTGGTTCATGGCCGCGCGGACATAAGCTCTCCATATATCCCTATCCTGAGCTATTGCTTACCAATCATTCCCTGTGTAATCTACTTTCCCCAGACCATAGTTAATGTTATTCTCCCACCTAATTCTTGGTCTACCAACTGAGCGTTTTCCCTCTGGTTTTCCTACAAGAAGTTTCAATAATAATAATAATAATATTGAACAATGGAGAAGAACTAAAACCTAGTATTGAATGCACTTGCTTAGGAACAAAATTAGACCATTCAGGTGATAAGCCAGTAGAAATTAAAAATAGAATCGCACAAACAAAACAAGCAATAAATGCTTTAAGCTCTGTTTGGTGGAGCAGAAATATTATAAAAAATAGAAAATTACAAATATATCAAACCATAATTCAGAGCATTTTAACATATGGTGCTGAAGTCTAGCAAATTCCTACCAGGGAAATGAAAAGCATTTTAAGTACAGAAATGGATGTTCTATGAAGATCAGCTGGAAAATCTAGAATGGATAGAATACGAAATAAAGAAATAAGGGAAATTATGGGTGTACAAGAGGAGCCGGACATCATAGACATCATAGAAAAGAAAATATTGCAGTGGTATGGTCATGTCAACGAATGCCAGAGCAAAGATTGCCAAAAATTGTTATGGAATGGATCCCAATGGAAAGGAGGAAGAGAGGAAGACCGAAGAAAACTTGGATAGAAGGGGTACAAGCAGCTATGATTATCAGAGGAATGGAGGAAGATCAATGGATGGATAGAGAGGGATGGCGTTTGGTTTCCGGAAGACGGGGGCAGCTGCCATGATACCGGATGAATAATAATAATAATAATAATAATAATAATAATAATAATAATAATAATAATATGTATATTCACTCAGCATTATGTAACCTGATTTACAGGAATTGTAGATGAAGAATCCTACTAAGACTAAAATCTGAAATAACGATAAACAACTAATAAAAAATCCACGGTTATGAAAGCGTAAAAAATTAAGCTTTCAATTTCGAGGCTTCTATCTGTTAACAATCCTTTTATCGATTCGCCTTCTTACTTGATTAACTTGTGACTAGATTCACTGTACTCCTCAGTATAATTAAAAACATTAGCACCTTCAAGAGGTGCCATTTTCATACTTCCTGTCAGAGAGGGCACGTGGGCGCCTGGAGTCGTGGTAACTGTACATACGGCTAGCACAATTCACGATATGCGCCAAACAGTGCCTTATCTTAATAAATGTAATAAATAGTCACTCCACGTGAAACATGTGATGTCTCATAATCGGTATCCAGCGATAAGAGTGCGACCACAAGAATCCTTGAAAGTGATAGCCATTGTGTTAAGACGTAATACAATAAGAATAACATTCTTCTGTAAACAGAAATAAAGATTTTCCATTCTCTTTAAATAAGTCACATTGTTTCTTTTCTTCAATTTAATTTTGTGGATTAAACTAACATAAATTAAAAGAAACTTATAAATTAACACAAGGTCAAACTTTTGTTTCTGTTATTTTATAATCAGATAACTGCACTAAAAGTATCCAATCATACGGGTACGTTAAAAAGAAATGATGGATACCAATTTTATTATGATATTTAAAATATTTTGCAATATTCCCCTTTGGGTTTCTCTACTAAAACGAAAATATTTATACAAATGTATAATCTTCAAATTTATATATACACACATATTTCTGCCCCGCGCCGTAGCCGAGTGGTTAAGGCAAGAAGCCTTGGCGCAGAGCTATGGGACTTGCGCTGGTTCGAGTCCCCATCCGGGAAGAAAATTTTCTCATGGAATTTCGGCCATTATGGGACCGGTGCCCACCCAGCATCGTGAGGCATTTGGGTAGCTGAAATGAGTAGCGGCTCCAGGTTGAGAATACCAGTTATAACGGCTGGGGGATCCGACATGCTGACCACATGTCACCCCTACACTGGCTGGATGATCGTCTACGTCTGTGATTAACACATGTGGATGTGAGGCCAGAAGCCGGCTGGTCAGAGGGGCACGCCGTAGCGTCGTGGTTAAGGCACTGAGCTACAAGCCGGAGGGTCGAGGGTTCAAGTCCCGTTGGGGTCAGGATTTTTAAACTGACCCAAACCCACTGGCGGCACTATGGCCCTGGGGTCGACTCAGCCTCTAACGGAAATGAGTACCAGACGCTTGTTGTGGGGGTAAAGGCGGCCGTCACGCAGGGCTGACAACCCGGCTGACATAAAGTGCCGATTGTCTAGTAAAAGTGGGAGCCTTAACCTCCTACTACCCCAAGGACCTCCGGGCCTGTTGTGGGATTACTTTACTTTTACTTTTATAAACCAACATAAGGACAAACTTTTTTTTTGTGTTATTTTACAATCAGATAACTGCATTAAAAGTATCCAACCATACGGGTACGTTAAAAAGAAATAATGAATGCTAATTTTATTATGGTATTTAAAATATTTTACAATATTCTCCTTGGGTTTCTCTACTAAAACTAAATATTTATACAAATGTATAATCTTCAAATTTATATACACACATATATTTCTTTTAAATTCAACTTCTCATAATAAAATCGCAAACTTGAGTTTCTAAATATTTCGTGTAACATGTACTCACTTTAGTTTATTGGTGCATTTGTTTGTTGATTTTTTTGTCGAACAAATAATATTTACATTTTAAGGGAAACACCAGTAATTTATTTTACTGATATTAATTTGTTTTGATGTTATAAAGTCCACCTCACTGGCCTCGAGGTAGCGCTCGTCTTATCACGCAACGCGCTCGGGTTTGGTTGCCGGTCTGGAGAAGTATCCTCGTTGAGGTATTTTTGCGGGTTTTTTTCCTGATCCGTACGGCAAATGTCAGGAAGCTTTGAGTCCCAAAAGGTCCCCGAACATCTGACATCATCATCCCACGGTGTGGAAAGCAACGGAAAGCTACCACACCTATAATTCCCTAGTAAAGCTGTAAAGCATAGCATGAAAATGCTATGATTGCAGTGAAAGACGTGCCTCAGGGCACAACACTAGTAGAATAAAATATAATGTTATGAAAGAATTAGCAACATTACATTTACGTTTTATGTAACTAATGCAACTAACAGATAAGTACAGTCACACACATGGGTGGATGGTGGAGTTCCTTCATAATTCACTCTGTCAAAACAAGATTATTGTTACTCTAGTCCACGTCCTACTTTGTTTCCCCATTCGTACCACGTGACACTCTCACCGCAGTTTGAGACTTAACTGTTCTTATTATCTGGTTTTCTTTACAGCTCATGTATCTAAGTTATGCAGTCTTCTCCATTTACTTTTCTGTTCGCTTCTCTTTGATCCAAAATGTTTTCTAAGGATTTTCCTAAAAAATATTATTTTAATATGTTGTGTGGTCCCGCGATACCATGTTTCTCTCAGGACTGGAGGGTTTTATAGATCGAATTCCGGTTAATCTAATTTTTTGAATGGGTAAAAAAATGCTGCGACTTCATTCATCGTTCCCCTTTCACACAAATGTGTAGAAAAAATATAAAATTAGTACCTGATAAAACTGTCGTCCTCATCAAAAATAAGTTCTGTTAGAAATCTTCGTCAAGTACAGCAAACTCCCGATTATCCGTGTTAATTGGTACCGAGATATGCACAGAAAATAGAAAAACACAGACTATTTAACTCATGCCCCAAATGGGACTCAATGGCCAATCACGTTTCAATGATTTCTGTTTTACAACCAATCAGAGTCGTGTTTCACGAAATATTTATCAGTGTTATAATTACCATATTAAAGAAAGCTCCTCCTTTTTAATATTCTGAACAGGTCTGACCATTATTTTGCAGTGACTGAGCCCGTGAGAAATACGGCTATCAGATTGTATATATCGTGCATGAATGTCAACACTTGCCGCATGCCGGAGTTAATATAAAAACATTTGTTTGATTATACCACCAAAAAAAGAAACCACTGTTTGCACTTTCTTAAATTTTTCCCAGGTAACAATCCAGAAAAATATAATTGTCATATTTACATCATACGACATCAGAAATGAATTAATATACAGTTTGATGTGTTTCATTTTTTCTCCACTAGAGAGCATTATTACTATATTGCGTTCCTTTGGCAGTAAATAGTATGATCTAGTTGCAGTGATAAACAAAAGAAGCAGATGAAGCGTACCTATCACTTCTGATTTGTTTTCAAACATCGCCGTTTACATTAAATATATAAATATTTTAAAATAACTATAGTTAAATAATGATTTGTGAGTAAAGAGCTTAATTTTATTCGTTAAATAGTCCTAACAAATTCCACTCTACATTTCCAAATTCTCTACATAAATTGACTCCTCACTTCGTGAGTCGTGAATTTATCGATAATTTGGAAATCACTCGTGGCATTTCTTATGATAATCCAATTAAGTTATTCGGCGCCGTGGAAGTTGATCAGAAATGTATTTACCCATTTTAACACAACTTAAATGCAACAAATACTCATATAATGTTATATTAGATGTATGTAGCTGCGAGTCGTAATTATCATTATTTTATTTTACTCGTAAATATGACTTACTGGGTATCTTCCATATGGCTTCCCCGCAACTTTTACATCCACCTATTCCACTGTAAATACTCTACGTTCCACACGTTTTGCCCACAGCAGACTGCTACTGGTTTTAATGACTCTTATTAAATATGGTTTCGCATGAAGATAATGTAGTCCAATGTATTTATGTTTCTGCAAACACATCCCCTTGGTCCAGTGAACTCATTACTCCTTAACACTTTTACCAGATCTCTTCTTTTAGCGAAACCCGAAGGAATGAAGCTATTGAAGTAGTTCTCTGGACTTTTTTTCTTCATGCAGATCTCTTACTTACTTACTTACTCACTGGCACTATCGAACCCGAAGGTTCATGGCCGCGCGGACATAAGCTCTCCATACATCCCTATCCTGAGCTAATGCTTTCCAATCATTACCTGTATAATCTACTTCCCTTAAATCATAGTTAATGTTGTTCTCCCACCTCATTCTTGGTCTACCAACTGGGCGTTTTCCCTCTGGCTTTCCTACAAGAAGCTTCCATACACGTCTTTCATTCCCCATACGCGCAACATGTCCTGCCCATCGCAGTCTATTCTTATTATATCTGGCTTCCTATAAATACCATGTAGTTCATTGTTATGTAGTCTTCTCCATTCACCTGTCTGTTCATCTCTCTTTGGTCCAAAAATTTTCCTAAGTACTTTATTCTCAAATACTAGTAATCTCCCTTCCTCCCTTAAAGTAAGAGTCCATGTTTCGCACCCATATAATATAACTGGTAGAATAATAGTTTTATATATCTTCAGCTTAACGTTTTTTGAAAGGAGTTGGGACATCAAAAGTCTCTGCAATGCATAATAGCACGCATATCCAGAATTGAGTCTATGTTTCATTTCTTTGTGCATCTCATTCCTATTTGTGATTATTGTTCCTAGGTATTTGAATTCAGCCACTTCCTCAAAATTTCCCTCATTTGTCATTAGCTGTCCATTTCCATTATATACTGAATTTCTACGTGTGACCATATATTTAGTTTTATTGATATTTACCTCCAGTCCTAATTTCTTAGTGTTACTCAATAGTGTGTGCGTGTTGTCCTTTAGTATCTCCTCGCTATCGGCCAGTAGTACTACATCATCAGCATAAACTAACAGCTGATCTCTACCGATCATATTTATTATACAACTAATATTGCCATCACCAGAATTTCTATATAGGCTATATATATCCGTTTACGCTGTAGAGGCCGCAATTTTTATTTCGTCGAAACCAAACTTGACATGTAAGTACGATATTGAATTGAAAAAGTGTGTTCGAGTTCGTTAACAAGCAAAATCGAAAGATTGGGTTTAGTAGTTCACCAGAAACTGTGATTATAAATCGCTGTTGTGGTCCGAATGTTGTATATTTCACAATAAAATCCACAAAATGCTATTAAATAAACCGTGGAAAGTAGTCTCCAATCATCAGTGAAGTGGGACCGTTCGAAGTGACGGTTTACAGAATTGACACTTGCAACTGTCATGTGTGGATCATCGCAATGTATACCATGCCATTTTGTTAACCCCTAAATTTACCATTGTACCCTCTAAAATACATTGTTGTAATAGGGTAATGGAAAAATGAATTGGTAGACATTATTTAAACTGTTATCAAGTTAAACAACAATATCCATACTTCCATTCATAGTATTTGTGCCCGAAGGCAGGTCCTTCACTGCAATCATGCTATGCTTGCAGCTTTACTACGGAATTGTAGGTGTGGTAGCTTCCCGTTGCTTTCCACACCGGTGAAGGATGATGATAATGATAAGGATGATGATGATGACCATATGATTTCGGGGACCGTTTGGGCCTTAACTTTTTCCTGACATGTCTTACAGGTGAGGAAAAACCCCGATAAAAACCTCACCCAGAAAAACTGCCCCGACCGGGGATCGTACCCACGCCCGCTGCGTGACAAGGCAGCACGCTACCTCGAGACCACAGCGGTTGGTAAACAAAATTATAGAAATATGTAATAACCTCGATTATGCATACTTGTTTTTAAATAAGCTGCCATCAGAAATTTAATTTCTCCAATAAAACAACTAAATATTAGATTCGTTAAACCAGCAAAATGTGATGATGAATGCGACTTACTGAGTTTACACGTTTCCTGCGTGACGGACGTTATATTAATTAACTTACTTTCTGAAGATGACAGGGAAATACTTGTAGATAATGAAGACCTTCCACGACGATATATTTGTAAATTAAACTTAATATAAAATATTAGAATATCTACAGGGAAAGTATGTGTGGTTTTTAAAGAAAATAATGAGTAAGTTGTTAATTTATTCTTCCCTAGTATCTGTCTGGCGCATGGCTCTCCCTACACTTCCCTAGTATCTGTCTGGCGCATGGCTCTCCCTACACTTCCCTAGTATCTGTCTGGCGCATGGCTCTCCCTACACTTCCCTAGTATCTGTCTGGCGCGTGGCTCTCCCTACACTTCCCTAGTATCTGTCTGGCGCATGGCTCTCCCTACACTTCCCTAGTATCTGTCTGGCGCATGGCTCTCCCTACATGATGTCCATCGTTCCCTATATACTTCACGTTTCTCAAATCATGGTTACTTTATCACCTTCTGGACGTTCTCTCTTTTATGTTCTTACAAACAAAAAGTTATTTTTTTCCCGTTCGTACCTCACGCTTTTCCTTAGCAGGACTTGTAGAATTAACTGTTGATAATAAGTTCCATCCATAGTAATTCTGCCCGAAGGCAGGTCCTTCACTGCAATCATAGCATTTTCATGCTTTACTAGGGAATTGTAGGTGTGGTAGCTTCCCGTTGCTTTCCGAACCGGCGAAGGACGACGATAATGTTAAGGATGATTATGATGGCCATATGATTTCAGGGACCGTTTGGGTCTTAAAGCTTTCCTGACATTTGTCTTACAGGTGAGGAAAAACCCCGAGAAAAACGTCACTCAGAAAAACTGCCCCGACCGGGGATCGAACCCGGGCCCGCTGCGTGACAAGGCAGCACGCTACCTCGAGACCACAGCGGTGGACTGATAATAAGTTATTTTGATAAAATTAATACCTGAGATATCATCTTCCTCAACATTAATATTCATTATGTTCGTGTTGGCCTTTCATAACTACTTTTCCATCTTGAGCACTTTTGGTATTACCTGTTCTTTTTATATTTGTTTTCCACTAATATTATGTAGCTCGGTGTTAGTTACATTTCTCTATTCCCCTCGCCACTTTTTTCCCAGAATTTTGCTATCAAATTAATTCCCAAATATATATTGCCAATAATTTTGCTTTTCCAAAAGTAAGAAAGAGATCCTGTTGGAAATACAACGTTCCCTGAAATTTTATAATAGCATGCTATTCTATTGTTCAGTCTTTGTATTGAATTCTCCCACTTCTTTGTTAACCACTACAGTTCTATCAGTATAATGCAGTTCAACACGAGACCATATATTTATATTTATTGATATTTACTTATAACAATTAAATCTTTTGTTATTTAATCAATTGAGTTGGTGTTTACTTGATGAAAATCCATATTTATTAATTAAATAAAAATAAAACGTAGTTTTATTTGATTTTCATATTTATTATATAATTCAGTGACAGCTGTTTCGGTACACTGTACCTTCTTCAGACATGTTAACAAATTATGAATTGTGTTCCAACTGATCTAAGCAACAATACAACAATATTTATTTAATTTTTTTAAATTTAACAAAGGGGATTCATTCAAATCAAGTTGAGAATTTAACAGTTTTTTACTACTTTTCAATTATTAATTTCTACAGCCTTCAAAAGATTTAACTTCTCTATTCCCCTCGCCACTTTTTTCCCAGAATTTTGCTATCAAATTAATTCCCAAATATATATTGCCAATAATTTTGCTTTTCCAAAAGTAAGAAAGAGATCCTGTTGGAAATACAACGTTCCCTGAAATTTTATAATAGCATGCTATTCTATTGTTCAGTCTTTGTATTGAATTCTCCCACTTCTTTGTTAACCACTACAGTTCTATCAGTATAATGCACTTCAACACGAGAACATATATTTATATTTATTGATATTTACTTATAACAATTAAATCTTTTGTTATTTAATCAATTGAGTTGGTGTTTACTTGATGAAAATCCATATTTATTAATTAAATAAAAATAAAACGTAGTTTTATTTGATTTTCATATTTATTATATAATTCAGTGACAGCTGTTTCGGTACACTGTACCTTCTTCAGACATGTTAACAAATTATGAATTGTGTTCCAACTGACCTAAGCAACAATACAATATTTATTTGAATTTTTAAATTTAACAAAGGGGATTCATTCAAATCAAGTTGAGAATTTAACAGTTTTTTACTACTTTTAAATTTATTAATTTCTACAGCCTCCAAAAGATCTAACTTCTTACCCTTATCACAAATATGTAAAATTTCAAAATTTGGATCTACACAATGATTAAATTAGAATAGGTAGTTAGCATATTTTGAATTTTCTAAATTTCTGTTATATGCTCTCATGTGTTCCTTTATTTTCCATTATTAATTGAAACTATATCCAGTGATATCAATAATCTCTTTTCGTAAATACTCATCAAATGAGAACATTAATGTGTCAGTTATTATTAAAATAATGTGGTATTATGGACGCACGAACGTACAATATCTGTGCAAATCGAAGAATGGGTATCAATTTCCAGCCATTAAAAGCAGCTATTGCATGTAATTGAATACATAATGCACAAACAGTGTTTTTATTTCTACTGCAATTATTGTATCAATTTTCAATGGAGTTAATGTAGAGATTATTGTTCGGATATACAGTAGCTGCATTCGTTATGCTGTTAGCACATTATATTTAATACACTTAATTACATTACAAAATGCAAACAAAGAGCGAATGGCTTTCTGAATTAATAAAATTACTAAACTAAATGCCACACACACACACACACACACACACACACACACTACTGAGTAACATTAAGAAATTAGGACTGGAAGTAAATATCAGTAAAACTAAATATATGGTCACACATAAAAATACATTATATAATGGAAATGGACAGCTAATGACAAATGAAGGAAATTTTGAGGAAGTGGCTGAATTCAAATACCGAGGAACAATAATCACAAATAGGAATGAGATGCACAGGGAAATTAAACTTAGGCTCAATTCTGGAAATGCGTGCTATTATGCATTGCAGAGACTTTTGATGTCCCAACTCCTTTCAAAAAACGTTAAACTGAAAATATATAAAACTATTATTCTACCTGTTATATTATATGGCTGCGAAACATGGACTCTTTCTTTAATGGAGGAAAGGAGATTACGAGTATTTGAGAATAAAGTTCTTAGGAACATTTTTGGATCAAAGAGAGATGAACAGACAGGTGAATGGAGAAGACTGCATAACAGTGAATTACATGGTCTTTATAGGAAGCCAGATATAATGAGAACAGTCAAGTCTCGTAGACTGCGTTGACACGAATGGGGATGAAAGGCGTGCATGGAAGTTTCTTGTGGGAAAACCTGAGGGAAAACGCCCAGTTGGTAGACCAATAATGAAGTGCGAGAATAACACTAACTATTATTTGAGGGAAGTAGATTATACAGGGGATGATTGGAAAACATTGGCTCAGGATAGGGATATATGGAGCTCTTACGCCCGCGCGGCCATGAACCTACAGGTTCGATAGTGCTAGTGAGTTAGTTAGTTAGAGTTAGTTAAAGAATCAATTCATACGTCCTGATAAAAAATATTTAAATCATGATAATGCTGTATTCTTAAATTTTCAGTGGAATTTATATATCTGTTTCGTAGACTGTAAACTAAAACCGAATTCTTGAACCGCACTGCTGGTTCAAGTTAGTTATCTATTCACCCCTTGTCTGTTTCCAGTTCCCGATGGCATACTCATTAGACCTCGTAAATATTGAAAAGGAGATGCGACATTCAGTAAACACTATAATCTACTTATTTTATCTCTTCCGAGAATTTTACTTGCAATTATAATTGCATTTAATTTGTGTTTGTTGTATTTAATTATTTCCGGATGAATAATTATTTTTAATTATTTTATTTTTATATTAAATTCTATGTATGTTATTTTAGTATTGCCTCTGCTACTTATTATACGTTTATGTAACTATTTATACCGGGCTTCCAATATAAAACCGGACCGGCCTTACGGAGTTTCATCCGGCACGCAGTGCTGTCATCTTCCTCCCGTAATTCACCCTGCCTGCCACCCGTCCTTGAACTATTTCTTACCTTATAGAAAATGCTGGAAATGTTGTCCTCCCGCAGTTAAACGGGCATTATACCGAGTAAACACATTTAGATTGACACGCTGTAGTTCGGGCACTGTCAAGTTTCTGATTTCATTTCTTATGTTGTTCTTCAGTTCTTCCAATGTGTGCGGATTTGTTTTGTACACTTTGCCTTTCAGGCTACCCCACAAATAAAAATCACACACTGTTAGATCTGGGGAGCGAGTGTTCTTATTTTGTACTGAACCAGTGGTCTCAAATTTAGTCACAAGATCGTGGATTGTCGATCTGGAAGGAGGTAATTGTCCAGGGAAGTTCCGAATAAATTCCTCGCGAACGCGACGAGCTGATTCGTATTTATAATAACATTTACACACATAAATGCGCTGCTCTAATGTCAGTTGACGTCTCATCTTGTCGAACGATAGTAAACTGACTAGTTCAAGGACGAGCGGCTGGCAGAGTGAAATGCGGACGATGAGAGAGCGCTGCCTTACGGGTGAAACCCCGTGAGGCCGGTCCGGGTTTATATTGAAAGCCCGTTATATTCACTGTGCTTGAATTCGTTTTATTTTATACTTCTTTATTCTCTCAGTAAGATGGTACTGGGATAAAATTATAATTAATGCAGTCAGAAGAAGGTATAAAGTACCGATACAACTGTTACGAATTTATATTGTAATAAGTATGAAAATCAAATAAAACTTTAAGTTTTATTTGTTATTTAATTAAACAAATTAATGTAGTTGTTTATAATTTCATTATTTTCATTGACTCCGCCATACATGATTAATGCCTGTCGAACCTCCTCGTATGTTCTGGCAGAAATACGGAAATTTCAAAGGAGTTTACACATTTTCTGTGAGGCCTTGTTCGACAGGACTGGACGTCAGTATCCGAGCCACATTTATTTAGACCGTCTGAGGGAAAGAACGTATCGCCGATGAATGCAGTTGGAAATTAAATGTTATTTATCTCTAATTGAATACCGCTGTGGTCTCGAGGTAGCGTGCTGCCTTGTCACACAGCGGGCCCGGGTTCGATCCCAGGTCGTGGCAATTTTTCTGGGTGAGATTTTTATCGGGGTTTTTGCTGACCTGTAACACAAATGTCAGGAAAACTTTAAGGCCCAAACGGTCCCCGAAATCATATGGCCATCATCATCATCCTTATCATCTCACCACCATCATCATCCTTCACCGGTGTGGAAAGCAACGGGAAGCTACCACACCTACAAATCCCTAGTAAAGCTCCAAGCATAGCACGAAAATGCTATGATTGCAGTGAAGGACCTACCTTCTGGCAGAATCACTATGGATGGCTATATATATATATGTCCACCGCTGTGGTCTCGAGGTAGCGTGCTGCCTTGTCACGCAGCGAGCCCGGGTTCGATCCCAGGTCGTGGTAGTTGTTCTGGGTGAGGTTTTTATCGGGGTTTTTGCTGACTTGTAAGACACTTGTCAGGAAAAATTTAAGGCCCAAACGGTCCCCGAAATCATATGGCCATCCTCATCATCCTTATCATCATCATCATCATCATCATCCTTCACCGGTGTGGAAAGCAACGGGAAGCTACCACACCTACAAATCCCTACTAAAGCTACAATCATAGCATAAAAATGCTATGATTGCAGTGAAGGACCTGCCTTCTGGGAGAATTACTATGGATGGCTATATATATATAAGTAATAAAAATATAAACATATAGAAATAAGTGTTTGAATTGGATTCGCCTGGTAGTGTAATGGATATCATGCTGAGGTACAGACTCGGAGATCCGGGTTCGAATACCGTCCAGGCATTTATTTTTCTTATCATACCATATTAAGCTTGCATTGCTCAATGTTAAACATTTAATTATAACACCGATAAAGCGTCACTGCTATAAAGTAAAAATATTCTCTTTAATTTGCTTACTTGTTATAGTCAGCTACTAGATGGCAGTGAAGACCGACTTCTCGCGACATCTAGTAATAATGGGGAATATAATACATATATAAGAAAAATAAGTGTTTGAATTGGATTCGCCTGGTAGTGTAATGGATATAACGCTGAGGTACAGACTCAGAGATCCGGGTTCGAATCCCGTCCAGGCATTTATTTTTCTTATCATACCATATATATATATATATATATATATATATATGAAGAACAAATATCTCTTGAGTGCTTCATTGTTGCATTTTCTTCACTTTCTGGGTGATTCTGCAAGAATATAGTCCTCAATGAAAAATATACATAATTTTTATATACGTAACTAACTAACTCACTGGCCCTATCGAACCCGTAGGTTCATGGCCATGCGGACATAAGGTCTCCACACATCTCTATCCTGAGCTAATGTTTTCCAATCGTCCCCTGTGTAATCTACTTCCCTCAAATCATGGTCTATATTATTCTCCTACCTCATTTTAGGTCTATGCACTGGGCATTTTCCTTTTGGTTTTCCTACAAGAAGTTTCCATGCACCTCTTTCATCACCTATTCGTGCCATATGTCCTACCCGTCGCAGTCTACCTACTTAACTGTTCTTGTTATATTTGAATTCATATTAAGCCCATGTAGCTCACAGTTATGTAGTTTCTTTTTTAATATTTTTTTCCTTCCTTTAAGTTAGAGTCCATGTTTCCCTTCCATATATTACAATTGGAAGAATAGGTGTTTTATGCATATTCAGTTTAACTTTTATGAAATGAGTTGGAACGAAAATAATCCCTGTAAAACACACTAGCACGCATTTCCAGAATTGAGCCAATGTTTTATTTATTTTTTATTTTATTTTCTTTGTATATATATATATATATATATATATATATATATATATATATATATATATATATATGACAAGATAAGAAAAATAAATGCCTGGACGGGACTTGAACCCGGACATCTGAGTTGATATCTCAGTGCGCTACCACTTACGCTACCAGGCGAATGCAGAACAAACATTAATTTTTCTTATACATATTCTCTCTATTATTACCAGATGTAGCGGGAACTCTGTCTCCACTGCCACATTGTGGCTACTATAACAAGTAAGCAAATTAAAGAGAATATTTTTACATTATAGCAGTGACGCTATATATATATGGAAAGCTAAGTTAAGGAAACAGAGGGTAATGTTGGGTTTGCAGTTAAAGACCTGCTCTTGGGCAGAACACTATGAAAAAATATTAATTTCAAACAAATATTTTCAACATTAAAATAAACATAGAAATGGTTGGTGGCGCGAGTGGCCTAGAAGGCATCTGACCTAACATCCATACGTGTTAATCACAAATATTAACAATCATTCAGCCAGTATAGGCGTCACATGTGGTCAACATATCGGGTCTTTCTGTCATTGTAACCGGCTTGCTCACCCTGAACCTGCTACATATTATAGCTACCAAATTGCTCACAATGCTGGGTGGATACAGACCTCGTACTGGCCGATTTCATGAGAAAATGTCATCCCTCATGAAGACACGAGTCAGCGCAGCTCATTCCTTAAGCCGCTTGGCTACGTCATGGGACAAAATAAACTTAACGAACGTGAATTTTACGTTGTGAGCAGATCAAATTGCAAGGAGCTCCAGAGTTCATATCTCGAATCAGCAGTTACCAGAGTTAATCATTTTGTTTCTGCGGGACTTAAATTTTATTCTTCACAACAATTTGTGTGATATTTTTAGGTAATTTAGTACAAAAAAATAAAATAAAGGGACTGAAACAAGGGTGCAGTCTTTCACCAATTTTATTTAATATTTATGTAGAATTTATATCAATGAAATGAAAATAAAGCTGCAAAGGTATGGGTATCCCAATAGGCAACAGATTTATGCTGACATTACAATTTGCTGATGATCAACTGGTTTTAGCGCAAGACAAATTTGATATGGAATTCATGATAAAAAGGTTGAAAAACACATATGAATCATGGGGTCTCACAGTAAATTTACAAAAAACAGAATATCTGGCAATAAATAGCAATGAAATAGAACATTTAATATCGGAGGAAGGAATCCAAATAAAGCAAGTGAAACAAACTAAATATTTGGGAATAATTATGGATAACATTGAAAGTATAGGCAAAGAGGATATAAAACATAGAATTGAATTGAGTAGCAAAATAATATCATCGTTAAATTCCATATGGTGGGATAAGCATATTTGGAAAGACACTAAAAAATATATTGGTAAAACATTGATGGAATCTGTTGAAATGTGTGGAAGTGAGGTATGGACAATCAATAAGTACTACAAGAATAGACTAATAGCTCTAGAAATGGATTATTTACGAAGAAGTGCCAGAAAGTCTAGATTAGAACATGTCACAAATAAGGAAGTTAGAAACATAATGGAAGCAGAAGAAAACATAATTGAAAGAATTGAGGAGAAGGAATTAAAGTGGTTAGGACATGTTTTAAGAATGGAAGATGAGCGATGGCCAAAACAACTATATCAATGGCATCCGACGAGAAGGGGGAAGAGGAGGAGGAGGCCGAAGTTAACATGGAAGGAAAACATGAAGACAGTAATGCAAGCAAGAGAGCTAAGCATTGAAGATGCCAAAGATCATAGGCTTTGGAGGTTTGGGCACGGGAAGACGGCAGCAGCTGTAAAAAAAACCCGAAGATAGATATAATACAAAAAAATATGTAAACCAGTACTATTCTATCAGAAACGTTTTTCATTATCAATCAATGATCCATCCATCCATAGTAATTCTGCCCGAGGGCAAGTCCTTCACTGCAATCATAGCATTTTAGTATGCTTGCAGCTTTACTAGGGAATTGTGTAGGTGTGGTAGCTTCCCGTTGCTTTCCACGCCGGTGAACGATGATGGTGATGATAATGATGATGATGGCCATATGATTTCGGGGACCGTTTGGACCTTAAAATTTTCTTGACATTTGTCTTACAGGTGAGGAGAAACCCCGATAAAAAACTTCACCCAGAAAAACTGCCCCGACCGGGGGATCGAAACTGGGCCCGCTGCGTGGCAAGGCAGACTGTACCTCAAGACCACAGCGGTGGACCAATCAATGATAATATTCCTAAATATATATTTTATTTCCATTTTAAATATATATGTGATGTGATTTATTAAATCAGAACATTTAAAAATATTAGCATAACAGACGTATTGTTCGTAATTATACCAGCTGCATTCACTCTGTTTGCGTTTGTGGACTTTCTCCATTCTGTTCAACGAAACGATACAATTATATATTTACTTTGTTCGGGTGAGTAATTTTATTGTATTATTAGACATTATTTTCATTATTGTTCAGTTTGACAAATGATTGTTTAGTACGTAATATTATGGTATTTTTTTTTATTTTTAAATCTAACATATGTTTGTTCTGGTGAGTGGAAGAGAACGCCACATGGCCTTAACTCCCACTAGGCTATACATCTAAATCTAAAATCAAAATCCAAATATTTTTCTTATTTAACCCTTTGTCTATTCATATCTATAACATTTTCAATTTTATAGAAGTCGATGGATTTTTTAGGACGGAAAAATCCAAGGAGCAAGTCATCCGGGAGGGACTTTAAGCCGTGGGTCCCGAGTCTGAAGATTTTCAGGCTCGTAAAAAATCCTTAAGCCCGAATGAAATACCTCTAAGCAAAATGTTCCGAATTTTCCCGTCCTAGTACTACCTTGGTTTCCTAGATGTCAGTATGAGGCGGAACGCTGACCACGGACCACTGAAAATTACATCTATACGAAAACAAGTGTAACTAAATTAGTATGGTTCAAATTCTTCCCTGTAGGGGGAGAGCGCCTAAATCTCTGTAGAGGGAAAACATAGGCTTACAATACAATACAATAGAAGTAATTTTGATAAATTTTATGAGTTATATTTGTTGTATTACCTCCTGTAATTAGTTCGACGATCGCTCTACGACGGTATAAATTGAACTGGTTATGATTCTTATGCATACACTACTGTCACTTGTCAGTTACTAAGTCGCGCTCTATACTAACATTTGCATTTGTTTTACTCCACTGTTCTACTGCCTATCATCCGACTGCTGACCTCACATCTGTATACTGATCATGCTACAACTGTTAAGAACTGGACAGTTCTGCTTAATTAAATGTAGATTGTACTAATCTGATCAAAAGTTACAGTTCGAAAAATCCAAAATATATCATCCTATGAAGTAATAAAATTCCAAGCTACTGCTAAAATAAACTGTGCTGGTCCTACGTCGAAATTATAGACCAGTTGCAGATAAAAACACTAATAATGTTACAACCAATATTATTATTAATTGTAACGGAACATTTATCAGGTCGGACAGTTTTCTTTAACTCAAATATGGTATATTCTACCTCAGTTATTCTCGATGTGGACCGACCATGTATATGATATTATTCAATTTATATATTTCATAATTTTAGGGGATTGTGCCCCAAAGTAAACGAACAGCAATTACTTAATCAAATTAGCATATTTTAGAAAGAGGAGTAATGATAATGATAATAATAATAATAATAATAATAATAATAATAATAATAATAATTACAATAATAATAACTGCGGCAGAAATCAAATATATGAGACGTACTGCGGGCTACTCAAGAACAGACCATAAAAGGAATTCTGAGATTCTCAAAGAATTACAAACAGAATCAGCCATGGAATATGTACAAAAATACAGAAACAACTGGAAATCTCACGTACGAAGAATGAGCAGAACAAGAATACCACGTCAGATCTTAAATTGCCAGCCACCAGGCAAGAGATCTTACGGCAGACCCTTCAAACTTTGGATTGAGACCGTAACAGACCACTAGGTCTATCACATCAAAGGAAGAAAAAGAAGAAGAAGAAGACATTAATAATAATGTTAGTAATAATGTTAATAATAATAATAATAATAATAATAATAATAATAATAATAATAATAAGTAATACTTATCTTAAGAGCTATTCAGAGGAAAACATTATTTGATAAAATATACAACACAGATATTAAGGACAAATGCCATATTCAAGACATAACCAATTTTATTATAGATAGACGAAAATATTGGAAGGGTCATATAGAAAGAATGGAAGAAAACCGACTTGCAAGAAGAGTTAAAGAAGGTAGACCAATGGACGGGAGAAGAACAGAGGCAGACCAGCCAAAAGATGGATCGACAGTGAATGCACATCCAATACGTCTTCCTCCGAGGAGTGATTTTGGAAATAAACAGGATGAAAATTCTACACATTATGTTTAAGAAGAAGAAGAGACATAATTTCAATTCTCTTTTCTCAATACTTATTTTATTTATATACAGATTTTTAATGTTATACATTTTTCTGCGCTTAAAGTTTTATTTTATTTCTCCACTCGTCTCTCTCCATCCACTCCTCTTGTTACACCTTCCCCTCACCACTTCTAACCTGGTTTGCGACAGGCTTTGGTAGGTTTTTAATAAAAATGCCGGAAAGTGAAGAAAACTATGTCGTATACTGATATAAATTATACAGATTAACTATTGTTAAATATGTAATTTTTATTCAATCAATGGATGTTATATTTCAGAGAAATGAGCGCAACTTCATATACGCATGAATAAAATAATAGTAATATTACAAGTGACCAATCACAGATAACAATTACAAATTATGCCCGGAAACTGAGTTCATATCAGCGCCCATATCCTAATAAAGGTAATAATTGAACATACAGCAGGTTTGCAAAGTGTGTTATTAAAAGTAAGGAATTTTATACCACTTTGTCAATCGTCAACAATGACGTGAACTGATTGAATCAGCTTTGCTTTTTTTCTTCAACTAAAATATAAAATTCAGAATAATACATTGAAATATTAGAGCTTCTGAATTGGTTAATTTTTGTTGGCACATATTTTAAATATAAACTTGGTTTATCTGTAAATAGTCCATCTTGTTTCAATGTAAAGTAACATGATTTGAGTTTATTTTAACGGACTATTTAACTCATGCCCCAAATGGGAGTCAATGACCAATCACATTTCAATGAATTTTGAATTACAACCAATCACAGTCGTTTTTCACCTCGATTCTAACAATTTAATTTAATTATATTAAAATCAAGTTCTTCCTTTTAGCATTCTGATTTGGTCAGAGCATTATTTTGCAGTGACTGACTCTCTAAGAAATACGTTGAATGTAACGATTTATATGTTAAAATATAAGAATTCTAGAATGCAAGTGGATCGCAAATTGTATATAATATACAAGCGCACGATTTCACCCAGATACTGCTTGCGAGATATAATAGAAAACCATTTGTGGCAATTGATTATAGGTCTACCACAAAAAAAAGAAACCACTGTTTGCACTTTCATAAACCTCATAGCTATCTGATATTTATCTTACAGGTGAGGAAATAAACCATTAGTCCCCGAAAATCATCGTACCATCACCATCATCCATATCATTTATCATCATCATCCTTCACCGGTGTGGAAAGCAACGGGAAGCTACCACACCTATAATTCTCTAGTAAAACTGCAAAGCATAGCATGAAAATGCTATGATTGCAGTGAAAGACCTGCCTTCTGGCAGATTACTATGGGTGGATATTTAAATAATGATTTGTGAGTAGACAGCTTAACTTTATTCGTTAAATAGTCCTAACAAATGACAGTCTTTATTTCCAAATTCTGTAGTTAAAGTCACTCCTCGGTGCGTGAGTCTTGAATTTATCGATAATTTGGAAATCACTCGTGGCATTAGTTATGACTATTTAACTCATGCCCCAAATGGGAGTCATTGACCAATGACATTTCAATGATTTTTTATTTTCAACCAATCACAGTCGTGTTTCGCCTAAAATTTACCAACTAAAGTTTATCATAATAAGGAAAGCACTTCCTTTTTAACATTTTGAATAGGTCAAAGCAGTATTTTGTAGTGACTGGCCCCCCAAGAAATACGGCTACCAGATTGTGTATATAGTGCATGAATGTCAGCAGAAAGCGCACGCGATAGATAATTTAAAACATTTGTAACAATTAATTATACCACAAAAAAAGGAAACCACTGTTTGCATTTTCTTAAAATAATTATTTTCCAGGAAATGACGTGGCAGAAAAATAAAATTGACATATTTACATCATAGGACATCAAATTAATTAATACCTATAACGTTGGTTATAAATTTCCCCGCTAGGGTGCATTCTTACAATATTGCGATCCTTTGGCAATAAATAATATGATCTGCTTGCAGTGATGAACGAAAGAAGGAAATGAAGCGTACCAATCGTTTGTCATTTATTTTCAAACATCGCCGTTTACATTAAATATATAAATATTTTAAAGTAACTATATTTAAACAATGATTTTTGAGTAAACAGCTTAATTTTTTTCGTTAAATAATCCTAATAAATGCCACTCTTGATTTCCAAATTCATCATCATCATCACTCCAGGGATTAGGCAATTGCCCTTTCCGACTTCATAATGCATCAGCCCAACGTGTTCTAGGTCTTCCAACATCACGTCTTCCCCTTGCTTGATAATTTCTTGCTAACAATGGATGTCTCTCCTTACTCATTCCATCCATGTGATCAATCCATTTCTGTCTGTAATTCGTGACTTTATCCAATAAAGGCTGTGCTTTCAATTCACCTCTTATATCCACATTTCTTATTCTATCAAGTCCTGTGCATCCTTTTACTTGTCTTAGGAACCTCATCTCCGCCGTCTGTATTCTATCCTTCTGTTTTTTCACTGGAGCCCAAGTTTCACATCGATACAATATTGTGGGAACCGCCATAACATTATACATGTTTATCTTGGTTTCTTTTCTAATTTTATTTTTGAATGTTCTCTGTATTGTTCCACACACCGTCTGAAATTTATTTATTTTGGAGTCAATATCTCTTTCCACATTGTAGCCAACATCACAGCCCAAATATTTGAAACTAGACACCTGGATTTCCAAATTCTCCAGATAAATTGGAAATCACTCGTGGCATTACTTATGATAATTTTTGTACAGTTTTTTAATACGCATGATAAGGTGCGTGTTAACATTCTATAATTAATACGATTAACAACTGTAATATTTATACACATAAAACACGTGTGTTGTTAAATAAGTGTTTGCACTCACAATTATCACGTATTAAAGCTGCGTTCTAACACTTAAATCGCTTTGTTATTAATTGAAACTACATCCAGTGATACCAATAATCTCTTTTCGTAAATACTCATCAAATGAGAACATTAATGTGTCAGTTATTATTAAAATAATGTGGTATTAAGGACGCACGAACGTACAATATCTGCGCAAATCGAAGAATGGGTATCAATTTCCAGCCATTAAAAGCAGCTATTTCATGTAATTGAATACATAATGCACAAACAGTGTTTTTATTCCTACGCAATTATTGTATCAATTCTGAATGAAGTTAATGTTGAGATTATTGTGCGGATATAGCTGTATTTGATATGCAATTGGCACATTATATTTGATGCACTTAATTACATTACAAAATGCAAACAAAGAGCGAATGCGTTTCTGAATTATTAAGTACAGTGTATATAGCAACTGCAATATATTATTCAATTAGAGAGGATCATTCACAACTCCTAGTGCACATTTATGGGAATTGAAGGAGGTTTTTAACGGGTTGCATATGCTGAATAAATTATTTTTCAAAATTCACTCTTTTAGTGCTGATAATTATGACGAAAATTAATCAGTATTTGTATTCTCATATTTAACAGTTGACAATCCACAATGTAGAAGTCCATGACGCAGGAAATGCGTAAACGTAAAGGATTTTTTATTCGAATTTAGTTTCGAATGTACTGATTTAAATAATGAATCTTTCTATTGTTAATTAAATCCTACTTTTTACAGTGTTGTGCCCCAGGGGAGGTCTTTCACTGCAATCATAGTATTTTCATGCCATGATTTGCAGCTTTACTAGGGAATTATACGTGTGGTAAATTCCAGTTGCTTTCCACACCGAGGGATGGCTAGATGATGTTCGGGGACCTTTCGGACCTCATAGCTATCTGATATTTATCTTACAGGTGAGGAAATACCTTGGAATAAAACCTCACCCAGGAAGCTTGTCCCGATCGAAAATCGAACCCGGGCCCGCTGCGAGACAAGGCAGCACGCTACCTCGAGACCACAGCGGTGAATGTTTTAGTCCAATATCCGAAGAGAGGTCAACATTCTTCCATCTGCTTACCGGATGAAACATATTTTTATTAATCCGCGAATATAGACGAATGCATCGAGAAACACTTCATCATCATCATAGTACATTCACGAATTTAGGCCATTTGTTGACCTGTTTCGGCCTCAAGAGAAACACCATCCAGAAGTCTTTTGAGTGGACGTCCTGGTCTTCTTCTTCCTACAGGTTGATATCTTAACATTTGTTTGGGTATTCTGTGATCTTCCATTCGATGAACATGTTGCATCCATCTTGACTTATAATCAGAAATTTTGTTTTCTAAAGATTCCATGTGTAATTCTTCTAAGATGTCATTTTTTTTGTGATCTAGTAGTGTGTATCCAGCAGTCCTCCGAAGGTATCTCATTTCAGCAGATCTAAGTATCTGTATATCCTTCTGTTTCAACGTCCATACTTCGCTACCATACAAAAGAGTTGGAAGAGCCAGTGTTTTATACACTTTCAGTCTTGAATGCTTTTGGACTAACTCTGGCTTGAAGATAGAATTTATTAACCCTAAAATTCTTAAAAATTTAGATATTTTTGCATTTACATCCTTTTCTTCTTCATATGAGATATTGCATCCTAGATATGTAAAATTATTCACCTGCTTCCAAAATTTTATTGTCCAGTCAATTTTACTTCTAACAGGATCTACACCTTGAAATGCCATAATTTTTGTTTTTTCTGTAGATATCTTTAATCCATATTCTTCTGTAATTTTGTTCAGTTCATGCATACCTTTCTGTAGATTATCTTCGGAATTTGCTATTATTATTTGGTCATCTGCAACACTTGCCTATTAAAATATGTTCATGGCTATCTTTAATTAAAATTATTTTATTAATTAAATAAAAATAAAACGTAGTTTTATTTGATCTTCATATTTATTATATAATTCAGTGACAGCTGTTTCCAGTACACTGTACCTTCTTCAGACATGTTAACAAATTATGAATTGTGTTCCAACTGATCTAAGCAACAATACAACAATATCTATTTAATTTTTTTAATTTAACAAAGGGGATTTATTCAAATCAAGTTGAGAATTTAACAGTTTGTTACTACTTTTAAATTTATTAATTTCTACAGCCTTCCAAAGATCTAACTTCTTAAACCCTTATCACAAATATGTAAAATTTCAAAATTTGGATCGAAACAATTATTTAAATTGGAATAGGTGGTTAGCATATTTTGAATTTTTCTAAATTTTCTGTTAATATGCTCTCACTTGTTCCGTTATCCGAGAGATAAATGATCTACCAGTTTTGGTCCTATATATACATTTTCACATGTGCCACACTTCATTTATAAATATACACATGATAAGTTTTCTTTTTTTTGTGGTGTTTGGTTTTTATTGTTTTTTTTTTATTATATTTTGTAGAGTTTTATTTGTTTTTAATAGAATGCCACATTAATGTTCAAACGGTTTTAAAGTGTTTTATATATTTTATTTGAAAGTGGGCCTATGTATGACATTACGACATATTTCTTTATGTTTTCTTTGGATATAGGCAAAACTTTGTTAATGGGGAGATGAGAGATTTCTTTTTTGTAATGAACCTTCTTAATTAAACATTCTATACTTTCAGGGTCGTAACTTTTTTCCGGATGCTTCACCCACTTGTTTACCTAACAAATATTATTATAAGCAAAAGTTTGAAACATAAAGCGCATGCCTAGGAAGTACACACATACATAAGGACTTTATTAAACTAAAAGTATGATACATACAATGTTATTTACAAATATGGATCGCACGGCAGTAAGCCGTACGTGCTGTTGACAGTCCGTTACAATAAGTTGATGTTTAAGAACAGAAAAAAGAAAACACAATAATATTACAATTAGATATCAATACAATTACATTATACATTAACTTAGTTATGTAGAATTATTAAGAATTAATGGCATTGCAATTTGCTAACATATTTATGTATTCCTATATTAAACAGTACCAACTAAATTGGAAACACCATCTTGAAAGAATGAGTTCAAATCGGATCCCCAAAGCTGTTTATAATTATATACCAAGAGGACGAAGATCACTGGGCCGTCCTATGAAACGCTGGAGGGAAAATTTTCTATAGGATCGTAACAGGCCTTGGCCTAATACTTGGAAGGAAGAAGAAGAAGATTTATGTATTCCTAAATAAGTTTTGTTCTTATTTTCCGCGTTTTGCCCAGAAATCTACCCAGGTTTATCGAATTTTCTCGGTTTACCACTAACTCGTAGCATGCCAATCTTCCATGATTTGAATTTAGAAATCTTTCCGGTAATAAGTGATGCCTCCAATATTCTAATCGTTACATTTTCCTAATATATGTATCTCGTCTTAAAAGCTCCCGCACATTGGACATGTTCGCATATCATGATCGTGGCTAATTTTTACAAATTTCCATGCCCGTAACCTGAACCAAGCAAGCCCTGATCTCTCCTTAAATCCTAGGTTGAGTATATAAGATTCTTTTCCCCAAACTTATTTTAGGTCTCTTTGTAAAAATAGTGATCGTTTTCCCGCACACTGGGCCAAAATATTTTGTCGGTTTATATCTAAGTACCTCCTCCTAATTTTTCTCCACACATTCTTGCGATTAACCCTCTTGATGATCCAACAATAATCTGCCAGCATATTAGGATTCCATTTGCTTTGATATCTCTTTTCCATAGCTGAAATCTTCTGAGTTAGCTCATATTGTTTTATTTTACAATGGACAAATGGACGAAAAAACGTTTGTTAAAAAGGTATTATTTAAAAAAACTGTGGGTGATGGAGAAATTCCGAATACATATTTGAAAACACGATACAAACTGTATTAAATACAACTATTGGTACTCATGAGACAAAAATCATGTTGACCTGTGCAATAAAAGAGATAAGGAGGTGCTAATTTGACTTTAGAAACACAAGTGGAAAATAATTGTATTGAGTGTACTTCGTCTGTTAATGGACATTATAATCTATTAATCAGGTCTGAGAAATGAGGGATATTCGATATTTTAAAGGAATCTACCAGCAATATTCTCAATAAGGGCCCCTGAATATTTATTTTAATGTATTCCTCAGACATACATTTGTCGTCAACCTGTGAATCTTCATGATTCTTCAGTTCCAATGTAACAACAAAAATGACAGCTCAATTTCATTCTGTTCCTAGAGACTATGGCAAACTGCGACGTTGCAACTGATGCTTTAGTTATATTATGTTGCTCAGTTTGACAACGGCGTATAACTGTTGGCCTATTGAACAATACAATTAAATAATGCATATTAATAAGTTATGTAGTTTTTCAATGGTGATATCAAATTGTTATATCATTTACTATGTTTGGTCCAATATGTGATCATCAGATATTATATTATATTGTGATACAAGTGAGGTAAGTACTTATTACTGATCGAGAAAAAGTTTGAAAAAAACTAGGCGCTTGCGCCGACTTTTTCAGTTTTTGAGATCTGTTACGTGCTTATCTCTTGTGTATTGCATACTATTTTTTGGTCGATGTGACTAATTTTTAATAAATATAGTAATAAATGAATTAAAATATTGGTTGGATGTAAATGGCTTCTATGAGAAAGAAACATTTGGTAATCGTTGCTATGTAGCTTTTCATTTGTTTTACTATAAGCAAGGATTGTTGGCTGTGGAGGCATTTTTATATGTAGCACCGTGATTAGAATCTGTTTGATAATTTTATTATGGAAGGAGTCGTGGTAGATAGAAGCCTGGAGAGTGGGATGTTCTGCATTAATTCCGGAAAAGTCTAAAGAAAGGTACGAGTTAGTGTACAAAACATTCAAGAAATGTTTTATTTTACTTACCGAACGTGTGCTTTTTGAGTTCATATCGGCATTGCGATTTCTTTTGTTTGCATAGCAACCAGGTTAGATGTGGGAACGTTGACTTACTTCCTCTAACAACAAATTCGGTAAGTATAAGAAATAAGTCACATCGACCAAAAATATTTTAAAGTTTCAAATATCTATGAGAAGTAACTAAAATTATTCCAATTACAAATTGCTATTTGTTTTTTATTCACGTTCTAATATTGCTATTAAAATTGAAATATCTCAGAATTTTGATATTAAACACTCTGAGGTTTTCAGAGGTTCAAATAGAAGACATGAATAAATTGTAAAATCGTTTATTGTTTCTCCTGAACACTTTGAAGAAACTCTCATACGTGGTAGTAAATATAAGGCGTCCATATATAGTTGTAATGTCAAATATCTTACTTTTGATGTTCTGAATTTCTTCTAAACCTCAGCGTTTGTGGGTCGAGAGAATGAACTGCTTTTTGTGACGTTAATAATATAGAGATGCTTAGATTATTTTGTTCGTCAATTTATGAATTGTGTTAGTCAAGCTGTTGCTGCAAGCTGTCTTAAGAGTATGATTTTATTTGCGTATCTTTAACAATTAACTACATAAATTATAATATTATAATGATATTGTGAAAAGAAAAATTAATGTGTGAACCAGGAATAGAATCGTGGACCTCTAGTTCTCCAGACTAGTGTGCAGTCCACTACACCATTCCACACCTGGCACAAACACTAACAATTCTTTCCACATATACAAAACTATAATTCTCGTTTCGTTCGCTTTCAGGTAGATAACACTGCCATCGCCAACGGCCGGCTCCGTTTAGAAGTATCTATATTAGAGAATTTTACACCACCACTTTTATAAGCAGTAAACGGTGTTATTTAACATTTTCCAATACTGTTATTTTAACACAGTTCCAATAGTGGATCGTATTGTAATATTATAATGATATTGTGAAAAGAAAAATTAATGTCTGAACCAGGAATCGAACCGTAGACCTCTAGTTCTCCATACTGGTGTGGAATGGTATAGTGGGCTGCACACTAGTCTCGAGAACTAGAGGTCCACGGTTCGATTCCTGGTTCACACATGAATTTTTCTTTTCACAATATCATTATAATATTATAATATAGTCCATTATTGGAACTGTGTTAAAATAAGAGTATTGAAAATGTTAAAAAACTACATAAAGTTTATTTTGTCTTCAGTACGTAATTTACATTACGTTTTAAAGGATGATATTAACACGTCAGTGACGCACCCTTTTACTTGCTTTCCTACTGCATGGACGGAGGCCATTTTAACATTTTAGTATTCCTAGAACACTGATTTGTATAAACGATCATAACTTTTTTAAATATCGATGGATTTGAACGAAATTTTTACTTGTTAGCTCAGAAATAAATGAGAAATTTAATACATACCGTATGGAGTTCAGTAGCCTTTATAAACTATTAAAAAAATTTTGAAATCTGAATTTCTCTCTCATGATACACATTTTTACTAAATAATTTGATTTGCTCACATTGGACATCCCTGTTTCTTTCTGTGAGACACTAAATATATTGTGTGGCATAGTGCTGATTCATCTGTAACTTGTATATACAAAAGCAGCTGACATAACCAAAATCAGAATGAATATTTAGAAGAGTGAACTCAAGCTCAATCTTGTGTCAAAGCACTAGCAATGTTTATACTTAGAATCTGAATTATTGCTAGGATTCGTATAAAAATTCTACAGCAGTTATTTACAACTACACAGACCATAAAAATAATTTTCTCTTATTTTAGTACTATTAATTTTAGAAATAAAAAATCACATAACCTTAGTAGTTGAGCTTGGTGTGATACAGCTCGAAACATTCTTCAATACACAGACCTACATCACATTCCTGGCAACAATAAACAGATGTCTTTCTTCTCCCATGTTTAGTACAAACAACACACCTCCTTTGAGGTTTCAATTTATCACTTTTAGGGGTAATTTTTCTGATGAAGTGTCTTTTAGGTTACGACTGGCCATAATTACGTATATAACGCACGACACCGCGCCTCAGACTGATTCCTTGTAAGTAACATCTATTTGAAAGAGGCAAAATAAATCAGGTATTCCCCTAAACAGGTCGATTTATATATCAATCGCTAGCTTGTACATCATTTTATCGACCTGAAAAATTAGATTGTGTATAAGTTTATTAGAAGCCCTGCAGAAAGCAGCACAAAGCTAGGTCTGTGTGCCATTGAGTGTTGAAGTAAGAAACTACTTCAACCTCAATACCACATGCACAAAATGTGATCACAGCTGATTCATACACTTAGAAAGAAAGCTAAGATCTTGGGCTTCAAAATTATATTGTTCATACGCAAATATAAGAATATACAGCAGTAAAAAAAACAAATGAAAAGTGTCGCGCGCATTTAGAGAAAATTCTACTTCAATCTCATCTGATTTTTAAAAAAATAATATGAAATTAAATTTTAAACAAATATTATGTTTATTCATACGTCCTGAAAGCTCATAATTTCTACGTTAAACACAAATAAATTACATATTTGTAGCTTCAAAAATGTACGATCCAGAACAAAAAGAAAACACGCCTGCGTAGGTCTATACCACGTATAGATGTCGGCAATAAGTGAAGAAGAGAGGGTCTATACCACGTATGGATGTCGGCGCTGACGGGTTAAATATAAAATCGGAACCTGCTAAGTCAGTATCCGTAAGTAAATTATTACGTGTCATCAAGTTGAGGACGACTGACTTACCAGGTACCAATTTTATGTTTTATATATTTTTACATCTACGACTCAATGGTATTAATAAACTGTTAGTTTATGCTGATGATGTAGTACTATTGGTTGATAGCGAGGAGATACTAAAGGACAACACGCACACACTATTGAGTAACACTAAGAAATTAGGACTGGAAGTAAATATCAATAAAACTAAATATATGGTCACACGTAGAAATGCATTATATAATGGGAATGGACAGCTAATGACAAATGAGGGAAATTTTGAGGAAAGTGGCTGAATTCAAATACCTAGGAACAATAATCACAAACAGGAATGCGATGCACAAAGAAATTAAACATAGGCTCAATTCTGGAAATGCGTGCTATTATGCATTACAGAGACTTTTGACTTCCCATCTCCTTTCAAAAAACGTTAAGCTGAAAACATATAAAACTATTATTCTACCAGTTATATTATATGGGTGCGAAACATGGACTCTTACTTTAAGGGAGAAAAGGAGATTACAAGTATTTGAGAATAAAGTTCTTAGGAAAATATTTGGACCAAAGAGAGATGAACAGACAGGTGAATGGAGAAGACGTGCATAACAATGAATTACATGGTCTTTATAGGAAGCCAGATATAATAAGTACAGTTAAGTCTCGTAGACTGCGATGGGCAGGATATGTGGCACGAATGGGGAATGAAATACGTGTATGGAAGATTCTTGTAGGAAAACCAGAGGGAAAACGCCCAGTTGTTAGACTAAGAATGAGGTGGAAGAATAATATTAACTATGATTTGAGGGAGTTGGATTATACGGGGGTGATTGAAAAGCATTGGCTCAGGATACGGATATATGGAGAGCTTATGTCCGCGCGGCCATGAACCTACGGGTTCGATAGTGCCAGTGAGTTAGTTAGTTATATCTGTTTACATATCCTCAACGGTGCTTTAAGATGAATTTGAAAAGTATTGGTTTTAAAGTGTCACTGTTTACAGTTGTTATTCAAAACGTTTAATGTTTCTGTAGTCCATCAAGTGACAGCAGGTCACTGAAATTGAGATAATATATCACTTGATGTCATGACAAGTCGGAAGCCGGCGGTTATACAAGTGTCACAAGTTTGTGACAGTTGTTAGTAACTAATTATAAACACAGACAAAGTGTCACTCAATGGTAGAGTGAACTGCATTGTTTTCCAGCTGTGTATATGCAGAGATAGTAGAAACAATGTTTGCCGTTGAATTTGATTCAATATGAAGTGATAAATGTTAACTTTAATAATAGAGTAGTAGTAGTAGGACTTTATTAGACAAAAAGTAAGATACAATATTATTTACAAATATGGGTCGCACGGGCAGTAAGCCGTACGTGCTGTTGACAGTCCGTTACAATAGAGTAATAATTGGTAATAGTATAAAGAAAAACAAAAAAAACAATAACATTACAATTACATAAAGAAAACACAATAATATTACAATTACATAATAATACAATAACATTATACATTAATTAAGTTATGTATAATTATTAAGAATTAATGGTATTGCATTTTGATAACATGTATTCATGATTAAAATATATATGTAGTCAATATGCCCATTTCACCAATTAATGTTTTAAAATGGTCAACAAGTTTCTACAGCCAAGCTGTCATTCTCAAGACCAGATATTGAGTCAATATCTGGTCTTGAGAATGACAGCTTGGCTGTAGAAACTTGTTGACCATTTTAAAACATTAATTGGTGAAATGGGCATATTGACTACATATATATTTTAATATTATATCACCAAGAAGATCACTTGTGTATTAAAAAAAAAATGTATTCATGAATTAGTGTTGTTCTTATTCTCCGCGATTTGTCCAAAAATTTACCCAAGTTTATCCAATTTTCTGGATTTACCATTAACTCGTATTATGCCAATCTTTCCCGATTTGAATTTAGAAATCTTTCCGGTAATAACTGACGTCTCCAATATTCTAAATCATTACATTTTCCTAATATATGTATCTCGTCTTCAAAGTTCCCGCACATTGGACATATTCGCATATCGTGATCGTTGCTAATTTTTAATAATATATCAGCCTCAAATACGGTATAGATATCTACGACACAAGCCCAAATTATTTACATCGCTATGCACAGAAGAACTCACCTGTTAGCCGATTTGAACCCCAAACCTCGAGTCCGGGGCTGAGCTACATAACCATTAGTTCACGTTGATGAAGGTAGAACGAGAGCGGATACGAAACAATTTAACACGTCTTTCAAATATCCACCTAACTTACAATTTCGTGTGTCAATATTTTACATGGAATATTATATTTATTGAGATTCTGTCTAGAGGTAAGAAATATCAGACAGTTAATTGCACGCAAACTACTTACTGATAATTAATTTTAGGAAGATTACAATTAAATATATTGTGTGACTATTGCTTAGTTGGAAATACATTTCAAGAAAAAAACTAAATAAAAAAGTCCAATGAGGCATGTCGTTCATCCTGAAATAGTTATATTGTATAGTCTTTTCAGAAATGTCCATGTAATATGCCCTCACCTAAAATGCCCAGATAAGAAAATAATTTATATAATCAAGTGATATGCATATTATTATTATTATTATTATTATTATTATTATTATTATTATTATTATTATTATTATTATTATTATTATTATTATTATTATTATTATTATTATCGTAAGTATTATACACCTCACTGATAATATTGTTTTAACGATTAATAAATGTAATTACTTACGAAAATAATATTAATAATAACAAATGTTTTTTATTTGTTTTGTTTTAAATATTGTATAATCGTAAAATTAGTTTTCTATATCTCATTATTTTCCTTTGTTTTTTATATACACTAGACAGGGACAATTTAATATGTCTTGCTTGTATACATTTTATTATTAGTTTTAGTCTTAATTTTAACTAACATTAACTGGTTGCATTATAGATCGTAATATATTAGATATTATCTTTTGATCAAATTTTTACTTAGTGTTTAATATTAGAGTTAATTAAGATTGTTATATTCTGATGTAATATATGTTTGTCCTGGTGAGTGGAAGAGAAGGCCACATGGCATTAACTCCATCAGGCTAAATAAATCTAATCTAATCTAATCTATTATTGTTATTATCGTATAAAATGTTGTTTGTACATGCAATTTACATTGCTACATTTATTGTATCTTTAACTGTTTATAATTAGTATAGTGTATATCTATATTTGTCAAATATTTATTTGTATTTGTGCTGGTTGAGTGAACGAGAAGACCTTATGGCCTTAACTCTGCCAGAATAAATAAAGCATTATTATTATTATTATTATTATTATTCACTTCATTAGATTAAGTTTAGGTTTAAGGTCTCTCCTGGTGCATCATTACCCATCATCACCCATCGTATCTTTGGGGAGCGTAACCCCACCTTCAAGGCGCCCCCACCTCAGAAGTGGGTTACAATACGCCAATGTCAGGAGAGAATACCTGAAATGTCGAATGACAAACAGGTGGCACTGAATAAAAAAAATTATTTCATCCTCTTTACTTACATAGGTCTTCTCCTGCCATCCTATAATGTACGAGTACTCTTATTTTATAATAATAATAATAATAATAATAATAATAATAATAATAATAATAATAATAATAATAATACTTTATTTATTCTGGCAGAGTTAAGGCCATAAGGCCCTCTCTTCCACTCAACCAGTACAAATACAAACAAATATTCGACAAATATAGATATACACTATACTAATTATAAACACTTAAAGATACAATAAATGTAACAATGTAAATGTCATGTACAAACAACATTTTATAGGGTAATAACAATAATGACACGATAATAATAATAATAATAATAATAATAACAATAATAATAATATAAATATGATACATTATACGGGAAACACCAATTAATATATATATATCTTACACTGGATAATAATGAAGTCGATTTTAGAGCAAATATAAATTTAGATTTCTTTTAAAGATGTCAATGTCCGGCAGCCCCTTATTTCTTGTGGTAGGGAATTCCAGTTGCGAGAAGTGGAGATGGTATATGACATGGAGTGATGTGATGTCCTATGTTGCGGTATATTAAGTAAGAGACTATGTTGTGATCTTGTGTTTAAGTTATGGTTTGAGGATAGATACTGGAAACGGGATGATAAATAATTGGGAATCGAGGTATGTAGGATCTTAAATAGGAGAATTAGACAGTGCGATTTTCTTCTCTCTTTTAGATGTAGCCATGACAATTCGTGGAATAATGGAGAAATGTGATCGTATTTTCCAACATTAAATATGAATCTGATACACATATTATGGACACGCTGCAGTTTGTCCGACAATCCGTCACTTATGTCAGTTAGTAGAACGTCACAGTAGTCAAAATGCGGCATCACTAAAGTTTGGATTAAAATTCTTTTAAGAGTGTTGTAGGAAGAAAATGTTTAAGTCGCTTTAGGGAATGCATTATGGAGAAGATCCTTTTAGATGTTTGTTTTACTTGCTCATGCCATTTTAAATTAGAATCTAAGTAAAATCCCAAGTTTTTAACGACGTCGGTATAAGGAATTTGTTTTAGATATTCTCTATAAAATAGCGCTTTTAAAAATGAATAGTGATTTACGCCGGAATTCAAATCTGGTAATGAATGTGGACGTAATTTGCTAATTGGCTCTTATTTCAGAGTTCAAGTTATTTTACCACTCAAAGTGACGATTTATATCATAGCAATTTTTAACTCTCCATTCTCCTAAAATAGTTAGGAGTTTATTTTCTGTTATTTAAAAATTTGATTTTCAGGGTACTTTAAAATTCAATTCTATGTTTGCTTTTTCGTTTCAATCTCTCGTAACATGTTAAAAAATTAAGTAATATTTGTGCTGTTACGTGTTTATGATGTATTTGGATGTGAATATTCTCCTCTGGTGAGAGCTCTTCCCACGTCATCGGCACTGTAACTACTCACCTTAATAACATCGACAATTAACCTCAGTCACATTTGTAACCTTATTTTTCACCCCTTATCCTTCCCCCATTGGATATAAAGGGGAAATGTGGGTTTAAAGTTATCCAGATCGTCACCACCAGTTTAGCTACGTAGAAGACTATGAAGCGACATTCTTGGACCAACGGATCTATGCCCCCGTAAGAAATGTGAACTAAACACTAATTCCTTTTCTGCCTCGGTAAATCATTTCCCTTCCTGCATTCTTGCCTGTCTCTATTTTCTATCTCTCTCTTTCTCCCAACCTATTACTCACAGTTTTGAGCTTTCTTGCGGGATATTATTTGCACTCACAGTCCAGCGTTGTTAACTCAGTAACAGTATGTTATATTATATAGTATGTAAATTGTAAATTATTATCATTGGTTTAATTCATAAGCATAAATTAGAACTCCTGTATAGTATCAGTATGTTATATAATACGTAGAAAATATCGAAGCATGTAGTAACTTCGCCATAGCCGGTCCCTAGCCCGGAGAGAAAGACTGTGTGTTCATACCTAAAATTTTATAATGTTGTTAGGACTTCAAGATTACGTTCCAAATCTAACCAAATAAGACAATGAGGTGAAGGAGAAGTATTTATGACGAAACATGTATATTTAAAAACAAGATATGTAGATTCCCTTCACGTAATTTTCATTTAACCAACAAATATCCACTATTATAATTATATCCATTAATCGTAGAAATCAATCAGTGTCATTAGACCTACTTAAATTAAATATGAAGAAGTAATAATTAACCTTACAATATTCAAGAGCCTGACACCGGGGGACGTTTGGCAACGTCGCTACTCGGTCAGTTACAGTGGCTTCTATTTGACGTAGTGGGAGGGGAGCGCGGTGGAATGGTCAGAGAACTGACGTGTAATTTTGAAGAACGATTCCAGCGCTACAGGGGCGCAGATCCGTTGGTCCGAGTATACTAATAAGTCTATGGTTACATTTATGAGTTTTTAAAATTTCATCTCCTCTCTTCTCCTAGGATTTCATTGGTCAACATGATTTTTGTCTCATGAGTACCAATAGTTGTACTTAGTGCAGTTTTTTATCGTGTTTTCAAATATGTATTCGGAATTTCTCTATCACCCACAGTTGTTTTTATTTCAATTTTAATTAATAGATTTATATAATTATTTTTTAATAAACCTAGATTTCTTCCCGGAAAATTTGGCGCAGTGAGTGATGAGCACAGGGAACACTTTCATCCGGATATTCCAGCTATGGAAAAGAGATATCAAGGCAAATGGAACCCTAATATGCTGGCCGATTATTGTTGGGCCATCAAGAGGGATGCTCCACAGGCGAAATATAGCCAACAATCGTCATTTCTTACTTTCTAGGTGAGTCCGAATGTTCGAATATTGTGTAGTTACGAATGTAGAACATACTAGTGGCTGAAATAAAAAAAAAATCATGTTTCTCGTAAACCTTGCGTGTTGGAGAAAACCGATTTCATGTTTGAATTCAGGAGAGAACATACTATCAGAATCACGTATGTTTCTTTATGACACAAAATAAAGTTTCTTTTTTGTTGTTCAGTGTTTTTGGTGTTCTCTTCATCCACACAGAAACTCGTTGCAACTGTAGGTTACACAGATGTTAGTTCATTATGTTGCAGTTTTCAGAGTTGTGCTGGAACATACAACTGTCATGTTGGATTACGCTTTCCATTTAAATCCTCTCTAATCCGCCTGATTGATTTTTTCTTCAGATTGTAATTGAAACGTGTATCAAGTTAATTTAATGTTCCTCCAGCGTTCCAAAGTTTTGATGGTACATAACGATATGCATATATATGCGTTATATTTACATAGGTTATGTATACATTTACACGTTTATTTTTGTAATGAAAGTAATGACTTTGCTATAACAGAAATTGTTGATTAGGGTAATGATTTTTGCGCATACAGGTACCTCATTACATATTTGTTTGTTAAACCAAATTATATTTTGAATGTAAATTTCTTTTACAATTAGATTTTATTTTTATGGATATTCCTTCTGACTGATTTATTAGTTTTATTTCGTAAAATGCCTCAGTTAAATTGTATACTTAATATGATCTAGCTGAAAAGTTATGGAATAATTATTATCAATTCAGTTCATGCCTTTATTATTAAATGTATTTAAATGCTTGTTCCATTTTTGTTTCCTCTTTTATTCATATGCTTTTAAGAACATGTACACATAATATGGCCGCAAAATGCAATATCACATATCGTACATTACCATAAACTCTAATTTTTACAAAAGCGTTTACCAGAAGGTAAATAAATTTGAAATTTTAATATCACAGATAATGAGTTCATGACGTCAGTATTAATGTACAAAGGTCGGAATAGGATCGGCGTGTATTTGAACTAGGGGCTATAATACCAAATCTTTCTCACAAAAAATGTATAAATGTTTTTCTACAATATACGAGTTTTATTAAACATTATAATTATTTTTAGCTTCTGATGTTGCATTATTCGCTAAATGATCACTCGAAATCCAACGCGAGGTTGAGTTTTTCATTAGACAAAATCACTCGCTAAACACAACCTCATGTTAGATTACTGTTCATGAATCAGTAAGGAAAGCTTGATCCAATTATTTCATATGTTTAATTTGAAAATTGTAGGCCTAATCATTGATTCAATGTAAGTCTGTTAATGAGTCGAGGAGAGAGAACCTTTAAGACATCTTTATTCAACACAGATATTCTCTAATCTCGTTCTTATTTTTTTTTTGTGAAGTGTTCAACTTTGTGCAATTTATCATCTCGACCCGCCAGTTTAATTTCTTACATTAACGTGAGGTTCTTGGCTTTCTAATCTCCTCGCTTCGCCATCAGCGTTAGACACATTTACTGAGACACGATTACAACACAGCTCGTCCTAACACTTCTTTATATAACTGTATATATTTTTGTGTTTATGAAAATTGAATGTACGAACAAATGCAGAATGCGCTAATTTTAATATACATCATAATCGAACGAAATAAAGTAATGCAATGTTTGACACAATCCTCAAATTGTTCAACATTATGTATTATTATAAATTCAGTTATTTTTAGCAAATAGCAAGAATTGAATTTAAGGTAGAATATGTTTATCACTCACCTCATATTGTTCTTCTTATTTGATTATAGACTAGTTTCGGAACATAGTTTCTGTTCCATCCTCAGTAACATCACGACCGTTGTTCTGTCGTCTTGAAGAGTTGTCCTTCTCTCCTTCCATTGGCTGACTGAAAAACCTCGAAACCAGGTCATTCTCACCGGGAATTTCAAAGTTCATTAATTTCTTCTTTTCGCTCTTTTGAATGTAGATCTTTTCCCTGGGAAAAGATCTACATTCAAAAGAGCGAAAAGAAGAAATTAATGAACTTTGAAATTCCCGGTGAGAATGACCTGGTTTCGAGGTTTTTCAGTCAGCCAATGGAAGGAGAGAAGGACAACTCTTCAAGACGACAGAACAACGGTCGTGATGTTACTGAGGATGGAACAGAAACTATGTTCCGAAACTAGTCTATAATCAAATAAGAAGAACAATATGAGGTGAGTGATAAACATATTCTACCTTAATGAATATACCTCATAGTGAGAATTCCTAAAATAAGTAAGAATTGAATATTTTGACGTATACGAGAGTTATTATGTATTAGTTGTTTAACAACTTCTTTTAAGTTTTTAGGCTTTCCCAACCCACGGTTCAATCCATAGAACGGTATTTCGGGCTGAATTGACTTGTCCATTTATAACATATACTCCCAGACACCTCTGATGATATCTGCCGCTGTAGCAGACGAAATGTTTAGTAAGTCTTGGAGACCATAGATGGCACACAAATGATTTTTTTTTCACGTCTCTGGTTATCGTTAACACACCGGACCTGGGTGGATCCCCTTCTAATATTAGAATAAACATTTGGCTGAATTCCAAGGCTCGATGCAACACAGTTTGTTACGCAGTTACATGGCTTGACAAAAATATCTAACGGAGTAAGAATTTATAGATATTTTACATAACGATAATTCAGGAGGAAAACTAACTCCAGATTCGAAAAGTGAGAATAAAGACAAGATTTAAATTGTCAAGAGTGATGTGCCGTTACAAGAGTGTAAAGTGCGTCAAACTGTCCGACGCTACCATTATTTAGAGCAAATACTGGAATGAAATTTAAAATTGATGATGAAACTAAAATAGTGTCTTACGTAAATTTATTCCTGAATATTGATTTTATTTTGTGTGTATTCAAATGAAGCTTCACGGAGAGCATGTCATTAGTGCAGCGCCGCGAACATTCGCTAAATATAAAATGTTGCAGACCTGGAAACAGCACTACATAACTATGTATTTTCCCTCAGTTGGAGAGCGCGTGTACATAGAATTTCAAGTAGAGACCACGTTTGCTTGGAGGTAAGCCTAAGACATAGTCCACTAATTAAACTTTTTAACACTGACACAAATTGTGGAATGCAGGCTTTCACGGCCGGTAATCATGTTAAAAGGTTCCAAACTAAGCAGCTGTGGTCTATAACTGGCGTTATTTGTGGAAGAAACATCAGTTATAGACCACGGCTACATAGCCCGGGATCTTTTAACATTACTGACGCAAATTACACAGAGGTCTAATGATAGCACTTGCAGTTTAAATTTGAACAACATGGTTAAAGCACTTGTTAGAACGCATTTCACTATGAGCCTCACCCGATGTAACGGTACACTATACCAACATTCCGTCACCGTTGCGTAGTCGGTAGAATCCCTACCGTCCACTCCGGCGACCCGGGTTCGATTCCTGGCGGGGTAGAGGATTTTTAATCTCCACCTTGGGTCTGGGTGTGTGTCTTGTCCTTGTAGTAAATAAATGTCAGAATAGCAGAAAGTTAACAAAAAGATAAAACAAGAAGGAAATGAGTGTAAACGAAAAAGAGAAAAAAAAACAACATGTCAATGTGCGATTAATTTGAGCAGATGAAGAAGCAGATCGTAGTCTATAGACGACGAAGCACTGTTGAAGAGCAGGAACAGGAGCTGTCATCAGTTGAACCTTACTATATGAGAACACATCGAGGCACTGTTGAAGAGCAGGAACAGGAGCTGTCATCAGTTGAACCTTACTATATGAGAACACATCGAGGCACTGTTGAAGAGCAGGAACAGGAGCTGTCATCAGTTGAACCTTACTATATGAGAACACATCGAGGCACTGTTGAAGAGCAGGAACAGGAGCTGTCATCAGTTGAACCTTACTATATGAGAACACATCGAGGCACTGTTGAAGAGCAGGAACAGGAGCTGTCATCAGTTGAACCTTACTATATGAGAACACATCGAGGCACTGTTGAAGAGCAGGAACAGGAGCTGTCATCAGTTGAAACCTTACTATATGAGAACACATCGAGGCACTGTTGAAGAGCAGGAACAGGAGCTGTCATCAGTTGAACCTTACTATATGAGAACACATCGAGGCACTGTTGAAGAGCAGGAACAGGAGCTGTCATCAGTTGAACCTTACTATATGAGAACACATCGAGGCACTGTTGAAGAGCAGGAACAGGAGCTGTCATCAGTTGAACCTTACTATATGAGAACACATCGAGGCACTGTTGAAGAGCAGGAACAGGAGCTGTCATCAGTTGAACCTTACTATATGAGAACACATCGAGGCACTGTTGAAGAGCAGGAACAGGAGCTGTCATCAGTTGAACCTTACTATATGAGAACACATCGAGGCACTGTTGAAGAGCAGGAACAGGAGCTGTCATCAGTTGAACCTTACTATATGAGAACACATCGAGGCACTGTTGAAGAGCAGGAACAGGAGCTGTCATCAGTTGAACCTTACTATATGAGAACACATCGAGGCACTGTTGAAGAGCAGGAACAGGAGCTGTCATCAGTTGAACCTTACTATATGAGAACACATCGAGGCACTGTTGAAGAGCAGGAACAGGAGCTGTCATCAGTTGAACCTTACTATATGAGAACACATCGAGGCACTGTTGAAGAGCAGGAACAGGAGCTGTCATCAGTTGAACCTTACTATATGAGAACACATCGAGGAATAATGATCAACATTATCAAATATAAATGCAGTTTGTTCGCGCGCGTTCTTATACGCTTTACATACCTATGGTCAGGCGGCTGAGAGTTCCATAACTGGTTCACGGTACAAAGAGATAAAACGCGTATAGTAAATTCATGGAACAACAGATGTTACAACTTGGGGAGCACGGCTGTAAGTAAATCCAACAAAGTAAGTAAAAATGTTAATTATAAATTGAATCAGATTTGATACCAAATAAAGAAGTTAGACAATAGTCCAAATAATTAATTATAGAGCTATCAGATCTGGAGGCACCGAAGGGCTTGTGGCTCACGATTTTATCATTAATAATAATAATAATAATAATAATAATAATAATAATAATAATAATAATAATAATAATAATAATAATTTATTTTAGCTGGCAGAGTTAAGGCCATAAGGCCTTCTCTTCCACTCAACCAGCGAATAGTAAAATTATACAAAAATTACGTACACATTACAATTTTAAGATATTAAAATACAGACTAAACAAAATACAATGATGATGGATCTAATACTATATAATGCTAACAAAAACATAGAATATAATAAAATTAAAATGATATAAAATAAAGTAAGTAGCTTCCTACATGATTATTAATAGAATGCTCTATATAGTTGTTATGTAGTTAATGTTTTCATTGTGTCGAACTTAAGATATCAGTTAATTTGGATTTAAATAATGATAGCGATTGACAGTCCCTGACATGACTGGGAAGTGAGTTCCATGCTCTAGCCATAGATATTGTGTAAGATTCAAAGTACAGACAGGTCCTGTGTTGTGGTATCAAAAGTAAAGAAGAGTCTTGTGATCTTGTTCCTAAATTGTGATGAGCCGATAAATGTTGAAAACGTGTTGTTAAATAAGTTGGTAAATATGTGTGCAGAATTTGGAATAGTAAGGTATGTGAATGTAAAGTTCTTCTGTCATTTAGGCGTAGCCATGATAAGGCCTGAAATGAAGGAGACACGTGGTCATAACGACGGAGATTGAATATAAATCGAATGCACGCATTATGAGCACGCTGTAGTCTGTCAGATAGATCAGTTGTAAGATTAGTCAGTAATATGTTGCAGTAGTCGAAGTGTGGCATTATAAGAGTCTGTACAAGTATTTGTTTTAATTTTGTAGGAAGGAAGTTTTTAAAACTATTTAGGGAGTGAAGAATTGAGAACACTTTCTTGCAGGTATTATTCACCTGGATTTTCCAGTCTAGGTGTTGGTCCATATAGATACCCAGATTTTTTACTACTGAGCTGTAGGGGATATTTTTGTCATTTAGGAGAATGGTAGGGATATTTTCGTAATTTATAATGCTTTGGATTCGCCGATGTCCTATAATTATGCACTAGAATGTGCATGACAATATCATTAATGTGGGAAGAAGTACGAATCAAATCACTTAAATAGATGACAAAACGAATAGATTTAATCTCATATCAGCCCCTCCTTCCTCTTTCTTGAGATGTGTATATGGATTAAAAACAAAACAAAGTAATTATTAAGATTAAGCGCGACTCGGTTTACAGTAAAGGAACATAAGACCACACTTAATTTGAAGTTCACGTCATGTTACGAGGAATGTGGTACTGCAGGGTAGAGGTTTCTCCGAATGCCAACCACATCCCACAATTTCACGCCACCTCTATATTTTGGCACAGTGTGCAGACAATACAGATCTTGTAGCATCCGCTTCATTTAAACGTATCAGTGTTCACAAGAACAGTGGATCCACAGTGTGGCAAGTCATTCGCTCAGCCTCTTATTTTAAATAAATAAGTACTTTCATCAAGGGTGAATAATTTATGAACCCGTAATTATTATCAGAAGTAGGGCATATTTATATTCAAATGAATTGTAATTAAAATAGGAATTCAATAGTAACAAAATTAAAATGATATAACCTACCACAAAATAATTTAATAAGCAATAAATAAAACAGTAGTACCAAGCAATTAGCGCCAGTCATAGACCTGGACCCTTGCTATTGTAGCGAACGAAATTAGTAAACATTATACAATGGATCCGTAAGTCCTTATACAATGGGGAAAACGTCTGCAGTTTCCTTTGTTAAGAGGATTTACAAGACTGCACTATTATCAAATTGCTATAACAATGCTAAGCCCAAAAACTTCTTACAAAAGGCTGGGAAGTCACAAACTAGCAATTGGATTTTCCTAGGTAACTGTGGAAAGAGTTATCCCCAAACGAATTTTAACTAGTACATGTCGCTAACAGCGGGTGCCTTCTTTGCGGCGTGAGGTAGATGCCGACTGAAGATAGCCGCGCTCTTAAAGAAAACTCCATTTGGTCAACCCTGGAAATTTTATATTATGAGGCAACTAATTTAAAAGGGGGGGACTAGGCCACAAACTTCTAAGTTTAACACCCACGACAACGCCCTTAAGATATGATTTACCAATCAAAATTAGTCTAATATATAACTGTTGTGAGACGCTAACACTTTTGGTGGAAGGGACTAATGCCGGCCCACTCGGAATTAATAAATATTTTTATTTAACGAAAATTAGTGTCAATTCGGAGTGTGTCAGTTAGGCAGTTCAGTAGCGTGGAGTAGGCAGCCAGTAGTCGGTTGCGAGCAGAGTCGCGACTGGCAAATGTGCCGGTAGAGACGGCACATAGCTTTACATAGGCTAAGTTACATCGCTTGGTTGAGTGTTATAACCATTATTAGTTCTGACCCACCAACAGCCTTCTCGTCAAACTCGTCGTCGAATACGACAAATGTAATTCAAAGCATCAATAAAAGCGGAACGTCAATTTCAAGACATCACACTGGGCCTACTGTTTTTCCCCAGGTGAACACCCTTTCTCACGGATTCCCGAGATTTAAGTCCATTGTTTTACCGAAACCTGAACCCAACTAGTCCGGAGCACAATTGTCCATGAACCCATATCCCTCGGACATAATTAAACTTACCCCTACCAGTCCTTGTTCACAAGGTATTCAATAGTTATCAAAGTTGCTACTAGTGTAGCCGTGTTCTTGTCATCATCCACGAGATATCCAGCACGTCTCCATGGATCGCACGCATACCAGGGCAAACAAATATCATTGCAGAGATTGAACACAATAGGACAGCCATTACACCTGATAGTTGGTCTGTACATCAGGAATGGTCTTTAGCTATATAAAGAGTTTGTACCGAAAGTGCTATTTCGGTACAAAACATCTGTGCTGTTATCCTCCCTCTACAGTGAGATTAATGAACTATGCCAATTTCCTTTCTCCCACTCTCATTCCTACCCCTCCCTTTGCTCTGTTTGTAGTGCGCAAGTTCCCCTCTACCTCGGAACTCTCAAATAGGACAAACACGTGGTAAGTTGTATCATTCGATCATACATTTATTTCGAACAGTTGGTTATCGTCTGGAGGACGCGAGCTCCAGGAGAGCTGCGTGTTTTGAGTTTGGTCCAGCAAGCCAGGGTAGGGTATCCTAGGCAGGACTAAAAGGTATGCATGGGTGTTTGAGTGTGTAAACATCGTTACTTTTATTATTATTATTATTATTATTATTATTATTATTATTATTATTATTGTTGTTTTTCTTTAACTTTGGAATGATCAATTATTGTCTGTGTTTAATATATATTCATTTTTCAACTTCAGACGTGCAATTGAAATATTAAATCTTATTTTAAGTAAACAAGAATGTCTAATTATTGTAATTGCTAGCTATGCTACAGCTGTCTTGTATTATTCCTGTTTACGAGCTTTCTCAAAGTTATATGTGCTACCATTTTCCGTCTAGCTTTCATGGTTGAAAATAATATACTATGTTTAACTACGAATCATAAATTACTACAGTGTGTTGAGGAATTATTATTGATTACTATATGTTTATGAATCTGTATAGGAAATATGAATCAATCTTTGCCTCTGATGGGCCGGGTAAAGAATTATAAATAGCACGTATAGTTATGAGCTGGATGCTACTATGAGTATAACAAAACATATGAGTAAATCCTCCTCTAAACACAGTGCAAATTTATCCACCAGATTATGGATTACGTCATCCCAGTAGGGAGGAACGCCACTCATAGCAATCGGAGATTCCTCATTTCTCCGCATTGTTCTAGGCGCACTATGGGACGTCAGCGTCAACCTGATTCTAATGTACATGGGAGTTTATTTTATATCCGAACACATAAGTTGTATTCCATGGAGATTTGACTCCATGCTTCCTGATGCAGATAACTCTGTATATCATCAACAAGATACGTATCTCCCCTGTCCAGCGGACTACTGAGAACTTGCCACTATATTGTGAAGTTATGAAGGTTTGGAAATATGTACCCAACGTACTAATTACCAAATATATCAGCTCCGTTGATTTACAACACCCTGTTTCGATAACATCGGTCGAAAAGCAGACATTGACATTGTTATGGTGAGCTTATTGTATGGCGAAGGCATCAATCGAGATAAAACCTAGCCACGCGACGCAGTGGTATTAGACTGAATTAGGAAAACGAATTGAGCTCATTTGTCTACTCGGAACTGAGTTTCCTGTGTTTCACCCTGGTGTAAAGCGAATGCTGAAAAAAGTTTACAAGCTCAAGCCTGTTTTGTATTGGAGATCCATCGGTGTAGGCTAAACTTCCTCGCTTAAAAAAACTTTTAGTAATTGGGAAATTCGACTTTTTAGGGAAGAACCATTATTATTTCCAGCTAACCATATCGCATGTAAATGTGGATTATAGACAGAGGGACGTGGTTTCGCGCGCTTATTGCGAGGAACTATATATTTCCTTATCTTCTTTCTTCATTTCCATACTAAATAAGGTCTCAGCCAACTTTTGAGGAAGCCGAACATAATGTCTGGGAGAACTCCGAATGTAGTGGACATGGCCACGAAGTCCGAAATGACTTACCGACGTGTGAATCAAACATCAGGCGCTACATGCTAAGTCTTTAAGCATATGTTTAATATTTTAGCATCGAACTGTATCAAATTTAGTGTATAATTTACAGTGTCGTAAAAAAATTAGCTGATATAAATAATTCACCTTCTGTAAGTTTTTGTTCATATGTAAAATTGTAAACATTATGATTACAACAGCCGTTAATAATTTGTTTATCAATTGCAATTTAGATATATTCAAACTTAAATTCTACCCCCCATAAAAATAAAACTTTACAAGTAAAATGAAAATATCTGGAACTACGACAAATTTTATAACTTTATCATCTATTCTACAGGAACATTTATACTCCGTTCCCCGTAGAAAATGATGATATTCAATTAAATATGGGGTTTCAAGTAATGACAATTTTTTATCCTCAGTTTGTAAATAGTTGTAAATAACCTCTTGTGTTTTAATAATATCAACAATAATCGAGTAAAGATACTTGAAAAGAATTAGATTTAAACCAAAGCATTGCTCCAGGTACAAAAATAGGATTATTCGTTCTTAATTTATGTAAAACGTTTTTCAAGTCAAGAGGTAGGTGCAGCCAACGCTCCTTGTGGCTTCTCAACTGGGACCTTTATTCTAGCTAATTCTCTGACATTTTTCAAGGCATGAGTTTTGGTGTAGTATACATTTGAAAATATTTGTAAATTATAAAAACAATGACCTCATCTTGAGTGCATATTATTGTCTGGTGCTAACTGATTAGATAAATTTTCTTTTAAATGACAAAATTAAAAAAATGTATATTTGAGTCTGGTTAAACTGTTACAGAATCCTTAAGACAAATATATTAAGTAATATTTATTTTACCAGTGCTCAATGTTTAGATAAATTGGCGGAAATGTGCATAATTCACAAATAAAAGTAGAGAATAGACGTAATTAAAAAAAAATTAAATAATTAAATTAATACTTACATAAGCTGGTTTCTTTCCTGGCTGCAGAACATAATAAAAGCAAATTACAGTGCAAACCCGAAATACAAAGGGACCAGCAGACTTCAGTAAAAACTAGATAAAAGTAGTCTTTCCCTTGCACTGAACACGATCACGTAGGAAAAGGGGCTGATGGGAAAATTAGACTGTAATGGATGGAGTAGCTAGGGAATTCGGAATGGGAACAGGCGAGGAAAAATGTAGAGAATGTCTTTCAGAATAGAACAAGGTTTATTCCATCTTGTTTCGTTTAATTTTAAGAATACTTATTTAATGTCTCATTAAATAAATAACAGTATTCCAGCGTTATGAAACGAAACGACCAAGAACTACATAAGTCGAGAGGCCTATAAAGCCCTTGACTTACGGCCTGACTGTTATCTTATACACACTTTCGTTCTTAAAGGAGATGGATGAATATCAACCCAACGTAAGAGTGATAAGTTATCAGTATATCGGGTCCCCAGTCGTTACATCGTTGTTCTTTTTTGTGGAGACGACACATCTAGCCGTTTATGGTTCATTTTCTCAACTTGTAATCTTTACTTATTGTAACTATCCATTTTATTTTGATAATAGCGGGTATCACCTGTCACATACTGGCAGATATAATATGACATTTTTTCTCCGAAGTGGGACTACGATCAGTGCAAGTACTGTAGTTCTGCACAAAGTGGATTACGCGGATATGACGCGTGACTTTATATTACACTGAGCAACAAAAAACAAACATTTTTTGTCTAAGAAAGAAACATATGTGATTCTGATAGTATTTCTTCTTCTGACTTCAAATGTGATATCGGTTTCGCTCCATCACGCAAGGTTTCCGAGAAACAGGCATTTTATAATTTCAAACACTTTAATCTTTTCTACATTCGTAACTACACAATATTCGAACATTCGGACTCACCTAGAAATGACGATTTTCTGCTATAGTTCGCCTGTGGAGCATCCTTCTTGATGGTCCAACAATAATCGGCCAACATATTAGGATTCCATTTGCCTTGATATATCTTTTCCATAGCTTAAATCTCCTGATGAAAATGTTCCCCGTGCTCATCGGTCACTGGACAAATGGACGAAAAAAGTTTATTAAAAAAATAATTATTTAAATCAATTGATTTAAATTGAAATAAAAAAAAACTGTGGGTGACGGAAAAATTCCGAATACATATTTGAAAACACGATACAAAAGTACATTAAATACAAGTATTCGTACCCGTGAGACAAAAATCATGTTGGCCAGTGCTATCCAAGTGTTTATTTACCGATAGAGGCGCAATAATAAATATGTGAATACCAAAATATACGATGTTCTCTAACTGATTGTAAGGATTCAAAAGTAAAGGGAGGGGGTAACGATCGTAATAATTTGACAAAAGGTGCTTCTCTGTAATATTTTGTTAAGCGAATTAGGGACGTGACATCTGTGCATGTTTTTAAGTGATGCACTTTTATAGTTTTAAAATTATATAAATGCAATTACTCTTTTGTTACTTTGTGTAACTAATTTATTTAATTAAGTACCAGCATGTTTATACTTCCTGAATTATATTCTCTGGCAATTTATATGAAAACCGGAATGTCTACTCGACCTATACATGGTGGACACGTTGAAAATGATTTGCTTACTTCATGAAGTACAGTTACATTTGTTGTGTTGCAGATGGTGAAGCTGCATGAGCTGGGTGGAACAATGCGCCCGTCTCATCAACATGAACACAATCTGTCTCCTCACATTCACAATGCAGTTCGTCACGTGCACCAAGTACAGTTACATTTGTTGTGTTGCAGATGGTGAAGCTGCATGAGCTGGGTGGAACAATGCGCCCGTCTCATCAACATGAACACAATCTGTCTCCTCACATTCACAATGCAGTTCGTCACGTACACCAAGTACAGTTACATTTGTTGTGTTGCAGATGGTGAAGCTGCATGAGCTGGGTGGAACAATGCGCCCGCCTCATCAACATGAACACAATCTGTCTCCTCACATTCACAATGCAGTTCGTCACGTGCACCAAGTACAATTACATTTGTTGTGTTGCAGATGGTGAAGCTGCATGAGCTGGGTGGAACAATGCGCCCGTCTCATCAACATGAACACAATCTGTCTCCTCACATTCACAATGCAGTTCGTCACGTGCATCAAGTACAGTTACATTTGTTGTGTTGCAGATGGTGAAGCTGCATGAGCTGGGTGGAACAATGCGCCCGTCTCATCAACATGAACACAATCTGTCTCCTCACATTCACAATGCAGTTCGTCACGTGCACCAAGTACAATTACATTTGTTGTGTTGCAGATGGTGAAGCTGCATGAGCTGGGTGGAACAATGCGCCCGTCTCATCAACATGAACACAATCTGTCTCCTCACATTCACAATGCAGTTCGTCACGTGCACCAAGTACAATTATATTTGTTGTGTTGCAGATGGTGAAGCTGCATGAGCTGGGTGGAACAATGCGCCCGTCTCATCAACATGAACACAATCTGTCTCCTCACATTCACAATGCAGTTCGTCACGTGCACCAAGTACAATTACATTTGTTGTGTTGCAGATGGTGAAGCTGCATGAGCTGGGTGGAACAATGCGCCCGCCTCATCAACATGAACACAATCTGTCTCCTCACATTCACAATGCAGTTCGTCACGTGCACCAAGTACAGTTACATTTGTTGTGTTGCAGATGGTGAAGCTGCATGAGCAGGGTGGAACAATGCGCCCGTCTCATCAACATGAACACAATCTGTCTCCTCACATTCACAATGCAGTTCGTCACGTGCATCAAGTACAGTTACATTTGTTGTGTTGCAGATGGTGAAGCTGCATGAGCTGGGTGGAACAATGCGCCCGTCTCATCAACATGAACACAATCTGTCTCCTCACATTCACAATGCAGTTCGTCACGTGCATCAAGTACAGTTACATTTGTTGTGTTGCAGATGGTGAAGCTGCATGAGCTGGGTGGAACAATGCGCCCGTCTCATCAACATGAACACAATCTGTCTCCTCACATTCACAATGCAGTTCGTCACGTGCACCAAGTACAATTACATTTGTTGTGTTGCAGATGGTGAAGCTGCATGAGCTGGGTGGAACAATGCGCCCGTCTCATCAACATGAACACAATCTGTCTCCTCACATTCACAATGCAGTTCGTCACGTACACCAAGTACAGTTACATTTGTTGTGTTGCAGATGGTGAAGCTGCATGAGCTGGGTGGAACAATGCGCCCGCCTCATCAACATGAACACAATCTATCTCCTCACATTCACAATGCAGTTCGTCACGTGCATCAAGTACAGTTACATTTGTTGTGTTGCAGATGGTGAAGCTGCATGAGCTGGGTGGAACAATGCGCCCGTCTCATCAACATGAACACAATCTGTCTCCTCACATTCACAATGCAGTTCGTCACGTGCACCACTACAGGTAACATGCACTCTAACAACTATTTCTAGATAGTTAATTTTTTTTCTAGCCACCTAACTCTGTCTTCCATACTACTCCAGGCTCTCCATTTGTTGTACCCTCTGCACGACAGAGTTTACAATAGACACCATGTCCTCCGTCTTTCGGAATCTCTGGGCCACTTCTCTCCTCATCTCTTCCGGCATTTTCTTCATGTCCTGCATTTTTACAATTTGACAACACCGCACTGTTCTCGAGAACTAAAAACACGTCCGCACACTACCACGTACAAACAGAGATTCCATTTTCCTCCCGTAATTGCACATCCATTCATTCATAGTGTTCTGTCCAAGAGCAGGTTTTTCACTGCAAACTCAGCATTTTTCACTCCTTCCTTAACTCGGCATTCCTCTTTTGTATCTGCATAAAAACTATTTATTTTAATATTGTATATCATCTAATGTATTTTTCTGCCCCTTACTTTCTTTCCGTTAACCATTCCTTCTAGGGCATCCGTCAGCAGGTAGTTTGTTCTTAGCGAGTGGCGAGTCCAATTTCTTTTCCTCTTCTTTATGAGTTCCAGCATTGTTCTTCCTTCACCCACTCTATCTAGCACATCTTTATTTTTATTATTTTGTCTGTCCATTTTATACATTCCATCCTTCTCAATATCCATATCTCAAAATCTTCCAGTTGCTCTTTCTCATTCCGTCGTAATGTCCAAGTCTCTGCACCATACAATGCTACACTCCAAACAAAGCACTTCTTTAGTCTCCTCCGTAATTATTTTGCCAAAGGTCAGCAGAAAATGCTTCTCTTCTTGTTAAAGGCTACTTTTACCATTGTCATCATCTACTTTTCTTCTTGACCGCAGTTCATGTTACTACTGATAGTACAACCCAAGCATTTGAAGCTCTCCACTTGCTCAATGGCCTCATATTTAATAATCATATTTATCTTCCTTAGTTTGCTTCCTCTAATCATAGCCTTCGTCTTCATCCCATAATCCTGCAGCTTTACTGCAGATATATAGGTGTGGGTAGCATCCCATTCCTTTCCTCACCCCACTCTCTCTTTTGCATCTATGTCCCGAGGTGCCCCAACTTGGAGGTGAGGAGAGGGGATTTGGCTAAACTAGACCCTCCGGACTTTACCGAAATTCACCCCACATTATACAATTAAAATTATTTTTGTACTCATACTTTAAATACCAATAATTTTTAATCCTCCAAATCTATCCTTCAACAGTCTCCATTAGCCAATGGCCCAGCATATTCTGCGAATTGTTTTGTACATTTCATTATATGATTATTTTTCATACACTGTTGACCACATACGTCACAGAAAATGAGCGATAGGTAATAACCAGGATAAGCTGACTGTGCAAGTTAAATGAGTCAGGACGAAGGTATTCGTAAACTAAGCGCATTCTTCTGGTCCGATTGTGCTGATTTACGGCACATTTCTTTAATTTACCAATTAAGTCGTATATGTGCAATTTCATTGCCAAACAATTAACATGTTTGCCGCTGATGTGATTTTTAGATTTCGGCTTATAGTTAGTCTCCCACTACAAGTGGAGAGATTCCGCTGAATTGCGCACCTCTTTTACGTTTTATTTCGATGTCATAAACGGAATTACATTGCTTAAAGTCGAATATTGCTCTCCTTGGAGATAGTTTTTAAATTTTGCGATCAGGCTAACTCAAATCTAACGATCCAAATTATATGTTTGTGAACTCGACGTATTTTCCTGAATTCTGTGCTAAATGCCTAATTTGGTTCAACTCGTTTGTAGCCGCTAGAGTGTTAACCCATTCGTCTCAAAAGACGAGGTACACTCGCTTAACTCTGTTGTTATATATTTTGTAATATTTTATACATCACTTGGCAGGGTAATGTTTTGTTAACATTTATGAATAACCCGACGTGCGCTGCTGCGCCTAAATAAATTAAAATTAATGTGTTTTTATGTTTAGTTAAATAAGTAGAGGGAAACAATAATATCGTATAATTATTTTTAAATACCCTGTGCTGTTTACCCGATATTGTCCGGGAATCTACTCATCCCGATCTCCTTGTCTTAAATGAGGTGAAAGACAAAAATTAATGTACTTTCTTATGATTAGTTGAATAAGTAAAATGGAAAATAATTATATATTTATAGTGTAATTATTTTAAGATTCCAGTGTTACCCGGGAATCTACTTATCTCTATCTTCTTGACATAAATGAGCTAAAAGACAAAATTCTTTATTTGTAAGTTATCCGTAAAAGAATACCCGCCATGTGCTGCTATGCTTGCACAGGAATCTACGCATTTGTCTCTATCTTCTTGACATCAATGAAAGACAAAAATGGTTATTGTGAGTTATTCGTAAGGGATAAATATATTCTGTCGTAGACTTTTTCGTAGAGAGTTTTGAGATATTCAATTCTGTGTACATTAATTTTGTTTATTTGTTATGGTTTACGCAGCGTAAGCCATTTAAACGTCCAAAGGGCTACTTTTTTCACGTTTTCCACTACAAAGGGCGATTTTTTAGGGGTGTAGGAGTTGAGTATCACATCTCTCTTATAGCCTATGTTTATCCCGGGAATCTCCTGAACATTTTGCAAAACACCCATCACAATCGGATCAACGGTATGGTCGCGCATAAAGTACGAAGAAACAAACAAACATTTGTATATATTAGATAGAGAAATGTGTTTTTGTCTTCACATGTATTGTGATCTTACGTACCGTTATCTTTTGTTTGTTTTGAATGTCTGAAAATAGACAATATAATTGACGGTAACTTAAATCCGGTTTCTGGGAAAATGTATTGAGCGTTTAAAAATGAAGCGAATGGGTTAACAGTCATATAAATTCTTGTCATATATCCAATGCGTAAGCCTCCATGATATCTTTACCTTGTCGTGGTGGAGTGGCTTGCGTGCTTAAATGATCCCGAAAGCTATGCCGGCGGTAGCATGACTGCCGAAAGGGTTACCCATGCCGCACTGGTAGAAGGTGATAAGCCAGACGAAAAACGTATCTTGGTCGAAAGAGTGACGATCATTCACCGTAAATATATAACCGTCAAGAAATGCGGACATGGGTTCCACTGAGGTAAAATTTTCCGGAGGTCTAATAGTCCCCCATTCGGTTCTCCGGGCGGGGACTACTTCAGAGAACCCATGCCAAAGGTTCAAACATAGGGAAATGTTCCTAGAACATGGAATGTCAGGACTTCATACAATAGCGGAGCGCTAGAGTTATTAATGCGGAAATTAGATAAATCACCCTTGGATATAGTCGCTTTACAGGAAGTTAGATGGCCAGGAGAAGGTAGTCAGGAATCAGGATGCTTTGCATTCTACTACGGAGGTGCAGAAAGACCAGAATTTGGAACGGGTTTTTTAGTCAGGAGGAGGATCCTATCCTCTATCCGATATATTAAGTTTGTTAGTGATAGGATATCATACATAATTCTAAAGGGTAAACGACATGATTTTATAATTGTAAATGTACATGCCTCCACAGAAGACAAAGATGACAAGATCATGGATGAGTTCTATGAAGAATTAGAATGCTTAGCCTTTCATGATATCATATGAAAATTGTCTTAGGAGATTTTAATGCAAAAGTGGGGCGGGAAGATATATTCAAACCAACAATAGGCAAATTCAGTCTTCATGAAGATAGTAACGACAACGGGGTTAGATTAGTCACATTTGCCACATCAAAGAATCTCATTGATAAGAGCACAACATTTCAGCTTAAGGATATTCATAAATAAACCTGCACATCTCTGGATGGCGAAACTGGGAACCAGATAGATCATGTATTAGTAGACAAACGCTGGCACAGTACCATCTTCGATGTTAGATTAGTTAGAGGGACAGACTGCAATTCGGATCATCATCTGGTTAGGATGAAAGTCAAACAACGGGTTTCGCTTATGAGAGGAACAAATGCTAAAGATGATTCTGCAAAATGTGAATTAAACAACTTAAAAATGATGAAATGAGGCAAGAATACCTAATCAAAATTGCTAATAGATTTGAAGTACTGAAATCTTCAGATGACAATGTGGCAAACGAAGAGAAAACTTATATAAATAAGGAATGGGAGGCTATACGAGATACTATTAAATTGTCAGCGTCAGAGAGCATTGGTTATTTTAAAAAGAGCCGAAACAATAAATGGTTTGTTGAGGAATGTGCCGACATTGTAAAGAATACAGCTAACAGAAGTGAAATGGTTACATTAGCCAAATGAGGTAAATATAGGGTAATTGGGTAATATTAGACGGGAAACCACCAGGTTGTTTAGGAGAATAAAGAGGGAATATTTGAGAGAGAAGGTTAATGATCTTGAAATGCACGCAAAAAATAGGAGCTCTTGAGAATTGTATTAGGGAATTATGATAGAGAAGAAAGGGTTTCAGGCTGGAACAAACATAATTCGTAATTAAAAAGGGGATATGATTGTAGATTCCAGAAGTATATGGATGGTGAGGAACATATGATTCCTTGCTAAAATATATTCAATTATAAATTGGAATTTTAAATTTATTCATTTAAATTTGTGGGTATATATATCCATCCATAGTAATTCTGCCCGAAGGCAGGTCCTTCACTGCAATCATAGCATTTTCATGCTATGCTTGCAGCTTTACTAGGGAATTGTATAGGTGTGGTAGCTTCCCGTTGCTTTCCACACTGGTGAAGGATGATGATGATAATGATAATGGTAAGGATGATGGCCATATGATTTCGGGGACCGTTTGGGCCTTAACGTTTTCCTGACATTTGTCTTACAGGTGAGGAAAAACCCCGATAAAAACCTCAACCACAAAAACTGCCCCGACCGGGGATCGAACCCGGGCCCGCTGCGTGACAAGGCAGCACGCTACCTCGAGACCACAGCGGTGGACAGTATATATATCTTCTTCTTCTTGTAAGCCCATGTTGCCCTTAACAGAGATTAGGCGCTCTGCCTCTACAGGGAAGAATTTGAACCACACTAATTTAGTTACACTTGTTTTCGTATAGATGTCATTTGAGTGGTCCGTGGTCAGCGTTCCGCCTTATACTGACATCTAGGAAACCAAGGTAGTGCTAGGACGGGAAAATTCGTTAAATTTTGCTTAGAGGCCTTTTCATTCAGGTAACGATCTTTTACGAGCCTGAAATTCTTCAGACTCGGGACCCACGGCTTAAAGTCCCTCCCGGAGGACTTGCTCCTTGGATTTTTCCATCCTAAAAAAATCCATCGACCCCAGTCGGATTTGAATCCGCGACCCTCGGGACCAGAGGCAAAGAGCATAACCACTAGTCCACCGCGACCGGTATATATTATAGTTATATAATACTTACTTACTCACTTACTCGCTGGCACTATCGAACCCGCAGGTTCATGGCCGCGTGGCTATAAGGTCTCCATCATCCCTATCCTGAGCTAATGCTTTGCAATAATTTCCTGTATAATCCACTTCACTCAAATCATAGTTAATGCTATTCTCCCACCTAATAAAAATATTAAAATTGTTTTGGTGATGTACAATAAATTTATAAACAACCACGTCTTGAAAATTATCTCACGTAAGGAGATTGAAACGTCGACACAATAAATTTATGCTTTGACTGAGACAACGTATATTTCTTTGTAATTATAATATAAAAAGCGGATTTAGTGGCGCAGAATCAAACGTTTATAGGCTAAATAAAAATTGTACACATTAAAATTTCAATAACTGGTTTTAATACACAATAATTGATATATCGAATTGCTATGCCCATTTTTTCTCTTGAGTATATCGATTATACGAAACATATATTGGTAAATGTTAGAAATCATAAAATGATTATTTTTTTTGATTGCGGATGAGCCCGTGTAGGACTACGCAAAGTACTTAGAGGCGTTTCCTTTGAGCCCAAATTTGTTTCATTCTTTTGTTATGAGCTTGTTTTCTCTCATCTGTCCAAGTTGTTCCAGTTTTTTCTTCGGTTTGTCCTCTTGGTCAACTTGCCACTTATTTACCTTAATTCTAAATATATCTCTGTTTGGGATATCTTCTTTAGTAATTCCTACCAATTTTAAGTCCTTTTTTCTTTCATCAATCCACTTCATAGTATCCACTGGAGCTTTACTTCTGTTTTCGTAGAATTCCATTATCTGTTTTGTAAGCCTATTTGAGTTCATTCGTTTAATATGGCCATAAAATTTTAACCTTCGTTTTCTAATATCACTATGAATGTCTGTATATATTTTTATTTCCTTTTTACTTCTGAGTCTAAATGCTTCACCTATGACTTGTGGACCTAAAACTTTTCTTATAATTTTGCATTCTTTTTTCACTATATTTTCGATATATTTTTTTCGTTCAAAATTAATGTTCCTGCTCCATAGAGGCACTCTGGTTTAATTACAGTGTTATAGTGTCGTAATTTTGTATGTAAAGATGTGTATTTTTTATTATAAGTGTTGTGAGTAAGCCGAAATGTTTTTTTCTATTTTTTGGCATCTACGTTTATTGGCTTTGGTTTCATTTCCATTTCCCTGAACTATTTCACCAAGATATTTAAATTGTGAAACTCGTTTAATTTTTCCATATTTGATTTCCAAGTATTTTGGTGCTTGTTTATTATTATTATTATTATTATTATTATTATTATTATTATTATTATTATTATTATAAGTGAAGTTGTAATTGTTGATGTTACTGTACCCTCTGCAAAATAAGTAGATTATAGTAAATTTTAAATTGAATATCTATATTTGACGGAACATTTTGTATAATTTCAACTTTGAAGTTGGTATCAACATTTCTAAATTATTTGTGGGAACCAGAAGTTTGATAACAAGTTAGGATGTATCAGCACAGGCAAGAGGGAGCGCATTAGTGTGTAATTATAGCAGTAAGTTGGTTGGTTGTTTGCAGATCACAGCCCCACTTCAGTGAGCCCGCAGACCACCACAGCCCCGCCGCAGCTCAAGACGGAAGCCCCTATGCTCGGTTATATATTTGATGCTCACTCTAATCTCAACAAACACCATCACCACGACCACAAATGGGGACCACATTTTGAAGAAGTAGAGATGGGATCCAATGCTACCAACATTACCGTCCAAGTCGGCAGTACTGTCAACCTCAACTGTAGGATAAGTCTTTTGCACGATAAAACGGTAAGTTGTTAGCATATTAATGATGATAATACTTACTTACTCACTGGCACTATCGAACCCGTAGGTTCATGGCCGCGCGGACATAAGCTCTCCATACATCCCTATCCTGAGCTAATGCTTTCCAATCATTGCCTGTATAATCTACTTCCCTCAAATCATAGTTAATGTTATTCTCTCACCTCATTCTTCATCTATCAACTGGGCGTTTTCCCTCTGGCTATCCTGCAAGAAGCTTCCATGCACGTCTTTCATGTCCCATGCGTGCCACATGTCCTTCCCATCGCACTCTACGAGACGTCACTGTTCTTATTATATGTGGCTTCCTATGAAGATCATGTAGGTGATTGTTATGTAGTCTTCTCCATTCACCTGTCTGTTCATCTCTCTTTGGTCCACACATTTTCCTAAGTACTTTATTCTCAAATACTCGTAATCTCCTTTCCTCCCTTAAAGTAAGAGTCCATGTTTCGCACCCATATAATATAACAGGTAGAATGAATGATGATAATATATTATCCAAATTTAGGCTATTATTATTATTTAACCCCATAATATAAAATGTTTGTACCTAGAAATATTATTCTAGAAGAAGTAACAAATGTATATATTTAGGGTACGTCTACTATCTAATTAATATCATCAACTTTTTCAGCTTTAAATTTAAGAAAATTGGTGACATAAAATAGATCCAAGAAGTGTCATTTCGGTTAATTTGGTCTAAATTTGGTTTACTCGAAATATATTATTTCTAATTAAAAGAAGAGAGAATAGAATACATTCAATGTAAATTACACAAACTAACCAACATATAATATGTAAAAATTAATGTTCGTTTGTTTGTTTGTTCGTACTTTATGCGCGGCCATACCGTTGATCCGATTGTGATGGGATTTTTTACAGAATGTTCAGATTCCCGGGATGAACACAGGCTATAAGAGAGTTGTAATACTCAACTCCTACACCCTTAAAAATCACCCTATGTAATGAAAAAGGGAAAAACAGTCCTTTTTACGCTTAAATGGCTTACGCTGAATAAAGCATAACAATTACACAACATTAATTTACACGGAATTGAATATCTCAAAAACCTCTACAAAAAAGCGCGCATATTTTCTGGTAACTCAGAATAACCATTTCTGTCTTTCATTGATGCCAAAAAGATCGGAAAATGTAGATTCCCGGGCAATGCCGAGTAATCAGCACGGGGTACATGAAAATAATGATATACATTTTTAATTATTAAAAATAATTACAATATAAATATATAATTATTTTTTTCCGTTTATTTACTCAACTAAACGTAAAAACACATCATCATTTATTTAGGCGTAGCAGCGCACGCCGGGTATTAGCTAGTAAAGTAATAAATCTTTCTTCTCTACTAATACATGCTTTGTGGCCATGAGGGTCCATTTACAGAACTTTTTTATATACAATATTCGTATTTTTTGCATCAGGATGTCCCCACTGAAGACAAACTAGACTCTGGACCTAATTTACTTTTTAATCAGCTTGGTCTAATATAGGCTGCTAGCCCTTATTTCCAACCTTAGATGTAGCTCATATTGGACACACTGGACTGTGAAGTTAGATGTCATCTAACGGCTAAGTAGTAATACATTAAACTAGAGTTTATAGCCAATAATATGTTTTATTCACATACAGTGCAAGTAGTTCGACTTTAAAATGTTAATTCATCGTATTCGTACATAAAACAACATAAGGTCTACATATCTTGTAAATATTTCAAACGTTCAGAGCACAAAATCAACCTTGCACAGAGGTAACTAGTGATATATTGCGACACGTCAGCTGCTAGACATGAGAGACGATCTGTTTCATGATATTTTCGCGAGGCTAAAGCTTCAAGAATAGCGCGTATTTAGATCCTAGCACAAATTTAGGCCATATTCTTTACTACTACTACTGCCACCACCACCACAACCTCCAACAACAACAATAAAGATATTAATCTCTTCAAACTGGCAGAGTTAAAACCGTTGGAAGATCTCTTCCAGTGAAAATACAGTAACGAGATATGACTAAATTGTACAAGAAATAAATGTATTATGTAATTATAAAGAGCTTTATGTAAATGAACTTGGAGTTAAAACATCGAACATTTAATATTATTACATAACTAAGATATCCGAAAACACTAATGCTTTTCTGCACATCAATAGTTAAAAAATAAGGATATGCAAATGTTATTTAAAGGAAGCTAATTCCGGCGCCCTTCAATTCTAGACACAGGGGTTACAAAACTAGCAATGGATACATCATAGGACTTAGAATAGTGGGAAATAATCATATTTAACTGTCTAAAGAAGAGTTCAGAAATGCAATATTAAATAATTTTATATAAAATATAATGTCCTTCAGATTTTGTAACTTTTTGAACTGTTAACTCTATTATCCTTTAATGAGATTCTGGTATTGCTGTTACACAATGCGGTCCTGAGGCGAGGTAAATTTCTTACGTGTTGATTCAGTTACAGTTTTTGTTTTTCAGTTTAATTTTTTATCTCACATTGTTTTATAAAGATAAAAATATGTTTGAGATAAGTGCCATATTCTGGAATTTAAATCAAATGATCCGCTATGCTGCATTTCATGAATTTTAATGAATGTGATAGTAAATATTGTAGAGAAGTTTGGAAAAATAAATATTGTATAATCGTAAAATTAGTTTTCTATATCACATTACTTTTTCTTTGTTTTTTATATACATATGTCTTGCTTGTATACATTTTATTATTAGTTTTAGTCTTAATTTTAACTAACAACTGGTTGCATTACAGATCGTCATATAATTTTCGCCTAATTAGTTGAACTGATTAAAAAACTGTTTTGAAGCTTCCATCACTCAAAATGAAATGTGAAATTAAGAACAAAACTGCATAGTTTTCCGATGTAAAGAGCACCGACATCCACAAAATAGATCGTAATATAATAGATATTATCTTTTTAATCAAATTTTTATTTAGTATTTAATATTAGAGTTAAATTAAATTGTTATATTCTGATGTAATATATGTTTGTCTTGGTGAGTGGAAGAGAAGGCCACATGTCCTTAACTCCACCAGGCTAAATAAATCTAATCTAATCTAATCTAATATAAGTACCAAAATGATAATGACGTCAGAGACCCGCCACATTAAAATGCGCCAGCTAGAATAATCTTGTTTTAAATGTATTATTTTTATTGACAGAATTTGAGCTCGCAACATTAAAATTTATCGATACATATTTCAAAACATCAAAACAACCTGTCACTTCTCCATTTGTATAATTGATAACAATAATACAATTAGTAATGGGTCCTTCGGATTGAATAATCGGAGGAAAGGCTACAAAATATAAGAGATTACTAAAATTCCTCACTTTCCAATATCTCTTAAACGATCAGTTAGAGGAACAAGTTGTATAGTTTGCAATGGAATGTGTATAAGTCGGTAGTACGTGATCATCGTCGATCCAACAGTACATTTGTAGGATTTCACAAAAAATCCCAATATTAGTTTTCGTCCATCGCGTTTATATATTGTGGTTAATCGAAAAACTGCACCGTCTCCAAAATTATGTATAAACGTAGAGTTAACATAATTATAAAATAACCGATATATCTAGGACAGCCAGACAGGTTCACGAGCATCAGTAAATTAAGAACAAAATTGACAATCCTTCAATATTTAAGGGCAATTTGTTTTAATTTGAAATTTCAAAAGATCTAGCGCAGTAGAATGGTGAAGAATTATAAAATAAATGTATATATTATCCTGATATTGCATTGAACTGTATATAAAATTAACCAGTCATCCAAATCGGCAAAAATCTTTTTTTATGTCGAATCAATAAACAACTGATTTATCTTCTGTGAAATTGTATCTTGGTGATGTGCAGATGTTTTATTAATGTCTTCAGGTGTCGTGGATCAGGCGGAAGCACGGAGAAGGCGAGCTTCAACTGTTGACAGTTGGGCTGCACACCTATGAATAAAAAATATTCTTAACGGAAGTTATTAAATATCCATATATTTCATCTTCGATTTCGTCCTTGTAGGTTATATTTATTTGGGTATTAGATATCAGGATACCCTTTTTGTTATGAACCATTTCGAATGTGGACTAAAAGTGAAGAGGACGCGTTTCATAGAAGAGCTTACTAAGGTTGCGAATTATCTCTGATGGCGTAAAAGACACCCTACGTTTTTACAATGGCTACACAAAAGATAAACAATATCATTAGTATATCCGAAATTAATAAAAAACAATCTATTAAATGTGGTAACATATATATTGTTAGGTGCACCGACTCTGTAACTTGTTACGTTTCTTGGTGATGTGCAGATGTTTTATTATTGTCTTCAGGTGTCGTGGGTGAGGCGGAAGCACGGAGAAGGCGAGCTTCAGCTGTTGACAGTTGGGCTGCACACCTACAGTGGCGACAGTCGCTATACGGTTGAATTTCAATATCCAAACAACTGGAGACTACAAATCAAATTTACAAATAAGAGGGACGAGGGCACTTACGAATGTCAGATATCCACGCATCCTCCGAAAGTAATTCAAATCCACCTTCACGTAAATGGTAAGTAGAACGGATTGTATTGTCAACACTTTCTAGAATAATATTAAAGTAAAAAGCCTGTATTTACCAGACAAATTCCAAAGTCATTTTCACTTGGTAATGCGCACCTTCTACTGCGTTTCGACTTCAAAAGTTTAAGTGTTTAGCACCAAACGAAATACTTATTTAAATAAACGTATTATTTTATGATCGGCCGCGGTGGACTAGTGGTTATGAAGATTTTCAGGCTCGTGAAAAATCCTTAAGGCTGAATGAAAAGGCCTCTAAAGCAAAATTTACCGAATTTTCCCGTCCTAGTACTACTTTTGTTTCCTAGATGTCAGTATGAGGCGGAACACTGACCACGGACCACTCAAAAAATGACATATATACGAAAACAAGTGTAACTAAATTAATATGGTTCAAATTCTTCCCTGTAGGAGGAGAGCGCCTAAATCTCTGTAAAGGGAAACATGGGCTTACAATACAATACAAATCATTTTATGATGACGATGATTAATGACGTAGCCCATTGTTGACTGCGTGCAGGCCAGTCCATCACCCGAATTAGGTATTCTTGCAGGACATCTCTGGTAGCCTGTGTTGTAAGACATCTACCATTATCTTGCATTAGAAGAAAATTAGGGTCCATATCATAAGCAAAGGGTCAACATGTTGGAGGATAATGTCATTAATGTAAACATCAGCATTCATGCGCTGTGGGACAACGACAAGCTCTGTCCGAGACTCAATAGTAATCCCAGCCCAAACCATAACCGATCCACCTCCAAATCTGTCACGTTCAATAATTGTGGCTGGATCAAAACGTTCGCCAGGACGTCTCCATACACTTCTACGACTATCAGAACATGTTAGACGAAACCTTGATTCGTCCGTGAATAAAACACCTTTCCATTGGCGGAGCTGCCAGTTGACACGATTCTGAGCAAATCGCAGCCGGGCTTCTTTGTGCTGACGTGTTAAACGAGGGGGTTTAAAGGGGATTCTAGACTTCTACCTTGCATTTATCAGTCTATTTCTTACAGTCTGATTAGAAATTACCGTCCCAGTTGCTGCGCTTAAATGATTTTGTAGATCTTGGCTGTAGATTTTCTTCTGCGCAAAGCTGATAAGACAAGAAATCTATCCTGTACGTCTGTAGTCTTCTTCTTTCGACCTTGCCCGGGTCTCCTCTTGTATCCCTGTGTCTCTCTATATCGCCTCCACAGCCTGTGGATGACAGAAGGCCTGACATCAAGAATCCTAGAGACATGGCGAATGGAACGACCATCTTCAATCAATGCAACTGATGTTTCATGCAGATGCCTCATTGCTCTGTATTAGCTTCAGAGAACCAAACATAACAATTCCCCACCACAGATTATTCTTCAAACCTGTTTAAAAAAATAAATCAGTACGAACTCACTTTGGTTTCTAAAAGGATGGAGCAAGAAACTTAAGTTAATTAAAATTTTTAATGATTATAGCATGTACGAATTCAGAAGGTCACGTCTTACACGATTTTCTAAAACATTTGCTCTCATAATGTTCATGCATTGAAACTGGTTTAGTAAAGCTTCTGTTTAAACAAAGCGGATATGATGTGATTTGCAGAATGTAAGTTGGCAACACTGTTTTCATGTAATGCAATCAGCGATAAGAGAGGTGTAATGCGAGTGTGTTAATTGGTGTTGTAAGAAGTAACTCAATCTGTGACACGGCGCAGGTTAGCAGAGAGATGCAATGTAATTACACACATGTAAACACTCAGCAAGAACCCAGCCCAACACATTCACCTCTCCTACAGTATATACGACCCGTGACTCTTCATCCAGAACCTGAAGATAGAAACTTCAACGCTTTAATAAGTTGCAGCCATAGGTATTATGTAATATTAATTGCGTATATTAGATTGACTATTTAACTCATGTCCCAAATGGCAGTCAATGACCAAACACATTTCAATGAATTTTGATTTACAACCAATCAGAGTCGTTTTTCAGCTCGATTTCATCACTTTCGTTTTATCAAGTGGCTCCCAGGTTGTATATATAGTGCACGAATGTAACCCCATTCTGCTTGCGAGATATAATAGAAAAACGTTCATAGCAATTGATTATACCAGAAAAAAAGAAACTTTCTTAAACGTATTATTTCCCAGGAATTAACGTCGCAGAAAAATATAATTGACATATTTACATCATAGAACATCAGAAATCCACTTACCACTACCCTGTAATTGACTGCGTTACATGTTTTATCCATTATTGGATTCATTCTTACTCATATTGCGATTCTATTTGGTAATTAGAATAAGTATCGATATGGTCTGCAAGTGATGAAGAAATGAAAAACATACGTTCTTCAATTTGTTTTGAACCGTGCCGTTGTACATTAAATATATAAATATTTTAAAATAACTATATTTACATTATGATTTTGTGAGTAAGCAAACTAATTTTATTCGTTTACATAGGCCTAGCAAATGACTCCCACTCTTGAGTTCCAAATTATCAATATAATAACGAAGTCACCGAGTGAGGAGTGAATTCATCTAGACATTTTGGAAAACAAGAGTGGCATTTGTTATGGGACTATTTTAACGGAATATAATTAAGCTGGTTACTCGCAAATCATTTATTTAACATATGCATGCACCCCACCTTACCTAATTCTGACCGAATGGCTTTAGGTCCTTCACTGCCAAATCACTAGCATGTTCATGTCTCAGTTTAAATGTTAGTCTATTTTAAAACATTTATATATATCTAAATCAACCAACTTGGTGATGTTCGAAAACAAATGAGAAACTTTTGTTATTTTAATTTGTTCAGCACTGCAACCTAGCATCATTATTTATTTATTGCCCAAATGCTCGCAAGTTTATAAGACCATGCACCCCTAGTGGAGAACCAAAGGAAAGTCGCATCAAACTGCTTATTAATTAATTTGCGTATTGGCTCCTATGAGGTAAATATGTCAATTATATTTTTCTGGATACGTTAATTCATAGGAAAAAGTTGTATTTCGTGAAAGTGCAAAAAGTTTGTGGTTTCTTTTTTAGCTGTTGTTATAGTACAATTGATATAAATGTTTTTTTTATTAGAACCCGCACAGAAAGTAGATCGGTGCTACATTCGTTGCACTTATATCTTTTATATAATCTGGGAAGCCATTTCGTGTTATCGGATTATCTATCGATCACGTTAATAATATTAAAAGTACTACATTTTACGTATGTCTTAGGGACGTCCACTGCAGAAATCAATGCGCTGGCCTATTCAGATTTGTTAAAAATTTTGAGGGGCTTGGTTTTAATGTGATAAAATTAAACTGATAAAATCGAGGTGAAAAACGACTGTGATTGGTTGTAATTCAAAATTCATTGAAATGTGTTTGTTATTGACTCCCATTTGGGGCATGAGTTAAATAGTGTAGATAAATTGGAAATCACTCGTGGGATTATTTATGATAAAAGGATGGTTTCACTTCGCATGTTTTACAATATAAATAGCTGTGGTTGATGCATAAATGTTTATATGGCAATGAATGCGTTGTTTTATAGCACGAGATTGTAGCAAATTAACTGTAGGTACTCTCTGGCTGTGAAATATAGAGCTATTCCTCTGATATAGTAAATCCAACGTATTTATTTTACACGCGCTAATATGATTCGATGGATAAGAGTTTGGTAAATGTGGATTGTCCAATTTTAAACTTTACGATTATATTCAATAACTGCATTTTTGTTTAAAAAAAGTAATTTTCCTTAACATACAGTAATTCTCCCAAAATGAATATGGCAGGTATCACTTAGCTATATCCTTTGAAAAGTCAAAAGTACTGGTTAATTTACCCTTTCCATTTATTTTTCTTCCATTTTACGCACAAATACGTCATATTACGCACAAATACGTCATATTACGCACAAATACGTCATAATATAAGAACTCTGCTTAGAGTTTATGGGTAATAATTTGTCTGCAGCTTTCATTTATTTTTTCAAATATCCGTTATAATATATATATGTATATGTCCACCTCTGTGGTCTCGAGGTAGCGTGCTGCCATGTTATGTAGCGGGCCCGGGTTCGATCCCGGTCAGGAAATTTTTCCTGGATTATGTTTTTTTTTTTTGTCCACCGCTGTGGTCTTGAGGTAGCGTGCTGCCTTCTCACGCAGCGGGCGAGGTTTCGATTCCCGGTCGGGACAGACTCCTGAATAAGGTTTTTTTTCGGGGGTTTTCCTCAACTGTAAGACAAATGTCAGGAAGCTTAAGGCCCATGGTCCCCGAAAATCATCCGGCCATCATCATCATCCTTCACCGGTGTTGAAAACAACGGGATGCTACCACACCTATATATCCTACTAAAGCTGCAAAGCATATCATGAAAATGCTATGACTGCAGTGAAAGACCTGCCTTCGGGCAGATGGATGGATTGTTATGTTAGTGAAACGGATAATTTTGAGGAAGAAGTACATGGGACAGACAACACGAACAAGAAGTCGTACGCCATCAGAACGGAAGAAAAACAAATAAAAGCACGCAAATACGCTGGTGATGGTACAGCGCCAAAACTATGTTGTAAATGACGGACTTAGTCAAGCTGCAGTACTTGATTCGACAGACCGGAACATTTTTCAAAAGATATTTTATTGAATACAAATTACGAACCGTAATGCTAGCACATGTATTGAAATATCTAGCAGCAAAATGGGTTTCTAAACCACTTTTACTTATCGACGTGTTCTAATAAATCGTTAAAGAGAAGGAAAAAGTGGTTCTAATCTGGAACCAAAAAGGGAAAGTTAGAGAATCCAATTTTACAATAAAATTAAATGATATTAAATTGCTTTAAAATAAGTGAGGAACATCCAGAAATGCAATTTTTGGCAGAATATTGTATTGAATAGTTCAATCAATGCCAATATAAATTATTCTGATGACGAAAGAATGTGGCCATAATTCTTAAGCTATGCAATTAAAATAAAACAATATTTATGGTAATTTACATAAAACTAATCACATTCTTTATTACATTTCAAAATTGATTATATTATTAAATTAAACAACCCGTGTGACATTAGTAGGCCTACTTCCAAAACGACTTATCTCCACGGCCTTCATCAATAATCCTTCCATCCATAGTAATTCTGCCCGAGGGCAGGTCTTTTACTGCAATCATAGCATTTTCATGCTATTCGTGCAGCTTTACTAGAGAATTGAAGGTGTGGTAGCTTCCCGTTGCTTTCCACACCGATGAAGGATGATGATGATGATGATGGCCATATGATTCCGGGGAGCGCTTGAACCTTAAAATTTTCCTGATATTTGTCTTACAGGTGAGGAAAAACCCCGATAAAAACCTCTTCGAGAAAATCTGCCCCGACCGGGGATCAAACCCGGTCCCGCTGCGTAACAAGCAGCACGCTACATCGAGACCACAGCGGTGGACTTCATCAATAATACGGTCATTTATATTGATGTGGGATTTTTGTCCTTTTGTTTCCAAGTTCACAATGTAATAACTTAAAAGAAAATATAATAATGATATGTGTTTATGAAATTATTTCCTTAAATTAAATTTATCAGTGATGGATTGAAGAGCAGCCTGCGAGTCACTAAAAATACGTGCACTATATTTTATGTTGAAAACGCCACTGCACTGCTTCTTTTATAGCAAATAGTTCAGCTTGGAAAACAGAACAGGTTGGGGAGAGATTGAAGAAAACTTCACAATTAACCACATAAGCACATCCAACTTGTACTTTCTCTTCTCCTGCAGTAAATATTAATCCGTCTGTGCAAATAGCTTAGGCATGGGTGTTTCCACAGCTTTGCATGTATAGCTTGTCATATTCTATGGCAGGATGTCCAGCAGCGATGACAGACATAACATAATCACAATCAAAAGTAAAGTGTTAGGCATGGGTGTTTCCACAGCTTTGCATGTATAGCTTGTCATATTCTATAGCAGGATGTCCAGCAGCGATGATAGACACAGCATAATCACAATCAAAAGTAAAGTGTTAGGCATGGGTGTTTCCACAGCTTTGCATGTATAGCTTGTCATATTCTACGGCAGGATGTCCAGCAGCGATGACAGACATAGCATAATCACAATCAAAAGTAAAGTGTTAGGCATGGGTGTTTCCACAGCTTTGCATGTATAGCTTGTCATATTCTGTGACAGGATGTCCAGCAGCAATGACAGACATAGCATAATCACAATCAAAAGTAAAGTGTTAGGCATGGGTGTTACACAGCTTTGCATGTATAGCTTGTCATATTCTATAGCAGGATGTCCATCAGCGATGACAGACATAACATAATCACAATCAAAAGTAAAGTGTTAGGCATGGGTGTTTCCACAGCTTTGCATGTATAGCTTGTCATATTCTATAGCAGGATGTCCAGCAGCGATGACAGACATAGCATAATCACAATCAAAAGTAAAGTGTTAGGCATGGGTGTTTCCACAGCTTTGCATGTATAGCTTGTCATATTCTATAGCGGATGTCCATCAGCGATGACAGACATAACATAATCACAATCAAAAGTAAAGTGTTAGGCATGGGTGTTTCCACAGCTTTGCATGTATAGCTTGTCATATTCTATGGCTGGATGTCCATCAGCGATGACAGACATAACATAATCACAATCAAAAGTAAAGTGTTAGGCATGGGTGTTTCCACAGCTTTGCATGTATAGCTTGTCATATTCTATAGCAGGATGTCCATCAGCGATGACAGACATAACATAATCACAATCAAAAGTAAAGTGTTAGGCATGGGTGTTTCCACAGCTTTGCATGTATAGCTTGTCATATTCTATAGCAGGATGTCCAGCAGCGATGACAGACATAACATAATCACAATCAAAAGTAAAGTGTTAGGCATGGGTGTTTCCACAGCTTTGCATGTATAGCTTGTCATATTCTATGGCAGGATGTCCAGCAGCGATGACAGACATAACATAATCACAATCAAAAGTAAAGTGTTAGGCATGGGTGTTTCCACAGCTTTGCATGTATAGCTTGTCATATTCTACGGCAGGATGTCCAGCAGCGATGACAGACATAGCATAATCACAATCAAAAGTAAAGTGTTAGGCATGGGTGTTTCCACAGCTTTGCATGTATAGCTTGTCATATTCTGTGACAGGATGTCCAGCAGCAATGACAGACATAGCATAATCACAATCAAAAGTAAAGTGTTAGGCATGGGTGTTTACACAGCTTTGCATGTATAGCTTGTCATATTCTATAGCAGGATGTCCATCAGCGATGACAGACATAACATAATCACAATCAAAAGTAAAGTGTTAGGCATGGGTGTTTCCACAGCTTTGCATGTATAGCTTGTCATATTCTATAGCAGGATGTCCAGCAGCGATGACAGACATAGCATAATCACAATCAAAAGTAAAGTGTTAGGCATGGGTGTTTCCACAGCTTTGCATGTATAGCTTGTCATATTCTATAGCAGGATGTCCATCAGCGATGACAGACATAACATAATCACAATCAAAAGTAAAGTGTTAGGCATGGGTGTTTCCACAGCTTTGCATGTATAGCTTGTCATATTCTATGGCTGGATGTCCATCAGCGATGACAGACATAACATAATCACAATCAAAAGTAAAGTGTTAGGCATGGGTGTTTCCACAGCTTTGCATGTATAGCTTGTCATATTCTATAGCAGGATGTCCATCAGCGATGACAGACATAACATAATCACAATCAAAAGTAAAGTGTTAGGCATGGGTGTTTCCACAGCTTTGCATGTATAGCTTGTCATATTCTATAGCAGGATGTCCAGCAGCGATGACAGACATAACATAATCACAATCAAAAGTAAAGTGTTAGGCATGGGTGTTTCCACAGCTTTGCATGTATAGCTTGTCATATTCTATGGCAGGATGTCCAGCAGCGATGACAGACATAACATAATCACAATCAAAAGTAAAGTGTTAGGCATGGGTGTTTCCACAGCTTTGCATGTATAGCTTGTCATATTCTATAGCAGGATGTCCATCAGCGATGACAGACATAACATAATCACAATCAAAAGTAAAGTGTTAGGCATGGGTGTTTCCACAGCTTTGCATGTATAGCTTGTCATATTCTATGGCTGGATGTCCATCAGCGATGACAGATATAACATAATCACAATCAAAAGTAAAGTGTTAGGCATGGGTGTTTCCACAGCTTTGCTTGTATAGCTTGTCATATTCTATAGCAGGATGTCCAGCAGCGATGACAGACATAACATAATCACAATCAAATTAAAGTGTTAGGCATGGGTGTTTCCACAGCTTTGCATGTATAGCTTGTCATATTCTATAGCAGGATGTCCATCAGCGATGACAGACATAACATAATCACAATCAAAAGTAAAGTGTTAGGCATGGGTGTTTCCACAGCTTTGCATGTATAGCTTGTCATATTCTATAGCAGGATGTCCATCAGCGATGACAGACATAACATAATCACAATCAAAAGTAAAGTGTTAGGCATGGGTGTTTCCACAGCTTTGCATGTATAGCTTGTCATATTCTATAGCAGGATGTCCAGCAGCGATGACCGACATAGCATAATCACAATCAAAAGTAAAGTGTTAGGCATGGGTGTTTCCACAGCTTTGCATGTATAGCTTGTCATATTTTATGGCAGGATGTCCATCAGCGATGACAGACATAGCATAATCACAATCAAAAGTAAAGTGTTAGGCATGGGTGTTTCCACAGCTTTGCATGGATAGCTTGTCATATTCTATGGCTGGATGTCCAGCAGCGATGACAGACATAGCATAATCACAATCAAAAGTAAAGTGTTAGGCATGGGTGTTTCCACAGCTTTGCATGTATAGCTTGTCATATTCTATGGCAGGATGTCCATCAGCGATGACAGACATAAAATAATCACAATCAAAAGTAAAGTGTTAGGCATAGGTGTTTCCACAGCTTTGCATGTATAGCTTGTCATAATCTATGGCAGGATGTCCAGCAGCGATGACAGACATAGCATAATCACAATCAAAAGTAAAGTGTTAGGCATGGGTGTTTCCACAGCTTTGCATGTATATCTTGTCATATTCTATGGCTGGATGTCCAGCAGCGATGACAGACATAGCATAATCACAATCAAAAGTAAAGTGTTAGGCATGGGTGTTTCCACAGCTTTGCATGTATAGCTTGTCATATTCTATAGCAGGATGTCCATCAGCGATGACAGACATAACATAATCACAATCAAAAGTAAAGTGTTAGGCGTGGGTGTTTCCACAGCTTTGCATGTATAGCTTGTCATATTCTATGGCAGGATGTCCAGCAGCGATGACAGACGTAGCATAATCACAATCAAAAGTAAAGTGTTAGACATGGGTGTTTCCACAGCTGTGCATGTATAGCTTGTCATATTCTATAGCAGGATGTCCAGCAGCGATGACAGACGTAGCATAATCACAATCAAAAGTAAAGTGTTAGACATGGGTGTTTCCACAGCTTTGCATGTATAGCTTGTCATATTCTATGGCAAGATGTCCAGCAGCGATGACAGACGTAGCATAATCACAATCAAAAGTAAAGTGTTAGACATGGGTGTTTACACAGCTTTGCATGTATAGCTTGTCATATTCTATGGCAGGATGTCCAGCAACGATGACAGACATAACGTAATCACAATCAAAAGTAAAGTGTTAGGCATGGGTGTTTCCACAGCTTTGCATGTATAGCTTGTCATATTCTATAGCAGGATGTCCAGCAGCGAATACAGACATAGCATAATCACAATCAAAAGTAAAGTGTTAGGCATGGGTGTTTCCACAGCTTTGCATGTATAGCTTGTCATATTCTATAGCAGGATGTCCATCAGCGATGACAGACATAACATAATCACAATCAAAAGTAATGTGTTAGGCATGGGGGTTTCCACAGCTTTGCATGTATAGCTTGTCATATTCTATGGCAGGATGTCCATCAGCGATGACAGACATAGCATAATCACAATCAAAAGTAAAGTGTTAGGCATGGGTGTTTCCACAGCTTTGCATGTATAGCTTGTCATATTCTATGGCAGGATGTCCATCAGCGATGACAGATATAGCATAATCACAATCAAAAGTAAAGTGTTAGGCATGGGTGTTTCCACAGCTTTGCATGTATAGCTTGTCATATTCTATAGCAGGATGTCCATCAGCGATGACAGACATATCATAATCACAATCAAAAGTAAAGTGTTAGACATGGGTGTTTCCACAGCTTTGCATGTATAGCTTGTCATATTCTATAGCAGGATGTCCATCAGCGATGACAGACATAACATAATCACAATCAAAAGTAAAGTGTTAGGCAAGGGTGTTTCCACAGCTTTGCATGTATAGCTTGTCATATTCTATAGCAGGATGTTCAGCAGCGATGACAGACATAGCATAATCACAATCAAAAGTAAAGTGTTAGGCATGGGTGTTTACACAGCTTTGCATGTATAGCTTGTCATATTCTATGGCAGGATGTCCATCAGCGATGACAGACATAACATAATCACAATCAAAAGTAAAGTGTTAGGCATGGGTGTTTCCACAGCTTTGCATGTATAGCTTGTCATATTCTATAGCAGGATGTCCAGCAGCGATGACAGACATAGCATAATCACAATCACAAGTAATGTATTAGGCATGGGTGTTTCCACAGCTTTGCATGTTTAGCTTGTCATATTCAATGGCAGGATGTCCATCAGCGATGACAGACATAGCATAATCACAATCAAAAGGAAAGTGTTAGGCATGAGTGTTTACACAGCTTTGCATGTATAGCTTGTCATATTCTATGGCAGGATGTCCAGCAGCGATGACAGACGTAGCATAATCACAATCAAAAGTTATATGTTAGGCATGGGTGTTTCCACTGCTTTGCATGTATAGCTTGTCATATTCTATGGCAGGATGTCCAGCAGCGATGACAGACATAGCATAATCACAATCAAAAGTAATGTGTTAGGCATGGGTGTTTACACAGCTTTGCATGTATAGCTTGTCATATTCTATAGCAGGATGTCCATCAGCGATGACAGAATAACATAATCACAATCAAAAGTAATGTGTTAGGCATGGGTGTTTCCACAGCTTTGCATGTATAGCTTGTCATATTCTATGGCAGGATGTCCAGCAGCGATGACAGACATAACATAATCACAATCAAAAGTAAAGTGTTAGGCGTGGGTGTTTCCACAGCTTTGCATGTATAGCTTGTCATATTCTATGGCAGGATGTCCAGCAGCGATGACAGACGTAGCATAATCACAATCAAAAGTAAAGTGTTAGACATGGGTGTTTCCACAGCTGTGCATGTATAGCTTGTCATATTCTATAGCAGGATGTCCAGCAGCGATGACAGACGTAGCATAATCACAATCAAAAGTAAAGTGTTAGACATGGGTGTTTCCACAGCTTTGCATGTATAGCTTGTCATATTCTATGGCAAGATGTCCAGCAGCGATGACAGACGTAGCATAATCACAATCAAAAGTAAAGTGTTAGACATGGGTGTTTACACAGCTTTGCATGTATAGCTTGTGATATTCTATGGCAGGATGTCCAGCAACGATGACAGACATAACGTAATCACAATCAAAAGTAAAGTGTTAGGCATGGGTGTTTCCACAGCTTTGCATGTATAGCTTGTCATATTCTATAGCAGGATGTCCAGCAGCGAATACAGACATAGCATAATCACAATCAAAAGTAAAGTGTTAGGCATGGGTGTTTCCACAGCTTTGCATGTATAGCTTGTCATATTCTATAGCAGGATGTCCAGCAGCGATGACAGACACAGCATAATCACAATCAAAAGTAAAGTGTTAGGCATGGGTGTTTCCACAGCTTTGCATGTATAGCTTGTCATATTCTATAGCAGGATGTCCATCAGCGATGACAGACATAACATAATCACAATCAAAAGTAAAGTGTTAGGCATGGGTGTTTCCACAGCTTTGCATGTATAGCTTGTCATATTCTATAGCAGGATGTCCATCAGCGATGACAGACATAACATAATCACAATCAAAGTAAAGTGTTGAAATATCTTTGTACGATTTATTTTAATATTGCTTAAGTCAGCTGAATAAAGTGTACTTAGATGTAGAGGAGGAATACCAGCAATGACAAGTGCTGCATCTGTGGAAATAGTACGATAGGATTTACATGTATGTTATGCAAATCCGCGTTGAATTTGGTATAATTCCTTCTGAACATACCTTTTTGCTGAAACCATCTTGATATGCAGCAGTACAGTATAATTAACAATGGTTTGACAGCACCATTATACATAATTTTCAGTATCTCTGAATTGAATCCCCAATTTGGCCTGCTTGCCATTCATAGACCTCTAAGGAATTTACTACTTTTGTCAGATATGTGTTTTAACCTTACCCAGTTATGGCTGCACTTTCAATTCCTCTCTTATATTCTCATTTCTACATCTATCAAGTTTTGTATATCCTTTAACTTGTCTGTGGAACCCCATTTCCACCGTCTGCACTCTATAATATTTTTTTTTTCGTTGGAGCGTAAGTTTCACATTCGTAGAACATTGCGGGATTTGCCATAACTTTATACATGTTTTGTTTTTTGTTTTGTTTTTAAATCGTGTTTTTGGTGCATCTAAAAGCTTAAATGAAAGTGAGTGTGACTATGATTTCCGGACGGGTTTCAAGAGTTTCTTTGCTGGATATTTGCTGATAGTTGTATTTACAGGCGAGGAGAATAACGAAACACATACATTCGCCCTTCTTAACAATGTTAAAACTACCACTAGACCACAGCGATTGAGGCGTTTTCCATTCACTTAGCGAAATAAAGTTTTTCGGAAACTCGCGTTTAACATCTCCTCGGAAACACACGAGCTTGTTTCCAATATCGTAATTTCATTGACTTAAAAGTAGCGTAGTTGAGTTCTATTCTTGGTCGAGGCTTGTTCGGTGTTTCTTTTCACCAGTACGACAAACATCAGGAAAGGAGTCCGGCCTTCATAATCATCATGTCTAATTATTGACCTTTTTTAAAAACACAGAACAAATGCAAAATAGAAGCACATAATTCTAACTGTTGCATCTAAAATTATAAACACACTGTAACAGATTGTTTTTATGGAATTTGCAAATAAAAAACTAAATATTCTACAAAATAGCACTGAAACACGTGCTGCTATCCAGTCTGCACATTATGATAATGTAACAACTCAGCAGATCGGAGATTGTCAGATACCTGAAATCATGGAATGCGTTGCCACCAGCCTGCCGAATGCTTCTTACAAAATTTCGACTCGATTCCGTCATCCGTTTAACAAGCAACTTATTTTTGTGACATGGTGTTTGAAGTTAAATATGGCTAAAACATTTAGTTTGATTAATAGCACCCATGAGAAAGAAACCGGAACAGATAGAGGTATAGAGCAGGCCTACTCGGGCTCACGCCAGCCGTGCTTTCAACTCTCTGGCGTCACTTACAGGAGCGTACATAATTTTTGTAATTGTACTTGCATTCCCAAAGTCATAAGTCACGTAACACACGAGCAACATGTGTTTTTTTCTAGCTCCGGAGGTGATAATCGTGGACGAAGAGGGGCGTCTGTTGCAGGAAAAGTACTACGAAGCGGAGAGTACGATACAGCTTTCGTGCATCGTTCGTCACATTGCCATGACGTCATCTGTGGTTTCCTGGCTCCACGGCGATCGGATGCTCAATTATGACACCACAAGAGGCGGAATTAGGTGAGACATGTTAATCCACAGTAAGTGTATTTAGCAATCAGTTTATTCTGATATCCATAGTGTATTGATATTCTAATTTTTATATTGTTTTAAAAATTAAGTTTTTATATAACATATAATAGACCCTATGGGCGTTAAACACAGGAACTTCCTATATACTGAAAAAAATGCATAATAAACTTCCTCCGATGAGGTTTTGTTCGCAATACAATATAATAAAATGAATAACTGATAAGTTCAGTTTTTTTTTAATCTCAAGGACTTTCGGGAAACGGTTTCCATCATCAGAGAAATTAGACCAACTCTCTAATATCTACTGGTGATAGTGGAAAGTCCTTTGCCAAAGCTTTAAGAATAAAAAAGTTAAACAAGTTGAAAACATGGGAATATATCAGATACTAATGATATTTTTTCTTATATAGAAGGATGAGAACAAAATCCAATGTTTTGAAAATAGTGTTGTAAGAAAGTGTTCCAAAAATGAGAATGGAGAATAGAGAGTGTTGTGCATACTGTTATTCTAATACTTTCTGGGTAATGAGACATGCATTAGTTGAATGTTGAGTGTTCATATTCTATTTAACGACGCTCTTTACCATAATTTCATTATCCAATTAAAAATGACTATAATACAAACTAACCCACCAGTGACTAGCATTTTATAATTTTATTTAGAATGTTTTAAAGAAACGAGAATTAGATAGCTCTGACATAAACGGGAAAATAGTATTTATATAGCGCATAAAAAGGGTTACCATACGATCACCTACGATATTGTAATCTGAATTCAATTGGCTTTATTTATTGTTGCATTAAACTTAAGAAATCAGTAAATCATGTCCTTATTCTATATATGTGGAAAGCAACGGGAAGCTACCACACCTACAATTCCCTAGTAAAGCTGCAAGCAGAGCATGATAATGCGATGATTGCAGTGAAGGACCTGCCTTCGGGCAGAATTACTATGGATGGATTTTATATATATGGTATGTATTTTTATAATCGTGGAAGAGATGCGAAGCAGGCCTTTACGAAATGTGTTTATAAACGTATCTACTTTTTAAACATAATATCAAATTATACCTGGCCTGTTACCTTCACTATCATTAGTTAGTTTATAACTTTTTTCAACGATATGGATTACACCGTTCTGCATTTTAAAACTTATTTTTGTTCTTTTAATGCGATAGGTGTTCTAAAAGCATCTTTTGTGCTGAATTAAAAAATTATCTTCATTTCCATCATGCCAGGTTTGCAAAATATTCATGAATAAATAGAAATTAAATTATAGCTGAAACGTAAAAGAAAATTACTTTGAGCAAGTATTTTGTATGAAGAAATTTGTCAGAATTGATTTGCCACTAATTAATCATTACTTAAGAATATTAATTAATAATTATAAGCAGATTCATAACCTTACCTCAATATTGCATATCAAAGTTTCTCCTCTTTGACCTTCTCACATGTTGTTTAGAGCAGTCCCTTTTTTAACATCCAGCAATAGTCAGACATTATATTAACAGTCCACTTCCCTTATAATTTTGTCGGCGAGGTCCTCTTACATCCTGTATAGCTTCTTCCAAAAGTTAAGTATTAATTCTAAAGTATTGAATAGCATGCTTTATCTTCCCACAGGAAAATACACACATTAAGAGTTTTGTATATTATTTCTAAACAATATGTACCATATGCCATATCTCTGGCAATACATTTAAAATCTTATCATTTATCAAATTAGTTATATTAAATAATCAGTCCACAATTTATCTCAGATTGCATACGTAGTTTTTATTTTCTCAATAAAATAAACAATTGAAATCTGTAAGTTTTAAAGCAAGTAGTGTATGCAGAGGTTGTCACAAGTATAATACATTATTAGCTTCACGTGTTTTGAATGCAATAACATGTATTTGTTTCATTCCGTGTCTCATTTTGTTTACTTCTCGATCGTAAAATGATAGCACAATGCAACATTTGGAACGGATACAATATCACTAACATACTAATAACAAAACGTGAATACAAATATAATTTATATGGAGAAAGATAATAATGCCATATTCTCAGTTATTATTTTATTCGAATCTAATTATAATAAACAATTACGCCATACAAACATCCAATATGAACATTTGTGTTACAATTTGTTATTAATTTTGTCAGTTCGGAAAACTGATCTCCACTGATTGAATTATTTCCATGTATTGTACTCGTATTATTTTAGTTACACACATGATGGTTTTCAAAAAAACATTCAAAATGTATTGAATATAATTCGTAATATAAATTATAACAATTTTATATAGTTCACATAATTTAAAAAATACATTCACAATTAATTCGTAACATCCAATGTATTTGATATTTTCGTTTATTATTCATTGTTCTCATCTTACAATGTGTATTTCATCCTTTCAACTGAATAACAACAAAACAAAAGTCCAATGCGACCAATAAAGGTAAAACAAGCAGTAAACAATTACACATAATGAGATTTTGTAGGATAGTGATTTTTGAGCGCAAATTACAGTTTAGATTCTACTCGTGAAATGTTTGTGGAAGTTACAGAAACTTGGGAAAACGTTTGCCCTAACATCTAAAGTAGAGGTCAAACTGTTTAACATTATAATACAAATGATAGTGTTGAACTTTGAGTTAACTGTGTTCAACGGAAGAATAAATAATAGTTTTAAAAAACTAAAACAACGCGCTTTATTAGAAAACCGAACTAAAAAAATGAAAAATAAATTTTAATTTCCAACACGCTTTGATTAAAATTAAAGTGGTCAACAAAAAATCATCTCCAATACATATAGAGTAAAACTAGAGTTATCAACAAAAGAAAATAATTTTATCATCAAAAGCGTGAGGTGCTCTATATCAATTAATATATTTGATAATAAACAGATATTTGTAAAAGTAAAGTCACTAAGAAGAAAATGTAAAAATCATAAAAAGCAACTCACGCTTTTGATGGTAAAATTATTTTCTTTTTGTTGATAACTCTATTTTCATTCTATATGTGTTGGAGATGATTTTTTGTTGACCACTTTAATTTTATCCCAAGCGTGTTGGAAATTAAAATTATTTTTCATTATTTTTAGTTCGGTTTTCTAATAAAGCGTGTTGTTTTAGTTTTTTAAAACTATTATTTATTTTTTAGTTTTAATATTTTACAGAACATGATAAAAAATATATATCTTTAAATTCGATACTATTGTAGTTTCAGCTAAAAGTAATACTCTTCTAAAAAAGAACCTGCCAGCCGGATTTGAACCAGCGACCTTTGGATTACTGAAATTATATACCACTAGAGTTCATCGCTCTACCAACTGAGTTCTTACATCGATTGACTAAAAAGTCGACAAGTCCGCAATCTATTATAACAGTTTTAATTTTTTTTCTGATGATTCTGGCCAGGATTTTACAAACAAATATGAAAATATTGTATTGTCACGGGTCCTTTACAAGTATAAAAAGTTCAAAGTCGATCCAATGTTTCTAAGTGGGTGAAAATCGTGTTCAAAGATTCCGTTACATAGATACAAAGACACTTTTTTTGTTTTTCTGATGATTCTGGCCAGGATTTTAGAAAATAAACATGAAATTATTGTATTGTCACGGGTCCTTTACAAGTATACAAAGTTTCAAGTCGATCCAATGATTTTAAATGGGTGAAAATCGCGTTGTAAGATTCTGTTACATATAGATAGATCGATAGATAGATAGATAGATAGATAGATAGATAGATAGATAGATAGATAGATAGATAGATAGATAGATAGATAGATACAGGTCAAAGCTAATATAAAGCGTATAAAATATCTCGTCATCTGTTATTGGAGGATTATATAAATTGTGACAAGATTGGGATTCCATGTCAAAATGTGTGATTTTTACTAAGTGTATTTTCTAAATATTTGCCTATTTGTGGAATATTTTACTTTTAATTTTTACACGCTTTATATTATATTTATAAATCTTCATTTCGAAGAAAAAATTGGGAAATTGCTGGTGACTTCTGCGATAAGTCAGTTCAACATGGAAAATGAAGCAACTGAAAACTGAATAAAAATATGACTGGTATTGGTTTGAATAATTGCGGCAAGACAATCACTGTTCTTAGAGACGACTTTGCTTATATCGTAGCACAGGTTGTTTGCTAAAACAACTTGCAGGATGTATAATTAGGAAAACAATTGAAGAGTCCAAGGGAAAAACCTAATAAGTCCAAAATTACAGATTTTCTGATTTTTCAATAATTTAATAGCTCAGCCAGTGTAGTTTCACAGAACTGGGCAACAATCCGACAAGTTCAGAAATATTTCAATACATTTAAAACGTGTAGAGGGGAGAAATCTTACAAGTCCATGCAAAACAGGGAATATTCTAACAAGTCCAGGGAATCTAATTTTTCTTTAAAGGAAATTATTCCTGTGGCTGCCCATGGTCTGGAATTTAGGTTAAGAACTCTCTTGGCGCTTCATTATCATTTATCACCCATCATATATAATCGGAGTAACGTAATTCCGTCTTCCAGGTGCCCCAACATAAGAAATGGATTACAATTCCGCCAATCCCAGGAAAGAAAGCCAGATGTGTCCTAAAAAACAACCTGGTGGCATTAGAAAAAAATGGGGAAACCAGATATAATAAGAACTGTTAAATCTCGTAGATTGGAATGGGCAGGACATATGGCACGAATGGGGAATGAGAGTGGGCTTTGGAAACTCCTTGTAGGGAAAGTGCACAGTATGTAGACAGATAATGAGGTGAGAGAATAACATTTGATTTGAGGGTGGTAAATTATACAGGCGATGATTGGGAAACATAAGCTCAGGACAGGTGTTTTTGGCGAGTTTATGTCCGCGCGGCCATGAACCTAAGGGTTCGATTGTGTTATAATGTCACATAGAGAAACTACTCTGTGATAATGTCATACAGTGCGATCCATATAAACCTAAACCAACTGTAATGAGAATTTAAATAAGTGACAAGTGTTTGAAACCTGGTAGCAACTTGAAATATGTTATGGACTTGTCATATTTTCCCTCTGTACAAATTACATTCACGACAAAAAATGCAGCATATTGTTACACACCTTAATCAGATGTATTTCATTTCAGTACTAATGTATCTCTGGTCCATACATTATCATCCTTAACAAAATTAACTTGAGAAAATTAAATATTAAGAGTCTTAAAACTTTAAATTTTGTTTCCTGAAAAAAATAAGAATTGTGACTTATCAGGTTTTTCCCCTGGACTCTTCAATTGGAAGAGCGAAAGAAGCAGCCAGGTGATGGTCGATTATGTGCAGCTGGCAGTTTAATAGTAGTTGCTCTACAGTCCAGTAGATAACCGACTAAAGTTTGAAGCTCATTTCCTCAAAAACAAAATTTTCAACATTTATCAGTTTCAAGGTTTTAAAAATACATTACGAAACCCCGTTGAGGATACTGTGTTAAAGTACCTGATATCTCAGAATATAAAACAACACTGTAAATTACTGAGAACGACCTACTGTTTTACAATTATCAAAACGTTAACTAAATTTGTCAGTTTACAAATTGTCCCACATGATGCAGTTTAAATTGTCATAATATATATATATTTTTTTTTTTTGCAAATGCCCCAGGTTGTCTTTCGACATTCCTGATATTCTCTCCTGGCATGGCGTATTTGTAATCCACTTCTGAGGTTGGGACGCCTGGAAGGCGGGGTTACGTTGCACCGATGATATGATGGGTGATGATGATAAGCTTAATCTAAGATGAATATGAATGGTGATGATGATGGCCATATGATGTTCGGGGACCGTTTAGTCCTTAGAGTTTTCCTGACATTTGTCTTACAGGTGAGGAAAAACCCCGATAAAAATCTCACCCAGAAAAACTGTCCCGACCGGGGATCGAATCGTCATAATATGAAAACATACATATTAAACAGGTCCATAGAGACTTCTTTGTATATCTATATTTCATTTGTTAAAAAATGCATATACCGGTAATTAAAAAATTAATAAGAAATAAAATATTGTAATTTGTATATTAAAAACAAATTAAAACTATTACCTGAAAATTGGTGTTAGTGTATTTTACAACAGTATAACGTAAAAACTAAGTTTCAGTGCAATATTCCATAGCTGCCATCGCATGTAAATATTTTAAACGTATTCAATATTTTCATAAAATAAAATAAGTTAAGGTATACCTTCTTAGGTAAAATCCGTCGTCCTCAACTTCTAAAATATGTAATCTTTATGCTTGTAAGGCCTTTCAGGACATCCGTCCCATCTTCAGCAGTTCATTCTTCGCTACAGCATCCAGTATGATGTTTGGTGCTGCTGGTGCTAATGTGGCTTTGTCGTGACTATGCGATATCGTCAGGAAGAAGCTTTAGTCACGACAACACCATATTAGGACCAGCAGCATCAACCATCATACTGGATATTGTAGCGAACAAAGACATGCTGAAGATGGAATGAATGTTCTGAAAGGCCTACAGGCATAAATATTACATATTTTATAAGTTGAGGAGGACAGATTTTACCTAAGATGGTATATTTTAACTTATTTTATTTTATGACTCTCCACCTCAACGGTTTTAACAATGAATTATATCAGTATTGACAATATATTTTTATTTATTTATTTTATTTATTTATTTAGCCTGGTGGAGTTAAGGCCATGTGGCCTTCTCTTCCACTCACCAGAACAAGCATATGTTACATATGAATACAAAATAAATACAATAATAGTCGTATAAAACAGGACAAACATATGTTACACATGAATACAAAAAAAATTACAATAGTAGTCATATTAGACAGGACAAACATGTTACATATGAATACAAAAAAAAAGTTACAATAATAGTTATTGAACAATTCATTATCTGTCATATTGAATAATAATGAAATTAATGTCTAATAATAGAATGAAACTAAATACAATTAAAATTAAATTAATGATACAATGAATAAAAAAGGAATAACAGCTCGAATCTACTATGCATAAAAAGAAGAGAAAAAAATACACTACAATGAATTAATCTACGCTTTTTATACAAGGCATTTCATGTTAAATAATGTTTAACTCTCAAACTAATGAAGCGACATTCGCTAAAACTTGTACAGGAATGCAACTGCATGCAATTATAAAATGTAAACATTTCAGAATGATAGGGTGCAAAATAACAAATGTAGTGTGTTTAACGCATGTATTGTCTTCCCTAGCTATGCTCTAAATTTATTGTTTAAATCAAAACGTATATTTGTGAATCATTCTAAACACAGACGCAGCACGAATACATCATCAAATCGTAAATAAACGGTTGTCTTTGTTGTTATTTTTTGTTGTTATTCTTATCGATTGTTTTTGTTATTCATTAATATCTTATCTGAAGCCGCTTATATGTAAATATTGATCTTCTTACCGACCTTAATCTGCAGTAATATTATATTTTTATGGCGACTTTCAAAACCAATTCAACTGTTCTTTACGAATCGCCTATATCTTATATCGGTGGTATGAAAGAGAACTGTATTATGAACCGAACTTCTTCTTCTCCTTCTTTACGGTTTAGGCTTTTTTACTAGCCTGTTCCGGCTCCAAATTGCTGCTCTTTCCATCTTTTCCTTGGTCTTCCCAAACTTATTCTTCCTCGTGGTGAATATTTGTATGCTACTTTTGGTATTCTATTCTCAATCATCCTTGCCAAGTGTTCTTTCCAGTTTGCTCTGTATTTCTCTATTGTTGTGTTTAATTCCTCTACTTTTAGTTGTTGTCTTATTTCTGTGTTATGTTTTTTGTCTGTTCTTTGATAACCTGCTATTGGTCTGAGGAATCTCATTTCAGCAGCTTGTATCCTAGCAGATTGTTGCGTTGCCACTGTCCATGTTTCGGATCCATAAGTAATAATAGGCATTGCCATTGTCTTGTATAATTTCATTATAGAGTATTTTCTGGCTTTATTTTTCAAAGTTGTTTTTAGTGTTCCTGTTATATAATTAAACTTATTTTGGTTATTTATATCTGTTTCTGCTGTGTATGATATTTTGCAACCTGGCAAGTTATATGTTACTACTTGTTCTATCGGTTTATTTTCTAATATTATCTTTGTCCGGTCCACCGCTGTGGTCTCGAGGTAGCGTGCTGCCTTGTCACTCAGCGGGCCCGGGTTCGATCCCCGGTCGGGGCAGTTTTTCTGGGTGAGGTTTTTATCGGGGTTTTTCCTCACCTTTAAGACAAATGTCAGGAAAACTTTAAGGCCCAAACGGTCCCTGAAATCATATGGCCATCATCAACCTTATCATTATCACCATCACCATCATCATCATCGTTCACCGGTGTGGAAAGCAACGGGAAGCTAGCACACCTACAATTGCCTAGTAAAGTTGCAACCATAGCATGAAAATGCTATCATTGCAGTGAAGGACCTGTCTTCGGGGAGAATTACTATGGATGGATCTTTGTCCGAACTGGATGAGCACCCTTGAAGGTCATTGTTTTTATTTTTTGAGGATATTTCCATGTTGTATTTTTTATATATCATTTAGTTTATATAGCATTCTTTGTAATTCGTCCTCTGTTTTTGCTGTTAAAATCTAGTCATCTGCAAAGGCTACTGTTTTATTACTATATTTCCTAAGTTAATTCCCCCAGTCGTCATTTGCTTCCATGATCTTATCATGTCGACGAAATAAATGTTAAAAAGAGTGGTTGATAGTGGACAACCTTGTCTAACTCCTCCTGTTATATGTATTGGTTCCCTTTGATTTATTTTTATTTTTGTTTTCAATAGATTTTCTTAATTACTGCTATCAAGTGTAGTGGAATTCCTTTTCCACTTAGTGTGTTCCATAATGTTGGTCTGGACATGAACCGAACTTATGAATTTATTTAATAAATTAACATATTAATTTATTATACCATTTTACTGTATTGGAATTGGCACTGAAGGAGAAGATACACAGGGAGGATCTCGGAGAGAATATATGGATGAACGATATGATCACCATAGCAGGACCCTGGAATGGAAGTGGGGTGGCGACGAAGGTAGGAGGAATGGACAGATTGGATCTCAATGGGTTCTTACAATCGGTAACAGACTTGTGGGCAAACAGATAACTACGTTGGGCTGACTAGTTCTCACAGTGTATGGGGAACCAATGGACTGGGGAGATAGTAGCACTGAAGCATGGAAGTTACTGAAAAAGAAAATGAAACCAGCGATAAGATAAGTTAGCAATAAAAGTGGGCTTAAACAGCTGTGGAAATAACTTCCTAGGTTAAGCTGATTTATGGTCCCTTCCAGCTCTCAACAGCCCTTAGCACTTAAGTGACTGAGGCCAAAATTTGTAAATTCTGTTCCGTCTGAAGTGTTTGCAGTTATTTACAGCGAAATGACAAGAATTTCATTAACTTGTTTATTTTTACATTCCTGTTGACTTTCTCGTACACTCGATCAGAACTAAACGCCGCTTCATCAGACTATCCGACATGCATAATCTTGACACTCGATCCCATCAGCACATTGTCCTTTATATCCCTCCTCATCACACTGTATATTATTCATTATCTTTTAGGCAGGGCGCCCACTGGAACGATAAGCGACAGCAACAAGACACGGATTTGTTGCTTTGCTTGTTGCTAGCGTGTATGTTTCTTTATAACCCGTAATATCGAATTGCAAGAAGCCCATTCGTCTGATACGACAGCAACTTGACACCAACTGTTTGTGTTGTGTCGCTCAAAGTGCTGCATGCTCCACTTTTTGTTGTGTCAGTTGTGAGTTGCTCGTATACAAGTGTGAAGATGAGAGACGATCCTGATTTCAATATAACATTTGTTGAACTTATTAAAGAATATCCTTGTCTTTATGATACTACATTCAACCAATACAGTAACAGGAATGTTCAAGATCAGGCATGGTATAGGATTGCCAAGGAATTGTCGGAATTTGGTAAGTAATGAATATTGTATTATTAAAAATAAAAACTCATTAAAATTAACAATTGAATTTCCGAACATTTTTTAATGCCATGATAATTTATTTTCTGTCAAGCCCACAATTCACAAAGTAGATTACAATAACAGCTCAATCATGAAAATATTAAAGTATTTTTAACTTATGTCAAACTCTTTACACACTTGCCCGCAATAAATAAATGTAAAAGTAACAAGTGAATTTCCGAACAAATGATCGTAGGAAAACAACTGTGACGTTGCATACGAATTTATGTAATTGAGATGTTTACAAACAGTAATTATAGACTCCTTCATTTATCTATTTTCTTTATTTATTTGTTTTTTTTTGTCTAATGCCACCAGGTTGTCTCTTATGACATTTGTGGCTTTCTTCCCTGGCTTTGGCAGAATTATAATCCATTTCTTAGGTTGGGGCACCTGGAAGGCGGAGTTACGTTACCCCGATGATATGATAGGTGATAAATGATAATGAAGCGCCAGGAGAGTTCTTAACCTGAATTCTAGACCATGAGCAACCACAGGAATAATTCCCTTTAAGAAAAATTCCTAAGACTTGACCCGGAATCGAACCCGGGACCTCACGAACTGTAGTCAGAATTGCTGACCACTAGCCCATGAAGCTGGTTATTTTCTTTCTTTATTTATTTTTTAGTATAAATAACTTCATAAATAAATTGCTTTCTTTTTTTTCTGACATCTTATATTTCTTCCAATTGTTATTTAATACATATTTAATTCTTTGAACACATTAAAAGCACCACATAGCAACAAGCCAAAAAGGATGCACCCAGAATCGCCTTTTACGTCTTCTGTTGTAATAATTGATATTAGCTAAATAAACTAGATCGAGAACATCCTCGTCCTCGGACGACATGTTGTACTATGAATCAGTCCAGTGAGCGTCAGGTCACTTTGCTGTCATAATCCGTGTTGGATCAGTGTATTTGTTGTATCACTATCATATCACGATCATCTTAGTGGGCGCCCGGCCTTACGGTCTCACTTGCCAAAACATGGAATGCCCTTCCGCCCTACGTCAGAGACTGTCAAACTATATCATCCTTCAAAAACAAAGTAAAGAATTATTTAATACAAACTAACTTATACACTTCACTGATGGTATTCTTTTAACAATTAATAAAATTCAATTATTTATGAAAATAATATTAAAATTAACAAATATTTTCTTTTGCTTTGTTTTAAATATTGTATAATCGTAAAATTAGTTTTCTACATCTCATTATCTTTCTTTGTTTTATATATACATTAGACAGGGACAATTTAATATGTCTTGATTGTATACATTTTATTATTAGTTTTAGTCTTAATTTTAACTAACATTAACTGGTTGCATTATAGATTGTAATATAATAGATATTATCTTTTGATCAAATTTTTACTTAGTGTTTAATATTAGAGTTAATTGAGATTGTTATATTCTGATGTAACATATGTTTGTCCTGGTGAGTGGAAGAGAAGGTCACATGGTCTTAACTCTACCGGCTAAATAAATCTAATCTAAATCTAATCTAATGTAAATTATGGTACATAGCACCTGCTTCAATTCAAGTTCTTCTCCTCCATTTTTCAGAGGAACTGAGTTAAGTTTAGAAAACTACGGAATTCACAATAAAATAACTGTTCTGAGGAATGGGATTTAATATGTTTTGTCCATACAAAAACATTAAAAAGTGCAATTAGAACAACGAATAAAATTAAGCTGTTTACTCACAAATCATTATTTAAATATAGTTATTTTAAAAATATTTATATATTTAATGTAAACAGCGATGTTTGAAAACAAATGAGAAACGGTGTTATGCTTCATTTGTTCATAACTGAAACTAGATCATATTATTTATTGCCAAAGGATCGCTTTACGGTAAGAATGCATACAAGTGGAGAAAAAAATGAAACACACCAAACCGTTTATAACAAACATTATAAGTTATTAGTCCACCCCTGTGGTCTCGAGGTAGCGTGCTCCCTTGTCACGCAGCGGGCCTGGGTTCGATCCCCGGTCGGGGCAGTTTTTCTGGGTGAGGTTTTTATCGGGGTTTTTCCTCACCTGTAAGATAAATGTCAGGAAAACTTTAAGGCCCAAACGGTCCCCAAAATCATATGGCCATCATCGTTATCATCATCATCATCATCATCATCATCATCATCATCATCATCATCACCATAATTATCCTTCACCGGTGTGGAAAGCAACGGGAAGCTACCACACCTATACAATTCCCTAGTAAACCTGCAAGCATAGCATGAAAATGCTATGATTGCAGTGAAGGGCCTGCCTTCGGGTAGAATTACTATGGATGGATCAGTTATTAATTAATTTCTGAAGTCCTATGATGCAAATTATATTTTTTGGTCGATGTGACTAATTTCTTATACTTACCAATATTTTTGTTACTGGAAGTAAGTCAACGTTCCCACATCTAACCTGGTTGCGATGCAAACAAAAGAAATTGCAATGCCGATATGAACTCAAAAAGCACACGTTCGGTAAGTAAAATAAAACATTTCTTGAATGTTTTGTACACTAACTCGTACCTTTCTTTAGACTTTTCCGAAATTAATGCAGAACATCCCACTCTCCAGGCTTCTATCTACCAGGACTCCTTCCATAATAAAATTATCAAACAGATTCTAATCACGGTGCTACATATAAAAATGTCTCCACAGCCAACAATCCTTGCTTATAATAAAACAAATGAAAAGCTACATAGCAACGATCACCAAATGTTTCTTTCTCATAGAGGTAATTTACATCCAATCAATATTTTAATTTATTTATTACTATATTTAATAAAAATTATCCGCTTCGACCAAAAAGTAGTATCCAATACACATGAAGTAAGCACGTAACAGATCACGAAAATTGAAAAAACTCGGCGCAAGCGCCTCGTTTTTTTTCAAAAGTTTTCTCGCTCAGTAATAAGTGCTTACCTCACTTGTATCGCTATATACTATTTTCTGGAACGTAAACACCTGGGAAATAATACGTTTAAGAAAGTGCAAACAGTGGTTTCTTTTTATTGTTGTACTAGCTAATAACCGGCGTGCTCTGCTACGCCTAAATAAATGAAAATTAATGTGCTTTTATGTTTAGTTAAATGAGGAAAAAAGAAAAATAATTATTTATTTATATTTTTAGGTACCCCGTGCTGATTACCAGGCGTTGCCCTGGAATCTACTTATCCCGATCTCCTTGACATAAATGAGCTGAAATAGGAAAATTAATGTTTTTTTTTGTTTAGTTACATAACTTAAAGGAAAAATTTATATTAAATTAATTTTATATACCCCCGTGCTGTTCACCCGGCGTTGTCCGTGAATCTACTCATTCCGATCTTCTTGGCATAAATGTGCTAAAAGAGAAAATTCGTTATTGTGAGTTATCCGAAAAAGAATATCCGCCGTGTGCTGCTATGCTTGCACTGGAATCTTCCTACTTGTATCGATCTTCCTGACATCGATGAAAGAGATAAATGGTTATTGTGAGTTATCCGTAAGAGATAAACATATGATTTTTTGAGGTAATCAATTCTGTGTACATTAAGTTTGCTTATTTGTTATGGTTTAGGCAGCGTAAGCCATTTATGCATCCAAAAAAGCTACCTTTTTCATGTTTTCCACTACAAAGGGCGATTTTTTAAGGGTGTAGGAGTTGAGTATCACAACTCTCTTATAGCCTATTTTCATTCCGGGAATGTCCTGAACATTTTGAAAAACCCCATCACATTCGGATGAACGGTATGGCCGCGCATAAAGTACGAACAAACAAATAAAGATTAATTTATATTTATTAGATAATCAATTACTACGAATGTTTTTTCTATTAACTCCCGCAAGCAGCATTCGTACACTATATACACAATCTGGTAGCCGTATTTCTTAGAGAGTCAGTCACTGCAATATAATGCTCTTACCTATTCATAATGTTAAAAAGGAGGAGTTTCTTTAATATGATACAATTTTACTGATAAAATAGAGGTGAAAAGACTATGATTGGCTGTAAACAAAATTCACTGAAATATGATTGGTCATTGACTCCCATTTGGGGCATGAGGTAAATACTCCTAAAGAAATCGACTTGCGAATATACATGTTTTCACCTTAAACTTCAAATTTCTAATTTTAAAATATTTATTCAGAAATTGAAAGTAGATATCCACCTTAACTTAAAAGCACCCTGTATAAGTACTTTCACACGCCACACTTCACCCGGGACACGACATGTCGGGACTGAATTTATTGTATTGTATTGTAAGCCCATGTTTTCCCTTTACAGAGATTTTAGGCGCTCTCCCCCTACAGGGAAGAATTTGAACCATACTAATTTAGTTACACTTGTTTTCGTGTAGATGTCATTTTGAGTGGTCCGTGATCAGCGTTCCGCCTCATACTGACATCTAGGAAACCAAGATAGTACTAGAACGGGTAAATTCGGTAAAATTTTGCTTAGAGGCCTCTTCATTCAGGCTTATGGATTTTTTACGAGCCTGAAAATCTTCAGACTCGGAACCCACGGCTCAAAGTCCCTCCCGGAGGACTTACTCCTTGGATATTTCCGTCCTAAAAAATCCATCGACCCCGGCCGGGTTTGAACCCGCGACCCTCGAGACCAGAGGCAAGGAGCATAACCACTAGTCCACCGCGGCCGATTACTGGATTTATAACTTTTGACCAAAAACATACTTAAAAACACAAGGACATGAAGGGCATCTCCGGATATGTGGTCAGTTCAATGCCTGGGTCACCTTCGAGGAAAGGCAAACATCCAGGACAAGACCCACCATTCATTCAGTAAAACGATCTAAACAACACGAACAAGATATGAACGATGAGTATGATGGCCAGATGATGCTAGGAAACCACTTGGACCCTAAATATTCACGTTATTTGCTTTATAGGTGAGGAAAACCCACAAAAAAAAACAATAACTCAGGAAAACTGTCCCGGCCGAAATCGAGCACGGGCCTGTTGATTACAGAGCAACGACACACCACGAGATTAGATCGGTGGATACCTTGTAAATACATTCAGTGCAATGTTTCATTTCTTATTGAGGAGCTTCAGACATGCGTTGGTAACTTAAAATAAATGTTTAGGATAGAACGAACTTAATTATGAATAAAAAGGTAATGTTATTGCATAATCCGAGAATATGTTAAATAAATAATAGTTTTAAAAAAACTAAGACATCACGCTTTTTTAGAAAACCGAACTAAAAAATTGAAAAAATAATTTTAATTTCCAACACGCTTTGAATAAATAATTGTATCATCAAAACCGTGGAGTGCCCTTTGTCAATTAATATATTTGATAATAAACAGATATTGGTAAAAGTAAAGTCTCTAAGAAGAAAATGTAAAAATCATAAAGAGCACCCCACGCTTTTGATGATAAAATTATTTATCCCAAGCGTGTTCGAAATTAAAGTTATTTTTCATTTTTTTAGTTCGGTTTTCTAATAAAGCATGTTGTTTTAGTTTTTTAAAACAATTATTTATTTTTTAGTTTTAATATTTTACAGAATAAGATAAAAATGTAAATATCTTTAAATTCGATACTATTGTAGTGTGAGCTAAAAGTAATACTCTTCTAAAAAACCTCCCAGCTGGATTTGAACCAGCGAGCTATGGATTACTGAAATTATATACCACTAGAGTTCACTGCTCTACCAACTGAGCTGTTACAACGATTGACTAAAAAGTCGACAAGTCCGCAACCTATTATACCAGTTTTAATTTTTTTTTTTGATTTTCTGATGATTCTGGCCAGAATTTTACAAACAAAATATGAAATTATTGTATTGTCACGGGTCCTTTACAGGTATACAAAGTTTCAGGTCGATCCAATGTTTCTAAGTGGGTGAAAATCGTGTTAAAAAATTCCATTACACAAATACAAAGAGACTTTTTTTTGATTATCTGACGATTCTGGCCAGGATTTTAGAAAAAATGAAACTATTTTATTTTCACGGGTCTTTTACAAGTATACAAAGTTTCAAGTCGATCCAATGATTGTAAGTGGGTGAAAATTGCGTTGAAAGATTCCGTTACATAGATAGATAGATAGATAGATAGATAGATAGACACATACAGGTCAAGCTAATATAAAACGTGTAAAAAGACAATTGATGTAGGCCTATGATGAGAAGAGGATATTTTAGACAAGTTTAAAGACAACAGAACTGTCATTCAGAGAGTTGTGTACAGTAGGGACTGTGAGACGATAGAAAAAAATACACACACCACACACACACACACATATATATATATATATATATTCATATTCATTCATTGTAATTCTACCCGAGGGCAGGTCTTTTACTGCAATCATAGCATTTTTATGCTATGCTTTGCAGCTTTACTAGGGAATTACAGGTGTGGTAGCTTCCCGTTGCATTGCACACCGGTGAAGGATGATGATGATAATTTTCGGGGACCGTTGGCCCTAAGCTTCCTGACATTTGTCTTACTGGTGAAGAAAAACTCCGAAAAAACCTCACCTAGTAGCCTGTTCCGACCGGGAATCGAACCCGTGCCCGCTTCGTGACAAGGCAGTACGCTACCTTGAGACCACAGCAGTGGAATATATATATAAGTTATATCTCAGAATCTGGTGGAATCCCAGAAGAAGTAAAAAAAAAAAAGCAGTAAGAGAAAAAATAGTGGACACGATAGAATGGCTGTTTATAACGACTTTGGGGAAAACATACTATTTCAAATTAATGGGTATTATATGCCGTAGAAACGTACTGTTGAGGAAAGTGTATAGAACTAATTGTAACAATAACGCCCTGTAGGAGCAATTCATTTTTTCAACTAACTGCAAACTTATTTTAATCATCTACAAATCGGAGGGTCTAAGGTTCGTGTCTCGGCGAGGCCAGGATTTTTAAATCGGCCTGAAGCTTCTGGCGGCACCATGACTGTGCGATGGACTCAGACTCTAACTGAAATGAGTACCAGACATTTGTTCTGGGGATAAAGGCTGCCGTCATGAAAGGCTAACTTCCCGGCTTATATTTAGTGGCGATTTAATAGGAAAAGAGAAGCCTTAAATTTCAGAATCCCAAAGGTTTGCTAATGTCTGTAGTTCAAATGTATTAATATCAATATTTACCCCTCATATTGATGACATTCCACCGCTGTGGTCTAGTGGTTATGCTCCTTGCATCTGGTCCCGAGGGTCGCGGGTTCAAACCCGGCCGGCGTCAATGGATTTTTTTTAGGATGCAAAAATCCAAGGAGCAAGTCCTCCGGAGGGACTTAAAGCCGTGGGTCACGATGAAGATTTTCATTCTCGTAAAAGATCCTTAAGCCTGAATTAAAAGGCCTCTAAGCAAAATTTACCGAATTTTCCCGTCTTAGTACTGCCTTGATTTCCTAGATGTTAGTATGAGGCGGAACGCTGACCACGGGCCTCTCGAATGACATCTATACGAAAACAAGTGTACCTAAAATTAGTATGCTTCAAATTCAGCCCTGTAGGGGGAGAGCGCCTAAATCTCTGTAAAGGGAAAACGTGGAGACATGGACGACATAATTATAATCATTAACATTAATTCATAAGAAATAAATCTGCTATAGAACAGATGTCTAATATAAGGGAAATTTTTGAAATTAATTGATAATTTTTGGACATTCTGCATAAATTAATTAAGTTTTATTAAAGTCGTACGATAAAATTAAGAGTGATAAATGGTAGAATTTCTAATTATAGAAGTTAGTTAGAATATTATAATTTGATTAAGTCACACAAAAAATTGAGTGTTTGCAATTTAATATTTTTACAGATTTTGTTTAATTTGGAATGAGCTCAAATAAGGAGGGGCGCTATGTTTTTCTATTAATCACTTTTGGGAATTCGATCAAAATTTTAGAGAATAGAGAGGGTGTAAAACTAAGTGTTTGTTCAAAAAATCTTGATTAATATTCTTTTAAAATAATTGCCCATTATAAAGTACTAGAAGTCCCGGCCACGCGTTGCTGTGGCTAAGGTATACGTTAAAGATTTAAATTAAGTTGCTGTCTTTCAGCCAGATTACATAAAACTAATACTTACTTACTTACTTATTCACTGGCACTATCGAACCCGTAGGTTCATGGCCGCGCGGACATAAGCTCTCCATACATCTATATCCTGAGCTAATGCTTTCCAATCATTCCTGTATAATCTACTTCCCTCAAATCATAGTTAATGTTATTCTCCCACCTCATTCTTGGTCTACCAACTGGGCGTTTTCCCTCTGGCTTTCCTACAAGAAGCTTCCATGCAAGTCTTTCATTCCCCATACGTGCAACATGTCCTGCCCATCGCAGTCTACGAGACTTAACTGTTCTTATTATATCTGGCTTCCTATAAAGACCATGTAGTTCATTGTTATGTAGTCTTCTCCATTCACCTGTCTGTTCATCTCTCTTTGGTCCAAAAATTTTCCTAAGTACTTTATTCTCAAATACTTGTAATCTCCTTTCCTCCCTTAAAGTAAGAGTCCATGTTTCGCACCCATATAATATAACTGGTAGAATAATAGTTTTATATATTTTCAGTTTAACGTTTTTTGAAAGGAGTTTGGGACATCAAGAGTCTCTGCAATGCATAATAGCACGCATTTCCAGAATTGAGCCTATGTTTAATTTCTTTGTGCATCTCATTCCTATTTGTGATTATTGTTCCTAGGTATCTCAATTCGGCCACTTCCTCAAAATTCTCCTCATTTGTCATTAGCTGTCTATTTCCATTATATAATGAATTTCTACGTGTGACCATATATTTAGTTTTACTGATATTTACTTCCAGTCCTAATTTCTTAGTGTTACTCAATAGTGTGTGCGTGTTGTCCTTTAGTATCTCCTCGATATCGGCCAATAGTACTACATCATCAGCATAAACTAACAGCTTATTAATACCATTGAGTTGTAAGCCTTCCTCATTCTCTAAAGAGTTAATGGCATGCTCTAGTACAAAATTAAATAGTAGAGGCGGTAGTGCATCTCCTTGCTTCAACCCATTCTGGATTTCAAAACTGTCCGAAAACTGTCTGCCTACACGCACCCTACTCTTTGTGCCATCTAGACACATTCGTATAAGTCTAACTAACTTTTTAGGAATTCCGAACTCCAGCAGTATGCTATATAACTTCTCCCTCTTAATTGAATCATATGCTTTTTTGAAGTCTACATATAGTTGATGTACAGTACCATTATATTCACATTTCTTTCTAAAATCTGTCTTATACTAAAAATCTGATCTGTTGTAGACCTGTTTCTTCTAAATGCACATTGATGATCTCCTAGGATGTCATCAATATAGGGAGTAAGTCTGCTTACTAATATATTTGTAAGAATTTTGTACGAAGTTGAAAGTAATGAGATGCCCCTGTAGTTGTTGCACTCAGTTTTATCTCCTTTCTTATAAATTGGTACGATAATTGATTCCTTCCATTCATCTGGAAGAGCTTCTTTTTCCCAAATCATACTAAGCAACCAACGTATCTTGTCCATCAATTTTTCTCCCCCCTGATTTTATCAGTTCTGCTGGGATCTCATCTGAACCTGATGCTTTATATATCTTCAATTTTTCAATCGCCATTTCAACCTCTAATGCAATAAAATAAACACTGAACACACTTAAATTATGAAATGGTATTTGTAATTCAATTGAAATTCGCGTTTGCAACAAAAAGCACAGCCATCTGGATCTCTCTTTGTTAAATAATAAACCAATTTCCTTACCAAATTATAGCTCGGGATCCAGCTCCGTGTGTCTGAAAGGAATTTGCTAACTCAGCTGTCAGTACTATGCGAAGCAGAGAAGTGTACCTTCTCCACTCCCCATACTTCCCCCCGCAAACACACAGAGCTTGGACCCGAGCCGTACCTTACACCACCATCTGTTAGAATCGTATGGAACTCACACATAATTATAACTCTTTGTTATATAATAAACAAATAATTTGCAATAAAAAATAATGCGACTATAAATTTAGTTATAAACTACCCTATGTCTCAAGTTAGATCAAACTGCACACAGTTTGCAAAATTGTATTAAAATCGGTCCAGTAGTTTAGGATTTCATCGCGGACAAACAACGTGACACGAAATTTTTATTTATTAAGATTAAGATTATTAAAATGCAATATCTGTGTTATACTTTAACTGTGAGAGAATGGGATGGAAGGTAATACATTAAGTACCAACTAAATATGTGGTCGCATACATTGTTTATTAAAATTTTAATGAACACACAATGAAGAGTGGGGGAAATCAATTATCTGAGGACAATAAGTCATCAACGTGATGTACATCGCACGAGTGCAAATGATATTCATTTATATATTTTTTTTCAAATATCTTCCTCTTCTTCTTCTTAAACTTAATTTGTAGGATTTTCATCCTGTTTATTTCCAAAATCACTCCTCGGAGGAAGACGTACTGGATGTACATTCACTGTCTATCCATCTCTTGGCAGGTCTTCCTCTTGTTCTTCTCCCGTCCATCGGTCTATCTTCTTTAGCTCTTTTTGCAAGCCGGTTTTCTTCCGTTCTTTCTATATGACCCTTCCAATATTTTCGTCTATCTATAATAAATTTGGTTATGTCTTGAATATGGCATTTGTCCCTAATTTCTGTGTTGTGTATTTTATCAAATAATGTTTTCCCCTGAATAGTTCTTAAGATTTTCATTTCGCATGTGCTTATTATTTGTTTAGTTTTTGTTGTATCAGCCCTAGTTTGTGCTCCATATACGATAACTGGTCGAACTATCGTTTTGTATATGCGGGTTTTGCTTTCTATTGACATATGTTTGTTGCGCCAAATTAAATCTTTCATATATCCTGATATTTGTGCTGCTTTATCAGCTTCTTTCTTTACTTCTTTTATTAAATTTTTAGTGTTGTTATTAATACACCTAAATAATTAAATTCTGACACTTGTTCTATGATTTTTCTTTCCACTTCTTATTTGCATCTTACTGGTTCTTTTGATATTGTTAAGTATTTTCTCTTATTCGTGTTAATTTTCATATTGTATTTTTTGGCGTTTATATTAAATTGATGTAAAGATCTTTCAAATATGTATTACAGAAATCACCTATTTTTTATTTCAATTTCAATTATTTTTATTAACCTTTTTTTAAACATGAGTTTGCGAGTTTTGTTATGGTGTTTTTTTTCACTTATGGATGTATTTGGCACTCAACGTAAATCAAGAGTGGGACGCTTGTTCAATGATTACTCTAAAGTTTGTTCAAAAACAGTGATTCTGCATGATGGGAAAAAATGCCCATCAGTATCTGTGGCTTGCTCAGCAAGTATGTTAAAAAAAAAAACTTTAAATGTATATTGAAAAATATACAATATGCACTGTATGAATGGAATATTTGTGGTGATTTGAAAACAATTTCCTAAGTTCGAATCATTTTATTCCTGGACAGAAAAATGTATATTTACCTCCATTGCATATAAAAATAGGAATAATGAACCCATCGACAATACTTCTGGTTTCATGTATTTAAAGCAGAATTTTTCCAATTTTGTAAAACAATAATTTAAGAATGAATATTTGTATGACAAACATTAGAAAAAGTAACTCGCAGGAGATTTTATCCACGGAAACTATGTATCAAGGCAAATTGAATTTATATGCTGGCTCAATGCTACCATAAATTGCACCGTATAGGTGCTGGATCAAACCGTTATTGTTGATAACTATTTTAATTGGAAAGCATAGATTGTCCAACTAGTGACATCTTTGCCCGGGCCCATAGAGGCAAAGAGGAACACAACTTTCTGTACTCAATTCTCCCAATATATAATGCTTACTGACTTATAAAATACAATCGTGGAAGCTTTGGGATAAAGGAACTAACACAATCTTGAGTAAACTTTTGGAATTTGACTTAGACATTTGACTAATGCTAACTACTGAATGAATAGGCATGGAGTAAGTAAAAAGCACAACTAAAGCTTTTAATGCGAGTCAAAACATTTGTCAGATATAATATAAAGATAAATAAATAAATATTCAATTTACAAAGAAAAGAAATCATAGTTGATCATCTATACAAAAAGAAAATATGATATAAATCAACATACATACATACATACATTATCACTCACTCTAGTCCAGCCTCGGGTTGGGGGAAATACTGTCCTGGCGTCCCCACCCTGGCTTACTGGACTAAACAAACATAATCTGCTCTCCTCAGCTGTTCTGACCAGACTCCAAGGGTGACTACGTATATATATATATATATATATATTTACTTTAAATACAAATTAACGTCTGAATGGGATTTTAACTCGAAGCTTCGAGCTTTATACGCTAGTGCGCTTCACTGTACACTATTCAAACCTCCATTGCTACCATCAATTTTTGCTTCCTTATACACAATTCTCTATCACAAGAGACAGCAAGTTGATTCACAGTGCCATCTTGTGAGTAGATACAATTATATAAAAATGATCTAAACTAAATTTATGGTTAATTTGAAGAGGTAAATCTCATAACCGTCTGTGCACAGCACATGTATCACGAATGCGGAAAGAAAGAGAGACATGGAAATTTCTTGTTGGATACCGGGGGAAAAGAGCCTTGTAGGCAGATAAAACTGAGATGGTAGAATTATATTATCCTTGATTTGAGGGGCTTCAGTTATGGCTCAGAATTAAAATGTATTTTGGCGCTGCATTAACCTCTCTACTATTTAGTAATTTACTGAAAATATAATTAAATGAATGCTTACAAATATGTAATTTTGACAAATCGCCCTGCATACAGTTAACCAATTCGCCTCAGAAGACGTGGTACACTCGCTTAACTCTGCTGTTATATATTTTGCTATATTTTGTACATCCCTTCGCAGGATAATCTTTTGTTAACATTTATGAATAGTAGAGGAATGTGCTTTGGCCTGCACTCTTGTTGTGATCTGAAGTACCGTTATCTTTTGTTTGTTTTGAATATTTGAAAATAGACAATATAATTTACGGTAACTTAAATCCGGTTTCTGGAGATGCATTGAATATTTAAACCTGAAGCGAATGGGTTAATGAATGTATTACAGATTTGATCTTATATAGATACGAAAAATGGAATCTTACTTTAAGGAACGAGAAAAGATTACGAGTATTTCAGAATAGATTTCTGAGAATAATATTTGTACTGGGCAGAGATGAGCAAACAGGCGAATGGAAAATATCTCTTCACAGTAAGCTACATGAGCTTTAGAGCAAAATAGATGTAATTAGAACAGTTAAGTCTCGTAGACTGCGATGGGCAGGACATGTGGTACGAATGGTCAATGAAAGTAGAGGTATAGAAGGTTTTTCAATGTATTAAAACCGTAAGGAAAACGCCCAGTTGGTCGCCCACGAATGATACGGGACAATATAATTAAACGTGATTTCATGGAAGTTAACTGCACATGGGATGATTTGAAAACATTAGCTCAGGATACGGATGTGAGGAGAGTAGTTCCAGTGAGTTAGGTAATATAACTATTTTAATATATTGTGGTAAAATTGTACTATACAGCATCGAATATTGTTCAAAACGTTTGTTCTAAAACATAAAGAAACAGTTAGTAAATTAAATCCTTTAACTACATGATGTTCACATTAAAAACTTGGAGGTTGAGCCAAGTTATTTAAATGGTTCGAAGTTTTCGTAACTTTTCCACTCGTGCAAAGTTTCGCTTGTTGACTTGCCAAGTTATAAGTTTTACTTAGTTTTTTCCCAGGAGAAATCCACTTCCACCCAATCACCATGTTATTCTTATGAACTGGATGAAGTTCTCCTCCCATTGCACACGCTGACATCATCTGCGTTTGTTGGGTTATTTCCGTGTTACCTTGTAGTTCCATTTTCAACTTCCGCATTCTTTTAAAATCAAATTACCCTCAATTAAACGATTCAATTTATAAGCTAAAGTTTCTGTTTTTTTTTTAATACGTGATAATATTATGGATTGTGAAATTATAGCACAATATACCGTAGTGTATGTAGTATTTCATGGATATAATTATGGAATATATATATATATATATATATGGGGCACGCCGTAGAGTAGTGGTTAAGGCACTGAGCTACAAGCCGGAGGGTTGAGGGTTCAAGTCCCGTTGGGGTCAGGATTTTTAAACTGACCCAAACCCTCTGGCGGCACTGTGGCCCTGGGGTTGACTCAGCCTCTATCGGAAATGAGTACCAGACGCTTGTTCTGGGGGTAAATGCGGCCGTCACGCAGGACTGACAACCCGGCTGACATAAAGTGCCGATTGTCTAGAAAAAAGTGGGAGCCTTAACCTCCTACTATCCCAAGGGTCTCCGGGTCTGTTGTGGGATCACTTTACTTTACTATGAACTAAGCATTATTTTATGGAAGCCTATTTGACTGTAACTCACATATCTTCGCTTATAATAAATTTCCCACTCAAACAACTATATATATATATATATATATATATATATATATATATATATATGGTATAATAAGAAAAATAAATGCCTGGACGGGATTCGAACCCGGATCTCTGAGTCTGTACCTCAGCGTCATATCCATTACACTACCAGGCGAATCCAATTCAAACACTTATTTTTCTTATATATGTATTATACTCTCCATTATTACTACATGTCGCGAGAACACTCTCTTCACTGCCATCTAGTAGCTGACTATATCAAGTAAGCAAATTAAAGAGAATATTTATTTTACTTTATAGCAGTGACGCTTTATATATATATATATATATATATATATATATATATATATATATAACTGATTTCGACGTTTCGGCATGATTTAACGTTCGGAAACGTCGAAATCGTGGCCACAGGCAAACCTTGAATCCATGACACGGAAAACCCAAGAAAACGTTCTTAATCATACTTATATCCGCGAACATCTACAGTTTGATATATATGTATTTCAACAAGAAGAGAAGCATTTTCTGCGGACCTATGGCAAAATAATTAAGGAAGAGGCTAGTGAAGTGCTTTGTGTGGAGTGTAGCATTATATGGTCCAGAGACTTGGACATTACGACGGAGTGAGGAAAAGCGACTGGAAGCTTTTGAGATGTGAATATGGAGAAGAATGGAACGTATAAAATGGACAGACAAAGTAAGAAATAAATATGTGCTAGACAGAATGGGTGAACGAAGAACAATGCTGGAACTCATAAAGAAGAGAAGAAGAAATTGGATTGGCCAGTGACTAAGAAGAAACTGCCTGCTGAAGGATGCTCTAGAAGGAATGGTCAACGGAAAGAAAGTTAGAGGCAGAAAAAGACATCAGATTATAGACAATATTAAAATAAATAGTTTGTATGCAGATACAAAAAGGAAAGCTGAGTTAAGGAAAGAGTGGGGAATGCTGAGTTTGCAGTGAAAGACCTGCTCTTGATCAGAACACTATGAATGAATATATATATGTTATAATTAAATATTTAACATTGAGCAATGCAAGCTTAATATGGTATGATAAGAAAAATAATTGCCTGGACGGGATTCGAACCCGGATCTCTGAGTCTGTACCTCAGTGTGATATCCATTACACCACCAGGCGAATCCAATTCAAACATTCACCTTTCTTATATATGTATTATATTCCCCATTATTACTAGATGTCGCGAGAACTCGGTCTTCACTGCCATCTAGTAGCTGACTATAACAAGTAAGCAAATTAAAGAGAACATTTTTACTTTATAGCAGTGACGCTTTATCGATGTTATAATTAAATATTTAACATTGAGCAATACAAGCTTAATATGTTATGATAAGAAAAATAAATGCCTGGACGGGATTCGAACCCGGATCTCTGAGTCTGTACCTCAGTGTGATATCCATTATCCATATCACACTGAGGTACAGACCCGTCCAGGCATTTATTTTTCTTATCATGTCATATTAAGCTTGCATTGCTCAATGTAAAAAAATGTAATTATAACATATATATATATATATATATATATATATCAGTGTGCGTGTGTGTGTTTGTTTGTGTGAGGCATTTCGCCTTCTTGAGATTCGAAGCAATCATTAGTATATCAAAATATATTTGTATATATATATATATATATATAATTACTTCAATATTATAATATACAGGTCTTAATATACAGAACAATGCATTTATATTTTTTTAAATAATATAATCTACTGTTCCACACCACTGACCTCAGATAAATGTCGCACCGTTTTCGCATTTCTTGGTATAATAATAAGCGACTATCTATAAAAAACATGTAATTATTGTTAATTTACAATACTCTACCATTATTGAAATGTAATACCATTTTAAATTGTCCGACGCCGTGGCGTAGTGGGTAGAGTCCCTACCTTACACTCCGGCGAACCGGGTTCGATTCCTGGTCGGGTAGGGGATTTTATATCTTCACCTGGGATCTCAGTGTTTGTGTCTATGTAAGAATTAAAGAAAGTTAACAAACAGGTAAAACAAAATAAAAAAAAAGTAAAACAAGAAGGAAAACTAGTATAAACGAAACAAAAAGAAAGAAATAAGAGAATAAATAGAACTGCAACTATATAAATACAGAGGAAGTGAACAAATTAAATATATAATAATAATAATAATAATAATTATATATAATTATGGAATATTAATTTTGAATAATACCTCAACGGAACACATCATGAATATTATAAAAGTTGATAATAATAATAATAATAATAATAATAATAATAATAATAATAGCTTTATTTTACCTGGCAGAGTTAAGGCCTTAAGGCCTTGTCTACCACTCAACCAGGTTTAAAAAAATACAAACAAAAAAATAGTCTTAATCCAATCCAATATATAATATATATATATATATATATATATATATATATATATATATATAAACGATTACAAGTTATGAATACAATACAATTAATATTTATAATGTATTTTGATTACTCTAAATTTAACGAATTAAATATATAATATGTACAAGATATATAAAAAAAAACGAGGAAAATATTAATGACATAGTATAAAATTAAATAAATAGAGAAAAATTAATTATTAGACAACAGGTAACTGTATAAGCGTGACTTAAAGGTACCAAGTGTGCGGCAACCCCTGATATCTTGAGGAAGGAGATTCCAGGAGCGGGCAGGGGCTATATGTTGTGTTTGTATGTGTGAATAAGATAAAAAGGTTAACAAAGTTAATCAAAAAGGAAAAAGAGTGTAAACGAAAGATAACGACAAAGAAAGAAATTTAAAAAATCAGGAAATTCACTTTCAAGCAAAATATATCGTTTGGAAGTTGTACTGTATTTTATGTCATTAATTGTTTAAGAAAGATGTTATTTGTTTGCACTACAGCAGCAAATGTGCTTTGTTAGTTAGTGAGTGACATATTTTAATAATTTTAACTTGAGAGTTTTTAGGCCTAGAAATTCCTTACAAAACCAGTCAGATGCTGGACTTATATAAACGCAGGTTAACCATAGAGATTTACACTAATTCATTCAATAATCGTTGACATTTGGTACCATGTCGTTTCCCCAGCCGTTATAACTGATTTTCACAATCTGTCTTCTTTGAATGATAATTAGGAATTCATAAAATTTGTTACGAATTTGGAACTTTTTTCATTTTACTCCGGAGGAAGATCATCTCCGCTATCCGCGATATCAGAGTTGTTAGCGATAAGATATCATACAAAATTCTGAAAGCTAAAGGACATCACTTTGTAAATGTAATCGTATGCGCAGTTCACATGATATCAAGAGACGATACTGAGTTCTATCAAGAATTGGACAGCGTATTTTCTTATTTTTCACATCACATGAAAATTGTCTTACGCCATTACTTACTTACTTACTTACTTACTTACTTACTTACTTACTTACTTACTTACTCACTGGCACTATCGAGCCCGTAGGTTCATGGCCGCGCGGACATAAGCTCTCCATACATCCCTATCATGAGCCAATGCTTTCCAATCATTCCCCGTATAATCTACTTCCCCCAAATCATAGTTAATGTTGTTCTCCCACCTCATTCTTGGTCTGCCAACTGGGGGTTTTCCTTCTGGCTTTCCTACAAGAAGTTTCCATGGACGTCTTTCATTCCCCATACGTGCAACATGTCCTGCCCATCGCAGTCTATGAGACTTAACTGTTCATATTATATCTGGCTTCCTATAAAGACCATGTAGTTCATTGTTATGTAGTCTTCTCCATTCACCTGTCTGTTCATCTCTCTTTGGTCCAAAAATTTTCCTAAGAACTTTATTCTCAAATACTCGTAATCTCCTTTCCTCCCTTAAAGCAAGAGTCCATGTTTCGCACCCATATAATATAACTGGTAGAATAATAGTTTTATATATTTTCACCTTAACGTTTTTTGAAAGGAGTTGGGACATCAAAAGTCTCTGCAATGCATAATAACACGCATTTCCACAATTGAGCCTATGTTTAATTTCTTTTGTCTTACGCCATTTTAATTACAAAATGGGACGGGAAGATATATTCAGGCCAACAATAAACAAATTCAGTCTTCCTGAAAGTAGTAACTACAATGGGATTATATTAGTCATTTTTTTCCACATCGAACGAAAGAATAATTGTTAATGGCACAACATCCTGGCATAAGGATATTCATAAACACACCTGGACGTCTCCAGATGGTGAAACTCGGAACCAGATAGGTTATTGGATAAACGCTGGCTGGCATGGTAACATCATCGACGTTATATCAATTAGACATCAGACTGAAATTCAATCATCATCTGATCAGGGTGAAAATCAGTAAACTGTTAACGTTAAAGATGGTTCTGAGAAATTAGTATAAAAATCTTTAGAAGTGATAGACTACTAGTTGATTTGAAATATCGAAATATTTAGACAAACGTGTGGCAAGCAAGAACTAAACTCACACATATAAAGATTGGGGGATTCAAATATACGCTATTAAATTGTCGGTATCAGAAAGAGTAGATTATTTGAAAAGGAGGCACAATAAAAACAAATGTTTGATGAGGAATTTGCAGACGTTGTAATGAAAGTAGAGATGGCAAACGTGAATAGATTACACGTACCAAATGCAATAAATATACAACAATTAGGTAACATCAGATGGGACATCACAAGTTACGTTAGTAGAGAACAAAAAGAGAGACAAGATTAACATTCTTGAAAAGTACGTAAAGTATAGGAACATCTATCTATTTATCTTCGGGTTTTTACAGCTGCTGCCGTCTTCCCGTGTCAAACCTCCAAAGCCTACGGTCTTGGGCATCTTCGATGCTTAGCCCTCTAGCTTGCATTACTGTCTTCATGTTTTCCTTCCATGTTAACTTTGGTCTCCCTCTTTTCTTCTTTCTGTTCGGATGCCATTCATATAGTTGCTTCGGCCATCGCTCATCTTCCATTCTTAAGACATGTCCTAACCACTTTAATTCCTTCTCCTCAATTCTTTCAATTATGCTGTCTTCTGCTTCCATTATGTTTCTAATTTCCTTATTTGTGACATGTTCTAATTTATACTTTCTGGCACTTCTGCGTAAATAATCAATTTCTAGAGTATAGGAACATCATAATATTATTACAGAGAATATGGCTTCAGGCTAAATGAAAGGTAATTATGAATTAAAATGGGGATATGTTTGAAGATTCAGGAGTATATAAATATACGGGGAAATTACTTTAATCCGTTATTGCATTTAAATTTAGATCTTGACATTCAAGCGAATTATTTACAGGCAGTAGATTATTCGCCACACAACCAAGTTAATTAATTGCAGGTTAAAATGACGATAGAAATATTAAATATGTATAAAGCATGAAATGTAAATGGGATCCCAAAAGGAACTGATAAAATCAGGGACAGAAACATTTATGAACAAGATATGTCGTTACTTAGTATACAATTAGGGAAAAGGGCTCTTCCAAGTGAAGACAGAATTCATTATCCTAACAATCGAATAAGGATGGAGTTAAAATTGCTTTCAACAAGTACAGGGGCATCTCATTACTTTAAACGACGTACAAAATTCAAAGAAATATATCAGCATCCAGACTTACGCTCTAAATGAACAAATTATTAGGTGATCATCAACGTGGACTTCAAACAAGTAGGTCTACAGTGGATCAGATGTTTAGCATAAGACAGATGTTATAAATGATGTGGGAATTCAATCACTCTCTGCATCATCTATATATACATTTAAAGAAGGCATACTGTTCAAGTAAGATAAATGAGTTACATATTATCACGCTGGAATTCGGAATTCCTAAAATGTTAGACATTTTCGCATGTGTGTAAATGGTGCAGAAAGTAGGACGCCTATACTCAAAGAGTTTTCATATACTTCTGAAATGGTTAAAGCAAGGAGATGCATTACCTCCTCTTCTATTCATTTTCATTTTTCGTACTACAACATTCTCTCAAATCTTTAGAGAAACCAGAAAGCCTAAAACTCAATGGTGCTACTTTATGCTCGTTATGTAGTATTATTACGCGGGGACGGTAAGTTACTACGAACGCACTACTGAGTAACAGTAAGAAATTATATTTGGAAGTAAACATCAATATATCTGAATATTTGTTCACACATATAAATACATGTATAATGGAGAGTTCATATCAAATAAAGAAATGTTTTAAAAAGTAGCTGAGTTAGAATAGGCCTCTACCTAGACACAATAATGTCGAACAAGGATGAAGTGCAGAAAGAAATGAATCTTATGGTGGTGAAATCTGGAAATACATTGTGTTTTGAATTATAGGTGCCATTGACGTCCATGGACTCTTACTTTACGGGAGGAAATGAGATTACGAGTTTTTGAGAATAAAGTTTTTAGGAAAATTTTTGAACCAAAGAGAGATGAACAGACAGGTGAATGGAGAAGCTATATAACAATGAACTACATGGTCTTTATAAGAAGCCAGATATAATAAGAACAATTAAGTCTCGTAGACTGCGTTGGGCAGGACATGTTGCACATATGGGGAATGAAAGACGTGCATGGAAGGTTCTTGTAGGAAAGCCAGAAGTTCGTAGACCAAGACTGAGGTGGGAGAACAACATTAACTATGATATGAGGGAAGTAGATTATACACGGAATGATTGTAAGGCATTAGCTCAGGATAGGGATGTATGGAGAGCTTATATCCGCGCGGCCATGAACCTACAGGTTCGATAGTGCCAGTGAGTAAGTAAGTATTGACGTCCAAACCTTTCTCAGAAAATATTAAAAATTGTAGATAAGTATTATTCTCCCAGTTGTATTATATGGATCCAGAATATGGTCTCAATTTAAGGGAGGAAAAGAAGGTTACAAGTATTACTTACTTACTTACTTACTCACTGGCACTATCGAACCCGTAGGTTCATGGCCGCGCGGACATAAGCTCTCCATACATCCCTATTTAGAGCTAATGCTTTCCAATCATTCCCTGTATAATCTACTTCCCTCAAATCATAGTTAATGTTGTTCTCCCACCTCATTCTTGGTCTACCAACTGCGCGTTTTCCCTCTGGCTTTCCTACAAAAGCTTCCATGCAAGTCTTTCTTTCCCCATACGCGCAACATGTCCTGCCCATCGTAGTCTACGAGACTTAACTGTACGTATTATATCTGGCTTCCTATAAAGACCATGTAGTTCATTGTTATGTAGTATTCTCCATTCACCTGTCTGTTCATCTCTCTTTGGTCCAAAAATTTTCCTAAGAACTTTATTCTCAAATACTCGTAATCTCCTTTCCTCCCTTAAAGTAAGAGTACATGTTTCGCACCCATATAATATAACTGGTAGAATAATAGTTTTATATATTTTCAGTTTAACGTTTTTTGAAAGGAGTTGGGACATCAAGAGTCTCTGCAATGCATAATAGCACGCATTTCCAGAATTGAGCCTATGTTTAATTTATTTATGCATCTCATTCCTGTTTGTGATTATTGTTTCTAGGTATTTGAATTCAGTCACTTCCTCAAAATTTCCCTCATTTGTCATTAGCTGTCCATTTCATTAGAGAATAAATTACATAAAAAAACATTTTGGACCAAAGAGAGATTCCTAGCGTCACTAACACGAAGACCGCCAGTTTTGTTGATCCGCTAGTCCCTTGTTTTGTCGCTATCACGTACCCACTTTGCACGTCTACGTGATCTAGGGCCGAACATTGGTGATAGAATGGATCTCAGGGTTCAAACTAGTTACTGCGACCACGTGACATATGATAAATAGTAAATAAAATTATTCTGTTTGATATTAATGCTCTTGTCCGTTTATTAAATTGAATAAACTTGTTTCATTTTAATTACATGATAAAAAACTGACGAACCGGGTGAATTATTGAACCGCGCTACTGTTCTGTTAGAACATGACTCATTCGGCGCAATTATCTCTAAATTAAAATATTATTCTGACTAATGTTCTTGGTTAATTAAATTATTGGATGAAACATTTGCAAGTTATATAATTATTTCTTTAACAAATGCCAAGTCCCGAAATTAATTACAGTGACTATTTAACTCATGCCCCAAATGGGAGTCAATGACCAATCACGTTGCAATGATTTCTGTTTTACAACCAATCAGAGTCGTGTTTCACGAAATATTTATCAGTGTTAAATTTACCATATTAAAGAAAGCTCCTCATATATAAAAGTGCACTTCGTCTCCAAGAAATAGACCAGTTGATGTTAAATAAATCTACGTGATCGTAGTCTGAACTGATTTATAAACATATTATTTGGGAATGTAGAGGTTATCACTTCTGGAGAGAGAAAGAAAGCACGTTGCTGAAAATCACGTACAATATCAAAAATGTTCGTGTATTCTGTGACGTTTTCTAATTAAAAGGATTTTATGAGTCGCGTTTTGGAAAGTTTCTCGGTAATATATGAAAACTCTTGATGAAAAAGCATAACTTATTTTGATATGAGAGTGCAATTTATACTAATTAACAAAAATTTGGAAGAAAAAGGGAATTATTTTAAACAAACGGTGATTAGCTGTAAGAAATATACTTCGGATTTTTTCATCTTGAGACTTGAATCTGTAAAAATACCTAAACCTTTAAGAATTTTAGAGTTAATAAATTCTATCTTCAAGCCACAGTTAGTCAAAAAGCATTCAAGATTAAAAATGTATGAAACACTGGCTCTTCCAACTCTTTTGTATGATAGCGAAGTATGGACGTTGAAACAGAAGGATATACAGAGACTTAGTTCTGCTAAAATGAGATACCTTCAGAGGACTGCAGGATACACACTACTAGATCACAAAAAAAAAAGAAGAATCTTAGAAGAATTACACATGGAATCTTTGGAAAACAAAGTTTCTGATTATAAGTCAAGATGGATGTAACATTTTCATCGAATGGAAGAACACACAAAACCCAAACAAATGTTAAGATATCAACCTGCAGGAAGAAGAAGACCAGGACGTCCCCTCAAAAGACATTTGGATGGTGTTTCTCTTCAGGCCGAAACAGGTCAACGAATGACCTAAATTCGTGAATGTACTCTGATGATGATGATGAAATATACTTCGGCAAAACATACAACATTGCAGCAGGACAATCAGATCACACAGAGCGGAAATAATATAATTATGCATATTTTAAGTATTAATTAGTTGTAAATATAATTAAAATGTTGTATATAATTTGTGCAACAATTATATGTTTTCTGATTAAAAGTAGAGATTTTTGTGCATTATTTTTTTAAAACATTGATGGAATCTGTTGCAATGTATGGAAGTGAGGTATTGACAATCAATAAGTACTACAAGAATAGACTAATAGCTCTAGAAACGGATTATTTACCAGAAGTGCTAGAAAGTCAAAATTAGAACCTGTCACAAATAAGGAAATTAGAAACATAGTGGAAGCAGAATAAAGCATAATTGAAAGAATTGAGGAGAAATAATTAAAATAGTTGGGACATATTTTAAGGACGGAAAATGAGCGTTGGCCGAAACTATTTTATCAATGGGAACCGACCAGAAATAAGAAAGAGGGAGACCAAAGTTAACATGGAAGGAAAGCATGAGGATAATAATGCAAGCAAGAGGGCTAAGCATCATAGGCTTCGGATGTTTGGCATAGGAAGACGGCAGCATCTGTAAAAACCCGAAGATATATAGATGTTTTAAAGATTAAGAATATTGGTGTAATTTTCACACAGTACATACAGTTGGCTTATGCAATGACTCATATTTTTCTTTGCAATTTCTTAACTAATTTACCTGTTCAATCTCTCCCTCATTACCTTAGTTTAGCCCTCTGTCGCCGTCCGGGCTAATCAAGGACGCGACCATCTGGGTGATGGTTTTGAACTTTGGATCAAAACTTATTATTTTATACGTTACTGAGATATTGAAGGACTCCCCGGATGAGTGATCAGTTGAATTCCACAAACACCTCCGAGACAACACGAATATTAGGACATTCACTCATTCATTCGTACTGAACAATGCGAATAGTTTATGATATCGGTGGTTGTAATGCCTATGTGATGTTAGACAAACATTTGGTCTTAAAGTTTCCTGAAATTTACCTTGGAGGTGAAGAACTATTCCAGAAAACTCCTCTCCCTAGAAAATTGTTGTGATCGGGGTTCGAATCCGTGTCCGCTACTTGCGAGGCAACAACAGCGACTTTATCCCGAGACCATCCGGTGGACCTTGTTCTGATTTACTACATATTTAATTAAATAAGCGAAATATGATAAACATTACGTTGCTTTTACGCAAGGGTAAACCAAGACTTCGCAAGAGCGTTTATTTTTAATATTGATTAAAATTCATTTCCTTTCGTGTCTTGTATGTAGTGTGTGAAATCAGTCCACTACTTAAAATATTAATAAACTAAATACACTAATAAACACACACACACACACACACACGCAAAAATAAATGCCTGGACGGGATTAGAACCCGGATCTCTGAGTCTGTACCTCAGCGTGATATCCATTATACTACCAGGCGAATCCAATTCAAACACTTATTTTTCTTATATATGTATTATATTCTCCATTATTACTAGATGTCGCGAGAACTCGGTCTTCACTGCCATCTAGTAGCTGACTATAACAAGTAAGCAAATTAAGAGAATATTTTTACCTTATAGCAGTGTCGCTTTATAGATGTTATAATTAAATGTGTAACATTGAGCAATGCAAGCTTAATATGGTATGATAAGAAAAATAAATGCCTGGACGGGATTCGAACCAGGATCTCTGTATATATATATATATATATATATACATTATTTGGGAATAATTATGGATAACATTGAAGGTATAGGCAAAGAGAACATAAAACATAGAATTGAATTGAGTAGCAAAATAATATCATCATTAAATTCCATATGGTGGGATAAGCATATTTGGAAAGACACAAAAAAAATATATTGGTAAAACATTGGTGGAATCTGTTGCAATGTACGGAAGTGAGGTATGGACAATCAATAAGTACTACAAGAATAGACTAATAGCTCTAGAAATGGATTATTTACGAAGAAGTGCTAGAAAGTATAAATTAGAACATGTCACAAATAAGGAAATTAGAAACATAATGGAAGCAGAAGAAAGCATAATTGAAAGAATTGAGGAGAAGGAATTAAAGTGCTTAGGACATGTTTTAAGAATGGAAGATGAGCGATGGCCGAAGCAACTATATGAATGGCATCCGAACAGAAAGAAGAAAAGAGGAAGACCACAGTTAACATGGAAGCAGAACATGAAGACAGTAATGCAAGCTAGAGGGCTAAGCATCGAAGATGCCCAAGACGTACGCTTTGGAGGTTTGTCATAAGTAATGCCACGAGTGATTTCCAAATTATCGATAAATTCACGACTCACGAAGTGAGGAGTGAATTTATCTAGAGAATTTGGAAATCAAGAGTGGCATTTGTTAGGACTATTTAACGAATAAAATAAAGCTGTTTACTCACAAATCATTATTTAACTACAGTTATTTAAAAATATTTTTATATTTAAAGTAAACGGTGATGTTTGAAAACTAATGAGAAACGATAGGTAGCCTACGCTTCTACTGCTTCTTTTGTTTATCACTGCAACCAGATCATACTATTTATTGCCAAAGGAACGCAATATTGTAAGAATGCTCTCTAGTGGAGAAAAAATGAAACACATCAATCTGTATATTAATTCATTTTTGATGTCGTATACATTTAAGAAAGTGCAAACAGTGGTTTCTTTTTTTGGTGGTATAATCAATTGCTACAAATGTTGACATGTAAGCACTATTATATACAATCTGGTAGCCGTATTTGTTATAGGCTCAGTCACTGCAAAATAACGGTCAGACCTGTTCAGAATATTAAAAAGGAGGAGCTTTGCTTAATATATGATAATCCTAACGTTGATAATTATTTCGTGAAACACGTCTCTGATTGGTTGTAATACAGAAATCATTGAAACGTGATTGGTCATTGACTCCCATTTGGGGCATGAGTTAAATAGTCACGGGAAGACGGCAGCAGCTGTAAAACCCGAAGATAGAAGATATATATACACATCCATCCATAGTATTCTACCCGAGGGCAGGTCTTTCACTGCAATCATAGCATTTTCATGCTATGCTTGTAGCTTTACTAGGGAATTGTAGGTGTGGTAGCTTCCCATTGCTTTCCACACCGGTTAAGGATGATGATGATAATGTTAAGGATGATGATGATAATGTTAAGGATGATGTTGATGGCCGTGTGATTTCGGGGACCGTTTGGGCCTTAAAGTTTTCCTGACATTTGTCTTACAGGCGAGGAAAACCCCTGATAAAAACTTCACCCAGAAAAACTGCACCGGCCGGGGATCGCACCTGGGCCCGCTGCGTGACAAGGCAGCACGTTACCTCGAGGCTACAGCGGTGGACACACACACACACACACACACATATATATATATATATATATATATATGAAAATAGGTTTTGTGAAATTAACGAGTATTGAGACGCACAGCCATAATAAATTTTGATCATATTTGCCAAAGGTAATTCTTACGAAAAATAAGCGTACTTACATTTCTACCACCCTGTATGTTCCATAGTATTGTCGTTGTGGCTGATGTCCCATCGCGTTTACTCCTTTCCTTGTAATAAAAATGTATTCTATTCTTTCTCAGAATTATTTGTCTGCAGACCCATTTGACGCCTGTTTATCTGCTTACACATCGCGGCAAATGTTGCTCTTTTTACGACACAACTGCGATGAGCTGTTTCTCACAGAAAATGGTTTGCAGCGTCTTTCTCATAGCGTTGAAAGTAAATACCTTTATAAATGAACAAACAGAGAAAAATAAAGATTTGAAAAATCGTTTTATTTTATGGTTATGTTCTCCAAGTAAAAACTTTATGTTGCCTTGAAGAATACATACAGTGTGGGGTTCATTATGTACGGTATCCGTGATAGTACAATGTAATCTAACGCGACCAACGAAGCACAAACAGCTGCATTTATATAGATACAGTGTGATATGTATCAAAACTTTGTTCGCATATACAGTGTGTGACGTCCTTTTAGGAATGACAGGTCATTTGCACAGGATCATTTTTGTTAAGGAACATGTTACATTACTCGATTAACAGCTGTGTGAATTGGTCTAGTTGTTTTCCGTGAGGTTCGGACGTTGTGTAAAAATAATTTTACCCAAAATACATTTATTAAAATGCTTATATTGACATTTATACCGTCGGAACAACGGCCGTACAACTATGACGAGCAAAGCAGGATTCACATAATGCGTTGGCTTATCGATAAATATTTTCTCGCAAATCTATCTCTCTCTCTCTCTCTCTCTCTCTCTCTCTCTATATAATTTATATATATATATATATATATATATATATATATATATATCCATCCATAGTAATTCTGCCCGAAGGCAGGTCCTTCACTGCAATCATAGCATTTTCATGCTATGCTTTGCAGCTTTACTAGGGAATTGTAGGTGTGGTAGCTTCCCGTTGCTTTCCACACCGGTGAAGGATGATGATGACGATAAGGATGATGGTCATAATGATAAGGGTGATGATGATGGCCATATGATTTCGGGGACCGTTTGGGCCTTAAAGTTTTCCTGACATTTGTCTTACAGGTGAGGAAAAACCCCGATAAAAACCTCACCCAGAAAAACTGCCCCAACCGGGGATCGAACCCGGGCCCGCTGCGTGACAAGGCACCACGCTACCTTGAGACCACAGCTGTGGACTCTTTCTCTCTCTCTCTCTCTCTCTCTCTCTCTCTCTCTCTCTCTCTCTCGCTCTCTCTCTCTCTCTCTCTCTCTCTCTCTCTCTCTCTATGTATATATATATGCACCGCTGTGGTCTCAAGGTAGCATGCTACCTTGTCACGCAGCGGGCCCGGGTTCGATCCCCGGTCGTTACAGTTTTTCAGGGTGAGGTTTTTATCGGGATTTTTCCTCACCTGTAAGACAAATGTCAGGAAAATTTCAAGGCCCATGCGGTCCCCGAAACCATACGGCCATCATCATCATCATCATCCTTATAAATATCATCATCATCATCCTTCACCGGTGTGGAAAGCAACAGGAAGCTACCACACCTACAATTCCCTAGTAAAGCTGTATAGCATAACGTAAAAATGCTATGATTGCAGTGAAAGACCTGCCCTCGGGCAGAATTACTATGGATGGGTGGATATATACAGTAAAACCTGTCTTAGCCGGAACCTCTATAAGAAGGAAACCTGTACAGACACAAAAAATGTCGAGAACGGTACGATTTTATATGTAAAATCTTTCTGTGTAAGCCGGAAACATATATAGTAGTAGTAGTAGTAGGACTTTATTTGACAAAAAGTAAGATATTCACAATATTATTTACAAATATGGGTCGCACGGGCAGTAAGCCGTACGTGCTGTTGACAGTCCGTTACAATAAAATAATAATTGGTACTAACATATATAATGTGTGTTTCCATACCTTTTGTCAGTGTGATTATGTTACACTCGATGTAAGCAGGCTGAGTGACAAATTCGCATTAAAGTACGTTTGACGGTGATGTTAGAACTAGTGCTGACAAACGAATAGCAGCAATAAGATCATTATGGAATTAAGGAATAAGAATTTTCTAAAGAAACTTACATATTGTCTATAGAACAAATGTGACTACATATGGAGGAAAAACCTAGAAACTAGGTAACATTTTCCGGTTAAAATTATTAGCACTGGTAATGTGTTTGTTACGACGTTCAGCCACACATTGTAAACTGGACAGAATAAGAAATGAAATGATTTGGCAACATATGAATAAATAAAATTCAATCATAGATTTTTAAAATTCATAAGATTTTAATGGCTTCGATAAACGAAAAAATGATGAATGATTACCAAAAACCAATTTCGGATTGCATTCCAGCGGAAAGAAGTAGTAGAGCTACAGTAGACCTAAAAACACTTGCACTACTCGTACAAGACTAAGGCAATGCAGATATTTGGGGGAAAAGTATAAGAATGTAATAATAATAATAATAATAATAATAATAATAATAGCTTTATTTTACCTGGCAGAATTAAGGTTTTAAGGCCTTGTCTACCACTCAACCAGGTTTTTAAAAAAATACAAAAAATTGTTTTGCATCTAAATTACAATATACGTAAACGATTACATGCTATGAATACAATACAATTAATATTTATAATGTATTTTGATTTACTCTATATTTAACGAATTAAATATATAATATGTACAAGATATATATACAAAAACGAGGAAAAGGTCATTAATGACATAGTATAAAATTAAATAAATAGAAAAAATTTGAATGCAGAAAATTGATGACACAAAGATGTGATAAAACTGTTAAACAATAATACGTTGTTATTGATGGGCTGTTTACAATTGAATGTTTACCAATGAATGAGCTGTTCCATTATTTTTTCAATAAACGTGTATTATTTATTTTCTGTTTATTAAACGCTGCAAAAATCATAGGCTACTGTTTTAAGATCTAAATATGTTGTTACAAAACGTCATCACGGAATACGAGGTTGCCCCGACTGGAATCCTGGAGGTTGCAGACATGTACTGCTGGTGGGCCATATCGGGAATCTTCGAGGTTTTCTCGGGTTTCTCCCGTTTACCGAATTTCATCCCACGAACACTCTCAATTTCCCTTTAATGTCAATTCATTCCTCGTTGATTAATTACATATCACCCTTTATCTCATCAAATGTAGAAAAAAATAGTTTATTTTGCTCCTTAGGCACTGAAAATGTGTGATGACGGGATCTAGTGAGACCCAACTAGGATACTTGTACATGACACACAACTAGGGCAAAACAGAAAAATGCACAAAGGGTAAACAGAAGGATTGTACTAGTTTTCTCCTCGCGTCCTCGTGCCGAACCCATAAGTGTGGGTATGGAACATGACAGAAGAATCTGGTGTGACAAATAACTCGCATAAAGCCGGAGTGAACCCTTTTCCTTCCATTGAACTCCATAATACTGTGATAACGCAACGGTGTTTCAAGACGCAGTGGTTAGGGCAGTCTGCCACCAGTCTGAGTAAACACTTAAATAACTAATGTTTGTTATAATTGATGCTCAGCAATCAGTTTTATCTACTGTACTACAGTGTGGGTTCATTTCTTTCAATAATGGTTTGAAAAAATAGTTTCACAATTCAATATACTACGTCATAAAGCACAGGTTATTTCTGGTTTTGTGTAATAGCTGAACTTACTGAATCAATACGTTTCCGGTATAAATAATAATATTAATAATAGTGATTACTTGAAAGGTAAATTTTGAAAATACAAGTTATGGAATTTGAATAATTGTCTTTAATATAGATTTTAATTCACCTCAGTTTATTCCACTTGATTTTAATCCTGAATTATCGGTAAGCATTTTAATTAATGGTAATTAATATATTTTAGCTTAAAAGTGTAACCCCTGCCTCCAATTGATAGTCCCAAACTTACGAAAAGCAGATTGTGGTATTCGTTATAATTTATTGAACCTTGCAAAAGAGATTTTTTTGTGCCTTTTATCATGATATATTTTTTCTTCCTTCTTCTCTTCATTCCAACATTACAGTTTGTTGGGAACGGATATTTTTCATTTTTGTTGCGGGATCTCCTACTTGTTGGATATTACCTCAAACGTATTTTCATAACCTCTCATCCATGGTTGAGACACGGTTATTGTAAGCTCGGCCATGTGTTGATATCCATAAATTATTTGCCCTAATTTCACATTGTTCTCGAATATATTAATTTCCGATCCCATAATATCTTCTTCTCCTAACTACATTTCTAATTTTTATTTATCGTATGTTATCATCAATTGTTTTTATTGTAAAATTGCAGCCTTTCTTGCAATGAAGACATGTCGTAGAGACACCCATGGCAACTACTTATAGAAACTAATTTGTTTACGGTTATTTTCCTACACATACTGTTGTTGGATCATTGCCTCATGAGGCACCAAGTATTACTTGGAAAAGAAAGGACCCATTGAATGATTCTCGGAGGCTCTAATTTAAGCTTGAGCTTTCTTACTAGCCCAAAAATCTTCGGAAGTAGGATCCAAGGCATAAACATCGTACCGGAGGATATGTCCGTTTGATTTTCCCAACATAACAATCCATCTAGGGGCACGCCGTAGCGTAGTGGTTAAGGCACTGCGCTACAAGCCGGAAGGTCGAGGGTTCGAGTCCCGGTGGGGCCAGGATTTTTAAAACTGACCCAAACCTTCTGGCGGCACTATGGCCATGGGGTCGACTCAGCCTCTAACTGAAATGAGTACCAGACACTTGTTCTGGGGTAAAGGCGGCCGTCACGCAGGGCTGACAACCCGGCTGACATCAAGTGCCGATTGTCAACAAAAAGTGGGAGCCTTAACCTCCTACTACCCCAAGGGCCTCCTGAGGTCTGTAGTGGGATCACTTTACACTTTACTTACAATCCATCTATCCCGGCCGAGTTCGAACTCGCGATACCCGGAACTAGAGATAAGGAACTTAACCTCTAGATAAATGACGTCCATAAGTTAACTATCTAAACACGTATATTTGAGTTTTCTTCACAGATACTTTTAGTTTACATGTAGCATGCAATTCATGATATTTTATAAATGGCTTTTATAGTTCTTAAAAAAGATGTTGAGGAACTGGCAAGACCTGTTAATCTGAAGGAATTTTGGTTCCATCTGACTGAGTCTGGAGCTTGGTAAAAAGAGGGAATCAGAAGGCGCGAGATGTCGTAAATAATTCATGTGGTTTTGGAAGAAGATGTATGTGTGGCCGTGATCAAACAGCGCCTTCTCGTTCTGCATGCGGCGCCTTTTCTAACCTTTTCCCCCTCTCGGTTTATTAAAGAGACTTCAATGCAGTTCCCTATTGTGCGTATAATTCTCAACGTCTATTGTATGTCAGCGACAAAAGAGATACAGATGCATTGCTTTTCCAAGTTAATTACTTTATGTAGCGATGAATTCTGTTTCATAGAGAAATATTTTCCCAATAGGTATAATATTAATTTATATTATATAGTTTTTCATCATCATCATCATCATGAACAAATTCGTTTTAGGCCATGTGGCCTGTACGGTAAACCTAGCGAAGATGGTCTTGATCTTTCCACCGATGTTTTTGTCTTCCTTGGTCCCTATGTCCAGTTGGGGTATATTGGAATGCCAATTTTGGAAGTCTATTATATAGTTTTTAAGCCTAAATTATATATTTAAAAATCCTTGTCTGTGAACTGTACTATATCTGGGTATATGTAGTGTATACATTGAGGGCCATTTCAACATCAAGTGTTACGTTTTAGCTAGGTCTACACATTTTATTGTATTTGTTTAATTGCTGGTAATTTTGTAATTGTGAGTAATTTTTAAAAAAATCAAAATTTGCACACAGTTTTAGGATAAATGACGACCCACATCCTCGAATCCAAAATGTGTTATCTTATCTGCTGTGAATAAAATTATTTAAATTACGTAAAAACGTATTTACACTGCAAATTAAATTTGTCATTCTTGCATAATTAAAAACTTTTTACATTTTTATCCCCAAAACAAATGACTGGATTAACTAGACCCTCTTGAAAAATATATTATATTGATAAAAAATATACATATGCAATTATAGGAGAATAAAAATATGTCATGTCAAATTGTAGAGTATGAGAAATATATTTTTTAATGAAATAACTTTTTATCAAGATATTTAGTAAGTCACGAATAACATAAACATCAGTATATATCAGTTAGACAGAGATACTTTTTTTTCAATAACACTATTGAAGGATAGATAACGATTATTTTTTTTTAGTTTACGCACCACATGATTAGATCACGTTACGTGGTTTATGGTAATGAAATATTTTTCTGACTATTTAAATCATGCCCTAAATGGGAGTCAATGATTTTTTATTTATAACCATCACAGTCGTTTTTCACCTCGATTTTATCAATTTAATTTCATCACTTTAAAATCAAGCTCCTCTTTTTTAATATACTGAATAGGTCAGAGCATTATTTTGCAGTGACTGTATATGGCTACCACATTGTATATATAGCGCACGAATGCTACCAGACAGTGCTTGCGGGAGATAATATAAAAACATTTGTAACAATTGATTATAACACAAAAAAATAAATCACTGTTTGCACTTTCTTAAACGATTATTTCCCAGATAATAACCTTGCAGAAAATATAATTGACATATTTACATCATAGGACATCAGAAATGAATTAATATACAGTTTAATGTGTTTGCGTTTTCTCCAATAAGGTGCATTCTTACAATATTGCGATCCTTTGGCAATAAATAGAATGATCTGGTTGCAGTGATGAACAGATGAAGCTTATCAATCGTTTCTAATTTGTTTTCAAACATCGCCGTTTACATTCGATATATAAATATTTTCAAATAACTATATTTAAATAATCATGTGTGAGTAAACAATTTAATTTCATGCGTTAAATATTCCTAACAAATGCCACTCTTGATTTCCAAATTATCGATGGATTCACGACTCACGAAGTGAGGAGTGAATTTATCGATAATTTGAAATTCACTCGTGGTATTACTTAATGTACGATTAATTTGGAATTCACTCGTGGTATTACTTAATGTATGATTAAGTCTGTCCGTCGCGGTGGCGTAGTCGGTAGAGTCCCTACCTTCCACTCCGGCTACCCGGGTTCGATTCCTGGTGGGGTAGGGGATTTTAAATATCCGCCCTGGGTCTGGGTGTGTGTCCTATCCTTGTGTCTATGTGAGGATTAAAGAAAGTTAAAAAAACAGGTAAAACAAAAAGTAAAAACAGTATAAACGAAAAAAAGCTGAATGTAAACAAACAATTAAAAAAAAGTGTTATGTGTAGTGATAATATTGTAATTGCCGACAAATGTTACACCCCGCTGAGTATCGAATCAGGGCCCGACACATGCATTACATGGATTAGTTTAATATTTAAGAATATCCTCAAAGGATAAGGTATGTTATTAGATTGGAATTTGAAGATTAGATTTAATGCGGTGAAACTTTATAAACATATAAACAAATCATATTGTAATCATTTCAAAATACAATTGTTGAACTGTAAAGTTGCAATTTTAGGAGAGTGGATTGAACGTGCTTCTATATTCTTTTATTATATACAACGGCCGCGGTGGACTAGTGGTTATGCTCCTTGCCTCTGATCCCGAGAGATGGATTTTTTTGGATGGAAAAGTCCAAGGAGCAAGTCCTCCGTGAGGGACTTTAGGCCGTGGGTCCCGAGTCTGAAGATTTTCAGGCTGGTAAAAGATCCTTAAGCCTGAATGAAAAGGCCTCTAAGTAAAATTTACCGAATTTTCCCGTCCTGGTACTACCTTGGTTTCTAGATGTCAGTATGAGGCGGAACGCTGACCACGGACCACTCAAATGACATCTATACGAAAAACAAGTGTAACTAAATTAGTATGGTTCAAATTCTTACCTGCAGGGGGAGAACGCCTAAATCTCTGTTAAGGGAAACATGGGCTTACAAGAAGATATACAACTTTCCTGATTAGAGGATTGCCTCAAGGACAAAGTGATACAGACAATTTATTTGAAATGGATGAAATACATTTTATAAATACATATAGTACAGCCGCTTAAAATAAATGGAACATGTAGTCCTGTAATGATTGTTGTTCATATTATACAACTCAGGTGTAGGATCTCAACCCTGTTGAACGGTACTAAATTTAATAAAATTAGGTGTACAGACGCAATTAACATGACATATGCATTGGATGTAAATGTCTTCTGCAGATAATGAGCATTCATTTGTTTCAGCGTGAGGACGGAGCTCATGGATGAAGGTGCTAATAGTTCACTGTCTGTGGCCCGCGTGCATAAAACGGACAGTGGTAACTACACGTGCGCCATCTCACAGACCAAGTTCGCCACAGTAACGTTGCACGTACTTAACGGTGAGTTAATACCAACATTACTCATTCAACTACAATGCTAATTCTATTGGTAACACTGATCAACATGGTTTTTGTCTCATGAGTACCAATAGTTGTACTTAATGCAGTTTTTTATCGTGTTTTCAAATATGTATTCGGAATTTTTTCATCACGCAGAGTTTTGTTTTATTTCAATTTCAATTAATGGATTTAAATAATTATCGTTTAATAAACGTTTTTCGTCCATTTGTCCATTGTAAAATAAATCCAAAATGAGTTAACTCAAATGGTTTCAGCTATGGAAAAGAGATATCAAGGCAAATGGAATCCTAATATGCTGGCCGATTTTTGTTGGACCATCAAGAGGCGAAATATAGCAGAAAATCGTAATTTCTTACTTTCTAGGTGAGTCCGAATATTCGAATATTGTGTAGTTATGAATGTGGAGAATATCAAAGTGTTTGAAATTACAAATGCCTGTCTCTCGGAAATCTTGCGCAATGGAGAAAAAACGATATCTTATTTGAATTCAGGAGAAAACATACTATCAGAATCACAGTTTTCCTTCTGAGATAAAAAAAATAGTTTTTGTTGCTCAGTTTAATTTATTGAAATTATCATTCCAAATGTAACTTTGTTTTCTAACCATAATATAAGAACATTATCACCCAATACATTATTTTTAAAATTATTACTTCAGTACACTCCACATTTTACCATTGTGCACTTGGATCCCTATCGCAGTTAACAGGCGTAAGTAGCAGAAGAACGTTAGAAAATTAACTTTGGTTTGAATTACCGTGATATTTAGATAAACATTCACAAACATTTGTTCAGAATTTATACTAACAAATATTATTGATTCAATGTTTATCTCGCATAGTCTCTGATGAGTACACTCACTACCAACTGTCCTCACTGTATCGCTGCTAAATCACAACTGACAGGCTTCCATCTTCGCCACGGATTATATAAGGAAGGGAGGGAAAATTCTAAATCCAATTTGGAGAGAATTCCACATGGAAACTTCTCGTCACCGAACTTCCCCGATGAGGGAAGTAGAGATACTTAGAAATATCTGGAGTGACGGCCCAGGCATTTTGTTCGCTTCTCGACTCGCGAATCGACTATTCGCAAATCCATTCCCACCAATGCGAGACCACGATTCTCGCGTAATACGAACGTCGATAATACGACGCTTACACTATATACTTGCTTAGTTTGGTTCGTGTCTCCTCGAATGCAAAAATGTGTTCTCTTCAATACGAAATCTACATCTTGGTGCAAAATGAAGACGGGAGTTCACCAGATAACCCTCATCCGAATATACCGGACATCAATTATGTATGAGCGATGGTAAAGTATTGCCTGTACCAACTCTTTGCTAGAGATATCCAATTTACATAATGTCAACACTTATATACACGCACATATAAAAAATGGGTTTGACCAAACTTAACGACGATAAGATCCGGACTATCTATAATTCATCTTTGCATTTCTGTCCAAATCTGATTGCTAACAAATTACATGCCATCCGGAGAGGACAAATAATCTTCACCCATCAGCACTTCCAATTATTGCTATAAATAAACTATCCAACTAATTCACTGGCACTACCGAACCCATAGGTCCATAGCCAAACGAACATATTTCCATACATCCGTTTCCTTAGCCTCCGTTTTCCAATCAACCCCTGTATAAACTACTTCCTTAAAATTATAGTTAATGTTATTCTCCCACCTCAATTTTGGTCTATCAACGTAGCGATTTCCTCTGGTTTCAATTTCCTGTAAGTGACACTTGTATCCTTTATTATTCATCCATTCTGGATCTTTAACCATATCCATACTCAAATTTATCCTAGCGTATATAAGTGTGACTCATAACTCAACGTAATGGGTTGCGCAGAACAATCCTGAGAAAATGATTTCATGTCAATAATCATAAGGCTGGTTCCGCAAAGAATAACTGCATTATCTTCCTTAGTTATAAACAGTAAAAACACATAATTGAAATTACCGTAGATTTCAACTGCGTCCTGTGCAACAACATTTTCCGTATTGATCGAAGTATAAATAACCTGTTGTAATAAATATGATTTTGAGACGAAGAATTCATGCATTTAGTAAGTACCAGGGATATTAACCTTACTCTTTGTATTGACGTGTCATCTCAGTTTAATTAATTATATATTAAGAATTTAGAAATAGCAACACGTGTTGATTCCTGCTAATTCAAATACAATCCACCATTTTTGTTCGCGCCTGTTTGAACCTCAGTAAGTAAGTATCCGAGCACCACCTCTTCTAGGTATTGCTCTTGTACTAAAGTTATTTTTTTTAGTTCCGGATGAGCCCTTGTAGGACTACGCAAAGTACTTAGAGGCGTTTACTTTGAGCCCAAATTTCTTTCATTCTTTTGCTATGAGCTTGTTTTCTCTCATCTGTCCAAGTTCCAGTTTTTTCTTCGGTTTGTCCTCTTGATCAAGTTGCCACTTATTCACCTTAATTCTAAATATATCTATCTCTGTTTGGGATATCTTCTTTAGTAATTCCTGCCAATTTTAAGTCCTTTTTGACTTCATCAATCCACTTCATAGTATCCACTGGAGCTTTACTTCTGTTTTCGTAGAATTCCATTATCTGTTTTGTAAGCCTATTTGAGTTCATTCGTTTAATATGTCTATAAAATGTTAACCTTCGTTTTCTAATATCACTATGAATGTCTGTATATATTTTTATTTCCTTTTTACTTCTGAGTCTAAATGTTTCATCTATGACTTGTGCACCTAAAACTTTTCTTACAAAAGTTATTATTAATTCAATTCCGTTTTAACTTATAAGTCGTGTAGAAGCTAAACAATGTTCAAAATATGACAGGTATTCTTTACATATCAGAAATATGGGATTGACATTTTTTTATATTTTAGATAATGTGTTGTAGAACAGTTGAATTTGATTATTTTAGAAGAAGCCTCCAAAAACCAAGACAGGATAAAATAAGAAATGAATTCCTTTGGAAAGAAATGAATGTCACCACATCTGGTGTTTAGAGAATTGAAAATCAAACACTTAAATGGTATGACCATGTACAAAGAATGGCCAAAAAATATATACCAGTGGTCACCCCCTGGAAGAAATAAACGTGGCAGACCAGGATGGAAATGGAAAACCTACGTCAGAACTATAATGGATGATAGGAATTTGGAAGAGGGAGATTGGATGATAGAGATAAATGGAAACTGAAGACGGCAAACCTATAAGTGGGGGAAAGCCGAAGAAGAAGGAAGAAGAAGAAGATAATGTGTTGGTTAATCAATGTTGTTTTGTCCTATAACCCGCTAACTAAATGTTGATAATATATATGTAGGATAAGAGTTTCTTTATCCAAATTTATTTACTCATTAAGAAAGTGTGTTGCAGGGGAGAGCCTGGCAGAGCTACATCACATGAGTGGAGCCCGTCTGGCAGTTCATACTGAGGTACATTCTCTGATCCTCTGCCTCTTGGTTGGGATCATCAGATGAGCTTCATTAACAACACAACCAAGTCATATCACCCGCAGTGCCTCAACTCCTCTCACTGCTTGTTGTTCCTGGCGGAGACAGGTGTGAGCGGTTGGTTTAGTGAGAGACGTAATACTCTCAAAGAAGAACTATCAAAAGACCAAATAACTTGATAACATATATCAACGCTGTTTTATTATTGTCAACTAATTTTTAAATACTGATTTTTTTATTTTCTATCATCGGTAAAGAAAATAGACCGATTTAAAATGTCAAGTTTGTTTATTTCATAACGCCGTTCTTCTGTTGTATGCGAAATAAAAAAACTAATAAATCCGAACTTGTATTTTTTTAATATCAGACCCTATAACACATGTTATGGAGGCAGAAAAGTGATACAACTGCTTATGATAGGATATACAAATATTCTTACAGGAGGAACAAAGCTTCAGAAATGAAATTGGAGTTTATAAGGTCGATATACAAGATTGGAGAGAGACGAAACTGCAATAATTATAAAGGGACATGTGTGAATAACTCAATTATGAAAATGTTCACTCGCGTTATCAAACATTGATTAGACAGTAGGGTGGGCCGATAAAAAATCTCATTTTTTGCATTTTGAAGCTGTAATAGCGCGGAAAAGTTGCGAATTATATAGACCAAAACAAATATAAAAAAATATCAAAATCGGTTGACATCTTCCGGTCGCGCAAAGGCTCAATGGTTTGACAAAATATAAAAAAAACTTAATTTTTGTGATTATTTCTTTAATTTTTTAATTAGATGTTTTAGTAATATAATAGTTTGTAACGTCTTCAAATAGAGCCTAAAAACATTGTGTTTTAATTTGGTTCAGATCAGTTGATACCTACCGGTTGTGCTTAAGCCTCAAAATTTGCCAAAATAATCAAAAAGTTACATTTGTACGCAATTTTGTGTTTGATAAATAACTTCCAGAGTATTGATTGTCAGATCCCACAGATAGACATAAACGTGCTTAGCAAAGATCAGCAATGCCGACTTGATATTTCAAAGGCAATAAAACCTGTAAAGAAGATTTGACTGCACGAGATCTTGGGCACTTATCACATAAGAGGTGGTTGACAAAAGCAAACAGAACTCTTAGATTGTACATAAGTGAAGAAAGCCCCTCACCTGAACTTCAAGGACTAGTTTTGTTTATATTAAAATCATACATGCCAATGTGTTTTACTATCAACCCAAGTAAACACTTTACAGACAGCCCGAAACTTGTTTATCAAGCAATACAATCAACCAGGTATTTGCCAAAACCTTTGCTTGATTTTGTCGACCCGAACACGTACTGTTAGCCATAACTCAAGATGACAAGAAACACATAAGATAGCTCGGACTTCGAAGAATTCTGAAGGAAAGGCAGATAAGAAGGAAAATAGTAAGAACATTCACGCCACCAAAAATCAACTTCATTGCTCAAGAATACTCAGAAATGTTCTACTGGACTGTGAATTATCTTCTCCCCCACTGTTGGCAGAAATCAGTGACGACGAGATCAAATCGCACATCGACAGTGACTCAATCCCCGACTGGAACATTACTTTCAAGCAATTCCCAGTTCACACTCAGGCTGTTGAACGCTGTGTAAAACTCGTCACGGAAGCCTCAGCAACAGTTTGTGGAGCTGAATCTCGAGATGGATTTATAAGAACCACTCTGCTGTCCAGATCATCCACGCCTAACTTCACCAGCAAATCAGTCTTCAAAGTACCTTCGGCTACAAAATAGAGAACAGTACTAATGGACACGTTCAACTAACATGTATTATTTATTCAGAACTATTTTTATTTTTTATAAAAGTAAATTCATTGTTTAAAAACTATACTTAACTTAGATATTTAAGCTTGTTAAATATAGAGCAAATCTAAAAGTATCACACCCTTTGATACTGTTATCACCCATCATGTTTATAGCCCGAGTATATTTTTTCAGGTACTGTTTTTCTATGGCATTGGGGTCATTGCGCGAACGGAAATTGTTAATTTATTCACACCATAGTAAAACACAATGTCCTTATGTTCAAATATAAAAATACTGTAACTATTACGTTCAAAAAAGTATATTAAAGATATATAAACGAACTCGTAAAAACGTGAAATGTTCAATATTTTGGCAAACGTTAGACCCTATGTGCGACTGAAAGATTGCAACAGATCTAAACCAAATTAAAACACAATGTGTTTTGGCTCTGTTTGAAGGCGTAACAAACTATTACATTACGAAAACATCTAATTCAAAAAATAAAGAAGTAATTGCAAAAATGAAGTTATTTTCATATTTTGTCAAACTATAGAGCTTTTGCGCGACCGGAAGATGTCAACCGATTTTGATATATTTTACATTCGTTTTCGTCTACACAATTCGCAACTTTTGCGCGTTATTACAAGTTCGAAATTAAAAAATAAGTTTTTTTTGGCCCTCCCTATTTGACAGAGAATACAAAGATATTGAAGAACAAAGTGGTTTTACTGCAGGAAAATCATGCACTGATAATATGTTCATACTGAGACAGGTGTTAGAGAATTGCCGAGAGAAATCGCAACCAGTAGATTCGATCTTTATTGATTTCTTAAAGGGCGTGTGATAGTGTACCCAGAATCTTCCTCTGGAATTCTCTAGAAGCGGCGAATACAAATGACAAAACAATTAGTATTATAAGATTATCACACTCAGAGAACAAATGCCAAATTAAGATAGGAAACAGACTTTCAGAATAATTCAAAACATCAAAAGTTCTACTAACAGGATATTGCTTATCACTAACGTTGTTCAAAATATATATTGATATTTGTATAAAGAATTGGTCAGGACACTGCAAATATATGGGAAATCAAGTAGAAGATAATTATTACCTCCAGATTATCAGGATCCAGATGATACATCATTCTTGTTAAGGAAATTAGAGAGAGAATAAATTCTAATAAAACAGAATATATTTCATTGATCACTATGAGGTTTGATTTAAGATTAAATTAAAATATTTAAACTTCACCTCATATCCAGTCTTCTAATTATACTGCAGTTTCAAAGCCTTGGCAGCTTCATCTTCAGTAATATCTCGTCAATTGATGTTATGTCAATCAGAAGAACTACTTCTTCTTCCCTCTGTTGGTGGATCGATAAACCTCCGGAGCCAATCAAAAACCGCGGGAATTTCGAAGTTCATAACTTTTTCTTTCTAATTTTTTTTTAATGTGGATTTTTTCCCAAACCGTGAGTTCTTTTAGCTTTTTCTATTTATGTAATTAGACTGGCTTTTGATTCAATTAGATGTTTTTCATATGATTCAATTATATGTTTTCATACCTATCATGGTCATTGGTATGTTGAACCCAGTGCTTTGGAATAGAATTAATATACGGAACAAACGAAACTATGTTTCAAGTTATGTTATAAAATATTTAGTTATGTGGGTCCGAAACCAGGACAGTAAGCAGAAAGAAGCCAACAAGATGTTTAGAAATGGACTTTTGGAGGCGATCGACAAGAATTTAAAAAGAGATAAGGTCAGAAACAGCACAATAAGGGAAATTATGCAAGTTGAAAAAAAATTAGAAAAATTAGACGAAAAACGTTTGAAATGGTACGAATTCCTCATAAGAGTGGAAAAAGAGAGAATTCGAAAGATCACTAATTGGAAAAGTAATGGAAGAAGTGGAAGAGGCAGAACTCGAGAACGATGGATAGATGGAGTGATGAGAAGTATGGAAGGTAGAGAATTGAGGGATTAAGATGCTTTAGACGGGAACATCTGACTACAAATCTCTTCAGGTTGAAGGCGAAACACTGTATTGTGGAATATTTCTAATAAAAAATAATAGCCCATGTTTACCAAAATCAATCGCCTCTTTCCAGAAGGTCCTCACACTTTTTTATTTTATTTTTTCCTTGAGGAAGGATCATTTACAAAAAAAAAAATACTAGTCCGATTTTGAGAACTGAAGACATAAAATAACCATTTAAGTTACTAATATTCAATAGGTCCACCGCTGTGATCTCGAGAAGCGTACTGCTTTGTCACGCAGCGGGCCCGTGTTCGATGCACGGTCGGGGCAGTTTTTCTGGGTGAGGTTTTTATCGGGGTTTTTCCCCGAAATTGTATGGCCATCGCAATCATCATCATTCATATTCATCTTAGGTTAATCGTAGGATTAGGGACTCTCCTGGCGCACCACTATCATCATCATCACCCATCATATCATCGGGGCAACGTAACCCCGCCTTAAAAAAAACTTGTTGGAGCAATTCATTTTTTCAACTAACTACAAACTTCTTTTAATTATCCACAAATCGGAGGGTGTGAGGTTTGTGTCTCGGTGAGTCCAAGATTTTTAATGTGGCCTGAACCTTCTGGCGGCATCATGACTCTGCGATGGATTCAGACTCTATCGGAAACGAGTACCAGGCATTTTTTCTGCGGATAAAGGCTTCCGTTACGTAAGGCTAACTTGCCAGCTTACATTTAATGTCGATTTTATAGCAAAACGGGTGCCTTAAATTGTATAATCCCAAAGGTATGCTAATGTCTGTGGTTTGTTCAAATGTATTAATATCAATATTCACCCCTTATATTGACGACATTCCACCGCTGTGTTCACGCAGCGGAGCCTGGTTCGATCCCCGGTCAGGGCAGTTTTTCTGGGTGAGGTTCTTATCAGGGTATTTCCTCACCTGTAAGACAAATGTCAGAAAAACTTAAGGCCCAAATATTCCCCGAAATCATATGGCCATCATCATCATCATCATTCTTACCATTATCTTCATCATCATCATCATTCACCGGTGTGGAAAGCAACGGGAAGCTACCACATCTACAATTCCCTATGCTTGCAGTGAAGGACCTGCCTTCGGGCAGAATTACTATAGATGGATGGATATTCAACAGATGATCTTCCAGGTGATTTAAAAATGTTTTGGGAATTAACAAAATATATTTTATAACAATATTAATCATGGCGATGTACATAAACATATTTCATATAACCTAATTTTTAATTATTTTTAATAAGTACTAAGCCAAAAGTATATAAAATCATAATCATCATCGTGAATGGAAAGATTATCCAGTTTCATCTATTCGATTATCGCGGTATGAGAATCACACCTTATCCTGAAGTCCAAATTATCTTCTCCACTTTGGATGGTTTGTATTGACCTCACTCACTTTAATCACGATCTAAATTTCACCACTAATTTATGCTGACTATTTAACTCGTGCCTCAAATGGGAGTCAATGACCAATCACATTTCAACGAGTTTATGCACAAATTCCGGTCTAAATCCAAAATTTCAAAATTGAGTTTTCAAAGGCTATAATCTTGGTGTTTTTTCCATAAGATATCAAAAGATTTTCGAATTTGCAAAAAATTCAAAAATCCTATCTAGGGTGTGTCCAGAATTTATAATTCAAAAAATCCAGTCTAAACCCAAAGATTCAAAATTGAGTTACCAGGGCTGTAGTCTTGGTGTTTTTCCTAAAAATGTCAAATATTCGAAATTTCAAAAATTGCAAAAATAATATCTAGAAGCTGTGTCCGGGATTTATACTACAAAAAATCCGGTCTAAATCCAAAATTCCAAAATTCAGTTTTCCCAGGGTTTAGTCTTGGTGTTTTTCTAAACAATGCCAACATTTTCGAAACTTCAAAAACTGCAAATATCCTATCTAGAGGGTGTGTCCGAATTTTAAAGCAAATAATCCGGTCTAAATCCAAAATTTCAAAATTGAGTTTTCAAAGACGATAGTCGGTGTTTTTTAATTAATGTCAAAATTTTTGAAATTTCAAAAACTGCAAAAAAATTATCTAGAGGGTGTGCCCAGGATTTGTAATGCAAAAAATCCGGTTTAAATACGAATTCAAAATTGAGTTTTCCAAGACTGAAGGCTTGGTGTGTCTCCAAAAAATTTCAAAATTTTCGAAAATTCAAAAATTGCAAAAATCCTATCTGGAGGGTGTGTTCGGGAGTTATAATGCAAAAATTCCGGTCTAAATCCAAAATTTCAAAATTGATTTTCTGTTCTTCCAGAAAATGTCAAAATTTTCTAAATTTCAATATCTGCAAAAATCCTATCTAGAGGGTGTGTGCAAAAAATTCGGTCTAAATCGAAAATTTCAAAATTGAGTTTGCCAAGCTATATTCTTGTTGTTTTTCAAAAAATTCAAAATTTTCGAAATTTCAAAACTGCAAAATCCTATCTAGAGGGCATGTCTTTGATTTATAATGCAAAAAATCCGGTCCAAATCCAAAATTTCAAAATTGTGTTTTCCAAGGTTATAGTCTTGGTGTTTCTCCAAAAAATGTCAAAATTTTCGAAATTTCAAAAATTTGCAAAAAACCTATCTGGACGGTGTGTCCGGGATTTATAATGCAAAAAATCCAGTCTAAATCCAAAATTTCAAAATTGATTTTTCAAAGGCAATAGCCTTGCTGTTCTTCCAAAAAAAGTCAGAACTTTCGAAATTTCAAAATCTGCAAAAATCCTGTCCGGGATTTAGAATGCAAAAAATCCGGTCTAAATCCAAAATTTCAAAATTGAGTTTGCCAAGCTAGCTATATTCTTGGTGTTTTCTCTAAAAAAGTCAAAATTTTCGAAATTTCAAAACTGCAAAATCCTATCTAAAGGGAATGTCTTTGATTTATAAGGCAAAAAAATTCGGTCTAAATTCAAAATTTCAAAATTGAGTCTTCCCAGGCTGAAGTCTCGGTGCTTTCCCCAAAAAATGTCAAAATTTTCGGAACTTGAGAAACAGCAATAATCCTATCTAGACTGTGTGTCCGGGATTTATAACGCAAAAAATCCGGTTCTAAATCCAAAATTTCAAAATTTAGTTTTCAAAGGCTATTGTCTTGGTGTTTTTCCAAAACACGTCAAAATTTTGGCAATTTCAAAAACTAAAAAAAACAATCTATTAGGTGTGTCCGGCATTTATAATTCAATAAATCCGGGCTAAATCCAAAATTTTAACATTCAGTTTTCCAAGGCTATATTCATGGTGTATTTCCAAAAAACGTCAAAATTTTAAAAATTTCAAAAAACTGCAAAAATACAATCTAGAAGTTGTGTCCGGGATTTATAATGCAAAAAATCCGGTCTAAATCCAAAATTTCAAAATTGAGTTTTTACAAGGCTGTAGACTAATTTTTCTAAAAAATGACAAAATTTTGGAAATTTCAAAAACTGCAAAAAATACAATCTAGTCGGGATTTATAATGCAAAAAATCCGGTCTAAATAAAAAATTTCAAAATTCACTTTTCCAAGGCTATAGTCTTGCTGTTTTTCCAAAAAGCGTCAAAATTTTGGAAATTTCAAAAACTGCAAAAATACAATATAGAAGGTGTGTCCGGGATTTATAATGCAAAAAATCCGGTCTAAATCCAAAATTTCAAAATTGAGTTTTTACAAGGCTATAGACTAATTTTTCTAAAAAAATGAGAAAATTTTGGAAATTTCAAAAACTGCAAAAAATACAATCTAGTCGGGATTTATAATGCAAAAAGTCCGGTCTAAATCCAAAATTTCAAAGTTGACTTTTCCAAGGCTATAGTCTTGGTGTTTTTCCAAAAAAGTCAAAATTTTGGAAATTTCAAAAACTGCAAAAATACCATCTAGAAAATGTGTCCGGGATTTATAAAGCAAAAAATTCGATCTGAATCCAAAATTTTAAAATTGAGTTTTCCAAGGCTATTGTCTTGGTGTTTTTCCAAAACACGTCAAAATTTTGGAAATTTCAAAAACTACAAAAAACAATCTATTAGGTGTGTCCGGCATTTATAATTCAATAAATCCGGGCTAAATCCAAAATTCTAACATTTAGTTTTCCAAGGCTATATTCATGGTGTATTTCCAAAAAACGTCAACATTTTTGAAATTTCAAAAACTGCAAAAATACAATCTAGAAGGTGTGTCCGGTACTTTTAATGCAAAAAGTCCGGTCTAGTTCCAAAGTTTCAAAATTAAGTTTTCCAAGGCTATAGTCTAGGTGTTTTATCAAAAAACGTCAAAATTTTGGAAATTTCAAAACTGCAAAAATAGAATCTAGAAGGTGTGTCCGGGATTAACAATGCAAAAAATCAGGTCTAAATCCAAAATTTCGAAATTGAGTTTTCCAAGGCTATAGTCTTAGTGTTTTTCCAAAGAGCGTCAACATTTTTAAAATTAAAAAAAAAGCAAAAATATAATCTAGAAGGTGTGTCCTGGATTTTTAATGCAAAAAATCCGGTCTAAATCCAAAAATTTCAAAATTGAGTTTCCAAGGCTGTACTCTTGGAGTTTTTCCAAAAAAACGTCAAAATTTCGGAAATTTCATAAAATTCAAAAATACAATCTAGAAGGTGTGTCTGGGGGATTATAAATGCAAAAAATCCGGTCATAAATCCAAAATTTCAAAATCAATGTTTTCCACACAAAACGTCAAAATTGTGGAAATTTCAAAAACTGCAAAAAACAATCTAACAGGTGTGTCCCGGATTTATAATGCGAGAAATCCGGTCTAGATCCAACATTTTAAAATTCAGTTTTCCAAGGCTATAGTCTTGGTGTGTTTTCCAAAGAAAGGTCAAAATTTTTTGGAAATTTGAACAAAACTCTAAAGAAACAACAGTCTGTAGTATGTGTCCGGAATTTTATAATGCAAGAGAAAGAAATCGGGTTCTAAATCCAAAATTTCAAAAAAATTGAGTTTTCCAAGTCTTGGTGTTTTTCGAAATAACGTCAAACTTTTCGAAATTTCAAAAACTACAAAAATATAATCTGGAAGGTGTGTCCGGAATTTATAGTGCGAAAAATCCGGTCTAATTGAGTTTTCCAAGGCTATAGTCTTGGTGTTTTTCAATATAAACGTCAAAATTTTCGAAATTTCAAAAACTGTAAGAAAACAATCTAGTAGGTGTGTCCAGGATTTATAATGCAAGAAATCCGGTCTAAATCCAAAATTTTAAATTCAGTTTTCCAAGGCTACAGTCTTGGTGTTTTCCGAAAGAAACGGTCAAAATTTTGGAAATTTCACAAACTGAATAAAATAGAATCTAGAATGCTCTGTCCGGGCATTATAATTACAAGGAAATCCGGTATTGGGATTAAATCCAAAATTTCCAAATTTGAGTTTTCAGGTTATCTTCTATAGTTTTTCTAAAAAAATGGACAACAATTTTGGAAATTCCAATATACTGCAAAACATACCATTCTAGTAGGTGGTACGGGGGATTTATAATGCAAGGAGAAGTCCGGGTCTAATTGTAAAATTTCAAAATTGCGTGTTTTAAAAAGGCCTTATATCTTGGTTTGTTTTCAAAAACGTCAAAATTTTTAAATTCAAAAACTGCAAAAAATACAATATAGAAGGTGTATCCGGGATTTATCAGCAAAAAAATCCCAAAATTTCCAATTGCTAGTTCGCCCAGCTACAGTGTTATGGTTTTTTCCAAAAGCGTTCAAATTATTTGGCAATTTCAAAAACT